>JABWTJ010000296.1:1592182-2111363 GCA_016801875.1 Solanum sitiens
TATGGTAGGCGATGTAGGTCTCCGGTTGGGTGGTTTGAGGTAGGTGACTCCTCACTCCTTGGTCCTGAAATATCTATGAAGTTTTAGAAAAGTTTTGGGTGATAAGAGATAGGTTGAAAATAGCCTATAGTCGGCAAAATTCATATGCCGATAATAGAAAAAGAGATCTCGAATTTTAAGTAGGTGATGTGGTGTATTTGAAGATTCCACCTATGAAAGGGGTGATGAAATTCGGAAAAAAGGGGAAACTAAGTCCCCGGTATGTGGGTCACTATGAGGTTTTGCAACGGGTCGGAAAGGATGCATATGAGTTCAGACTACCTAGTGAACTAGCTTTGGTTCATCTGGTATTTCATGTCTCCATGCTTAAGAAGTGTATTGGCAACCTCATATCCATTCTCCCTATTGAAGGTTAGGTGTGGATGAGGACCTTTCCTATAAAGTGGTTTAAGTGAAAATTCTAGATCGCCAAGTCAAGAAGTTGAGGAACAAATAGGTGGCCTCCGTAAAATTCCTATGGAGAAACCACCTAGTTGAGGGAGCAACATGGGAGGCCGATGCCGACATGAAGTCCCGTTATCCTCATCTTTTTCCTCAAAATTATAGACAAAGTTGAGGTTAGTAATAATCCTCTTAAAAATAATGAATAAATTTGAATTTGGCTTGCTTAATAAAATATGCATAATTATTGTAAAGATTCATGTTAAAATGAGTTTTCATGTGAAAATGTTTTTTATCTTAACTTGCACTTATTTGTGTTTTGTGTATTGTTGCCTTCATGAAATAGTATAGATCATATTAATGTGTTTTGAAAGAATGTTGGAATAAGTTACTCTTGGTGATCATGTTGAGCTCGTGTTGATATTGATAAGGTAGTCCCTCGTGTTGTAAGGTTAAGCTCTTGTTTGTGGTTAATTGTGATTTGTGTTGCTATGTGTAAATGTCATGTTTGTTTGTTGAATGGAGTTGTGAATTAGTCCTATGAATTGTGACTCATAATAATTATATGTTGTTGGTTGAGCTGCTAGTATTGAGTATATCATTTCCCTATAAAAGAATTTAGTGTCATTCGGGGACGAATGTTCCTAAGGATGGGATAATGTAACACTCCGAAAGTCCTATGAACTAGAATAGAGCCTTGCCTATCTAATAATGATTAAAATGATGTTTCCAGACCTATAATAACATAATAAAGTTGATTTAGAAGTGATAGAGCCTAGATAACAAAGGAAAACCTTGGCGTCTGGAAACTAGCGAAATTGAACTACTAGACGTCCCTATGTTTTGTGAAGGTTTGGGAGTTTCGTATGAAGTCTAAAACTTGTTAAAAGACTTTAAATAGGCAAACTGATGTTTATAGGGTTAAAACTTCCAGTCACGATTCCCCAAGGACCACCCAAAGGGTCCTTAAGGAGGACCCGAACATTCAAGAAAGTTGCCAAAGAAGCCTGTGTGCAGCCAAGATTCGGAGGCTGTCACGCGTTGCGTAGACATCACTTGGCAGGAAAAAATTGCCTCGCAACACGGACTTCACGAGGCTCCCTTCCTCAATCCGGATTTGAAAAAGAATATTTGGAACTGCCCCCGCGATGCGCAGCCACTTCACAGATTCGTTTGCGTCATTTTTAAGTCAATTTGACTTCACAAATAGACCCAATTAAGTGAGGGGTATTTTGGGTAATTTAGGGGGTGACTATATATTGATTTTGGGTCAGTTTTAATTCATTTTACCCACCCAAATCAATTCCCCAAATCAGTCTCACTTCTCTCTAAATTCTCTCTCTAACTCAACCTCCATTGAAGAGCATTGGAAGATTAGAGAAGAAGATCAAGTTCTCAAATTTTCTTCTCAAATCCGTGAATTAGTCTTCATTAAGGTATGGATTCTTCACTCTTGGGATTCCTTTCCCCAAGAGGTCTATTCAAAGTTGATTATTAAATCACCCAATTCCAAGGGTTTTTTTCTACAAATAGGTTTTCTTCTGAACTTGAAATTGATGATTGATTATGATGAATATTGATTACCTATGGATAATTAAGAGTATATTTTTGAGTAATTGATGTTGGTTAATGGGAAATTCGTGTGATCCATTCCCTTTCCCCAATTCCCCAAATCATGGATCTTGCTTATGAATTGATGGGAATTGATGAATGTATTTATTGTTAGACTTGTGTTAACTATTCTATTTCATTCATGGACTGCCTATTATCATTTATTTTTGGGATTGGATCTATTTCTTGAATAATTCATGGTTTGAACCTTTTTCCCTAACCCTAGCTATGAATTGGACTTGTAGATGATTAGGGTTGTTGGAATTCGTTATGTTATTGTTTAATTCACTATATTATGATGACGATGAGTGGTTCATTGGATAATTGTGATGAATTGAGGGTAAGATCTTGATGAAGGCCATGGAGGCTATTTGGTAAGACTTTGTGATGTTGAACTCTTTACTTCAATGATGATGGCCTATAATTGATGGTGTTGTGCAATTAAAGTATTATATGTTATTAGTTTAAGAAGATATGATATGCGGAATATGATGGCATGTTATGATTATGTTGAATGTGAGATCATGGTGAGGCTATGATAATGCAAGTTGGAAGATGTTTCTCTTGTGTGCCTTAGATGATATGACTATGATATGTTGATCTCACTAATGATGGTTTTGTGATGAAAGGAAGTTCTCATCCTATACCTAATGAGCTAATGACATGTTATATGAGGGGGTTAGTCTCATATGACCTATATTAATCTATGATGATTAAGAATGACTTAATGGCATTTCAAAAAGGGACTTTAGCTTAGCACCGAGCGAACTAGATATGAGAAGTGTCCCTTCCCAATGTGGGAAGGTAGGTTTACAATGGTTCTCATGAGATGGTGACTATAATGCAATTGTGCATAAAGAGGGTCCAATACATATCTCCGAGTTCTTGAACTATGTTGCCCCCATAGGAATACTAGCTAGTGGATCAACCTAGAATGCTATGTTCATGTTTTGGTCCTACCTTGGCAAGTAAACCACCTTCTTTCGGTGTAGGGTTTCATGACACCGGATTCCATGTTTAGCTTACATGGTCTATTGTCGGTTAAGGCAATTGTTCCCGAAAGTAAAATGAAAGGAATAAAGTGAACACTAGCTAGGGTGACTTAGGGGGTTCTACTTAGTGTAGATAGGGGTATAGACTCTACTTATACATTGCACAATTTCACCTTGAGGAAAGTCCTAAGAGGTTGCTCTTATGCACTTATGATATGAATAAAATATACATGATGACTTTAGTTGTTGATGATCCTATATGACGTTGGTTTTATTGATTAATATGTTATTGGTCTATGTTTATGTACATGATTAAGAATATGCATGATATAAAGATATATGAAATGTAGACATTGCTTATTATCCTTTACTTGGTTTACTTGATTATGTGGAGTTATGGGGCTTCACAAAAGCATTGCACTTGTAGGCTTGGGAAGGGGTTGTGAGTAAGGGTCTTATATGTTATGATGTTATGAACTCTTGTACATTGACTGTTGTTGTGACATTATGTTGGAGTTATTCATGTTTATATGATCTTAATATGATGTCATTCACGTTGATATGACCTTATGTTGATAATATCCATGCTGACTTGACTTTATGATAATATCGGTCTTGTATTGAATATGGACTTGTATTAAGTGATGTTATGTCTATTGGCTTGTACATGTTCTTGATTGTGCATAAAGCCTTTTGAAAGTGACTTAACATGGGTTTGAACTAAATGTCTTTTTGAGCATGATTTCAAATGGTTTATTGCATATATCCGTACTTCGTACATGTGGTTTGTACTAACCCATATTTTTTTCATTTCTACAAATATGTAGGTTCGGGCCATTGAAGTATCAAGGTCGCTTTGCAAGAAGACTTGGACTTTTCCCCAAGTTTTGGTAGGTCATCTAGTTCGAGGATGGTGCCACGTGTTCTACCTTAGTATCATTGCTATTGTCTAAAGACATTCATTTCTTTTCTATTCTTAAAGACACTTGTTGTAAGCCCTGTGTGGCAATATGAATTGTATAAGAGCTATGCCCGAATGATCTACTTTGTTTTAGATGGTCTAATGTGAAGTGTTCCTAGATTAAATCCTTATATGCTGGTTATGTTGACTAAACGAGAAGCATGTGTAAGCTTCACTAAGCGAGGAGTCTATGTAAACTCCATATATGATATGTGAGAGGTCTAAGTATACCTTAATATGTAAAAAGTTTTTAATTTTCCGCATTTTTGACCTATGAAATGTTATGACGAATGCTAAGGGCTTGTTCAAGTCCTCTCCGAGCACGACGACGCCGGTTATGTCTAAAGGGTGCTCCCCAATCGTGACAAATCCCTTTCTTTTTTTTTGTGAAGGATTTTCAGATGGGGAGGCTGGTAATGAGGTGTGAAAGTCAGGCGAGTTTTATCCCATTACAAATCCAGTCACTTCTCCATCTACTTTTGCCGCTTTGGCACCATCCCTTTGGCATGATTTTTTGGGTCACCTGAGAGCATCTATTTTGAACTCCCTTAGGAAGAATAAATTGATTGAATATAATCAAATTAAAGACTCTCGTATTTATCATTCTTGGCCTCTTGGAAAACATGTTAAGTTGTCGTTTTATGCTTCAAATTATAGCATTATTATGACATTTGATATTATACAAGGTAATCTTTGGACGTCACCTGTTTTGAGTTCATCTGGTCATCAATATTATGTCTTGTTCATGGAGAAGATACTCCAAACTTTTGTGGACATTTCCTTTATCGCAAAATTCACAAACATTTTCCACATTTTTTAATTTCAAATCCTTAATTCGAGCCCAATTTGATTGGGACATAAAAAATATACAATGTGATAATGGCACAAAATTTGATAATGGACCCTTTCGGGAATTTCGTAAAGCAAATGGTCTTTTGTTTCGTCTTTCATGTCCTCATACATCCCCTCCAAATCCATATGATCGTTGTACCTTATTGGCACATGCTTCCCTTCCTCCTTTCTTTTGGCATCATGCTTTGCAAATGGAAACTTACCTTCTAAATATCCTTCCTCATAAGCTATTAAACTATCAATCTCTTATTCGCATTCTTTATCAAAAGGATCTGTCTTATTCTCATCTTCGAGTGTTTGGGTGTTTATTTTATCCTCTTATTTCGTCTACAACATCAACCCTGGTCAACTCCTTGTGTTTTTTTGGGGTATCCTCCAAATCATCGTGGGTATAAATGCTTTGATTTGTCATCTATAAAAATCAACATGTCGTCATGTAATATTTGATGAGATGAACTTTCCCTTCGCAAAGTTACATACTTCTCAAAATCACACTTATAAGTTTCTAAACTATGAACTATCTCCCTACCTGGTCCATCATTTCACTACCTCACCAAACCCACAGGTTGCACCCCTTCCTAACGCACCTGAGCCCACCTCGCCCAAACTAGTGAGTGGATTCGACTTTCTTAGCGAGCACCGTGGAGTTCCCCAGCCTATTGGGTTGTGCCCATCTCCTCCTTCCACTCTCCCACCCATCTCTCTTCCTATCCCAACTCCAATCTCTCATTATAGTCTACCCACATGCCTTGTTACTAGGAGTCAACATGGGATTTCTAAGCCTAAAAAGTCTTTCAACCTTCTTACATCAGTGTATAAATCCCCTCTACTTCGTAACTCTCTTCGTGACCCAAATTGGAAAATGGCTATGGATGATGAATATAATGCTCTTATTAAAAATAAAATGTGGGAGTTGGTGCCTCGTCCTCCAAATGATAATGTAATTCGGTCTATGTGGATATTCGCTCATATAGAAAAATCTGATGGTTCATTTGAGAGGCATAAAGCCCGTCTTGTATGTGATGGTAAAACTCAACAGGTTGGTGTGGATTGTGGTGAGACGTTTAGTCCGGTAGTCAAACCGGCAACTATTCGCACAATTCTCGGTTTGGCTCTTTCTAAGGCTTGGCAAATTTATCAACTTGACGTAAAAAATTCTTTCTTACATGGTGAACTCAAGGAGACTGTTTACGTGTATCAACCTTTGGGTTCCGCGATCGTGATCAACCTAATCATGTGTGTTCGCTGAAGAAATATCTTTATGGGCTTAAACAGGCTTCGAGGCTTGGTATAAGAGATTTGTTGACTATATTTGTACTCTTGGTTTTTCTAAAAGTACTTCGGATCATTCTTTGTTTATTTATCATTGAGGTACTTCTATGGTTTATCTTTTATTGTATGTAGATGATATCATTTTGACTGCTTCCTCTTATGAGCTCCGTCAGTCTATCATATCCCTTATTAGCTCGGAATTTGCTATGAAAGACTTGGGCCTTTTGAGCTATTCCTTGGGCATTGCAGTCACTAGCCATGCAGGTGGTTTATTTTTATGTCAAAAGAGATATGTTGTTGAGATCATTGAACGAGTTGTCATGTCATTGTGTAAGCCATCTCCTACTCCGGATGATACAAAACCAAAGCTCGGTGCTACTATAAGCAAACCTTTTGAGGATCCATCTCTTTATAGGAGTCTTGCAGGGGCACTTCAGTACCTTACATTCACGAGACCCAGTATTACTTTTCTATGAAACATGTATGCTTATTCATGCATGACCCTAGGGAGGAGCACATGCACACTCTTAAGCACATTTTGCGCTACATACAGGGTACTATGTATTTTGGTCTTCACCTTTATTATCTTCCACATCCACTCTTATTTCATATAGTGATGTTGATTGGGGTGGATGCCCCGATACACGGCATTCAACGTCGGTTTATTGTGTCTTTCTGAGTGATAACTTGATCTCTTAGTCCACTAAACGTCCGGCTACTTTATCCCGTTCCAGTGCATAGGCAGAATATCGAGGGGATGCCAATGTGGTTTCTGTGTCATGCTGGTTGCGAAACTTGATTTTGGAAATTCATTGGCCTACTCAACTGGCTACATTGGTGATTGTGATAATGTTAGTGCCATATATCTTGCTGGTAATCCTTTTCAACATCAACGCACTAAGCATATTGATATGGATATACATTTTGTACAGGAAAAGGTGGATCGTGACCAAGTTTGAGTGTTACATGTCCCCTCGCATTATCAGATTGTAGACATATTCACCAAGGTGTAACACTTTGAAAATCCAAGACGTGTTCTAGAGCCTAACATAAGTGTCATAAGGTCTAGACATTGTTCTAAGTTCTATTTTAATGAATATATATCATTTAGGAAGTCTAGAAACCAAAACGTCCAAGAACGTCCATGACGTTCGGAAACTAATTCAAGGAGGTACTAGCGTACCTTAGCCTATTTGACTAGCTTTTAGAAGTTGGAAAGTGATGAAAATTGGTGGAAGGGTGTCTAACATGTGTTTAAGTTGATTCATGGTCGAAACGTCCGGGTAAGACTCCCCAAGGATCAACCAAGGACCCTTGAGGAGGACCCTTGCATTTTGGGGTCGAAGGCACTACCTGGGCAGTGTGCAACCACGGATGGAGTCGACGGGGCATGTGTGGATCGGCGGAGCGTCGATTCCATCCATCGACCAAAACTTATCCAAATCCTTGAAGGGATTCTTTTGCACAGTCTCTGAACTTACCTACGGATGTGCAGCACGGAAGGGGGGTTGGTCGTCGATTGACCCATGATCCGTTGATTTTCTGCACGTTTTAAGTTAGTTCCAATTAATCAATTAAGGGGTTAGGTCGTTAGTTAGGGGTTAAGGGAAACCTAATTAAGTTAATTAACACCCCATATAAATACCCCAACCCTATTAGACTAACCTAAGCTCTCATAACTCACAAACCCAAATTCTCTTCTTTCTCTCTTCTTTCTCTCTCTAGTGAAGAACTCCATTGAAGACCAAGATAGGGAAGGGTTTAAGGTATGAAAAGAGTCAAGTCTCTCCATCAATATTCATCAATTATTAAGGTATGGGATCTAATTCACCTTTAGGACTCGTTTCCCCAAAGGGTTCCTTCAAAGTTAATTTCAAAAGTTGAGTTTTCATGTGTGTCTTTCCCAATCTCGAAATTGAAGTTATGAATTGATTTGTATATAATTTCTCTTGGATACTATGAATAGATTAACATGTATTCTAACTTAATTAGGATATATCTTGATGGTTTGGTCTAGTTTGTAGAAGATGACCTTCACCCCTTAACCCTAGGTTATGATCTTAATATTAATGGTGTAATGTTTGTTCAATTGACTTGATTATTTATTGAATTACTACTATATGATGTTATTTTATCAATCATGAATAGAATAGGATGAATTATAGTCCTATCATGCTAGTTCTTGAGAAGTTGATCTAGATTATGAAGTATGTTGTTAATTGACCTAAGTATCTTGTCTTAAGATATGAGCTAGTGATGAATTGTGATGTAGTGATTCAATTAGCGTTGATATTATGTTGGTTATTGTTATATGATGAAACTATACCCTAATTGGGTTAAGTTAAGGGTTGATGGTAAGACCTTGATGATGGATTATGAAGGAGACTTGGTAAGTCTAATGATCCCTATTCTTTACTTCAAATTATGGTTAATTGTGATTAAGTCATGATGTTATGTTGGAGTATGTCTTGTATTATGATTGATAGGGTGGTATGATGTTGAATTGAAATGTCTTGACAATGGTTGTGAGGTTGATTAAGATGTAAATGTTATAAGGGTGGTGATGACTACCAATGTGCCTTAACATGAATGAATATGTAAATGTGCACTTACATGACTCATGCAATTCTTATTGAGCTATGATGATGATGATTATACAAGGGATAGACCCTATGACCTACAATAAGTTATGATGATTAATAAAAACATTAAAGACATTTCAAAAGGGACTTAGCTTAGTACCGAGTGAACTTGAAAACTGGAGGTGATGACTTCCCATTAAGGAAGATTCACCCTATAGTTCCACATGTGGTGTTGACTCCCCAATGAGGGATACTCATACAATGGATTTCCATGAGAGAAGGCCCCAATTTCCAAGTGGTATGTATAGGGATTATACCTATATCTTAGCTCTTGAACTATGTTGCCCATATAGGAAGACTAGCCAGTGAATCCACCTAGAAAGCTACGTTTATGTTTGGTTTTACTTTGGCCGGTAGACCACCCTCAATCGGTGTAAAGTTTTACAACACTGGATTCCACACTTAGCTCTTGTGGTCTATGTCGGTTAAGGCAAGTGTTCCCTAAACTAAAATGAAGTAATGAAGTATAAACCAACTAGGGTGACTTGAGAGGTTTGACTTAGCCTAGGTAGGGTTATGGGACTCTATCTATGCCTTGCACTAGTTTGACTTGAGGGAAACCTTAGAAGGTTGATATGATGAATGTATATGATAATGAATGTAAATGATGATAACATGATAATCTTAAATGTAAATGACATTGTATGGTGATGGTTACCCTTATGAACATGTAATTGGTCTTTATTGCTAAAGTGTGATGTTATGTACCCTTAAAGGTTATGTTATGTCAAGTTGGATATTAGTCATGGTTCTTGTGGGGTTACTTGATTAAGTAGGGTTATGGGGCTTTGCTTGGTCATTGCACTTGTTGACTTTATGCGGATTCATGAGTAGTTGTCTTGCTTTATTATGATATGATGAACTCTTATTCATACTTGTGATATTATTACTTGATGATAGGGTTGTATTAGATTATGTGTTCAAGTCTGTTGACAAGCATGTTACTTGCTTTGACTTAATGAATATGTCTTGTTGATTGGTATGGTTTGCTTGATTATGCATAATACTTTCAAAAGGTAAAATAGCAAATTTTGATTAAATGTCCCTTTTTAGCATGATTTGATCTTATATGTGCATATGGTCTCATACTTAGTACAAGTGGTGTACTAACCCAATTTTCTCCCTTTTCCCCAACATTTTAGGTTCCGGTCGTTGAAGTCTCTTTAAGACGACTTTGAAGAAGACTTGGACTTTCTAAATCATCCAAGTGGGTAGGTCCTCGCTTTCCGAGGGCGATGCCTGTATCGAGCTTATGAAGTTGTTTTAGTTTAAAGACTCTTATGTTCTTTCCTTTTTTTCATTTGAGTACGGCTTGTATAGACTATATGTGGCTCTTTTACATCGCTGTATGGGCTATGCCCAAATTGCTATAATCTTGTTAGATGTTTATGAGATGAGACACTCTTTAAAGACTATGTTGTATCTTATATATATACTTATGTGCAATAAAAGTAGAAGACTATGTAATCTTCCTATACGAAGGGTCTATGTATACTCGATATGAATATATTATGTGTATGTAGAGGTCTATGTAAACCTCAATGTAGAAGTAATGAAAAAATTTAAATTTTCCGCATTTTAACCTATGAATGTAATGATGTATGCTAAGAGTCTAGTCTTAGTCCTCAAAGAGGATGACGACGCCGTTTACGTTTAGGGGGTGCTCCCCAGATGTGACACAATGGTCTTCCGTTGGTGTTAATTGAGAATTTTTGGGATAGTGTTAGTCAACGACCTCCCTCTTTGACTGCGGGGGTGTATTAGAATATATTATAAATATATTCTGACTTATTGTATATATCATCTTTGTTAAGTTAATATTTAGTTCCTACTTATAGCTAGTTAGTTTACTTAATTATAGCCTAATTATGCTCTTGTATTTACTATATATAAACTAATGATTCTAAGAAAATGAAGCAAGGGATTAATCTCTTTCACGCAACTTGTTCGACACACTTTATTTCTTACAAAAGATCACATGCATATTATATTTGAACACAAAATTTAATAGTAATCTAGAAGAGAATATTATAAAAATCAAGTTATTTTACAGTACTGAAATATCATCAAATCCTAGAGAAACCTAGAGCCTTGACATGTTTTTAAAACAAGTCTCTGGAGATGACCTTCGTAAAAGGATCAGTTATCATTTCATGTGTAGGAATGTATTACTAAGTTCTCCTCTCCACTTGCCACTACGTCTCTTACAAAGTTATACTTGTCGTCAATATCTTAGGATCCTTTGTGTATGCATTAGCTCCTTGACCATCACAATATAGAATTATGGGACCCTTAGAATTTTTTGCATGCTCGAAGAATCTCTTTAACCAAACAGCTTCTTATACTGCAGAGGCACAAGCCAAGAATTCAGATTCCATGGTTGAAAGAGTTGTGCGAGTTTTTTTCTTAATTTTTCATGAAATTAGCACCACCATTTAGTAAGAAAGCACAACCGGATGTTGATTTTATATCATTTCGATCACCAGCCTAATCAGCATATGTATAACCTCTTACAATTAGATCCAATACAACATAGTGTATGATCCGCATATGTCTTTAGTTATTGGAATTTTCTCTTACTTTTCAATGATCTCTTCAGATATTGGATTAATACCTGCTAATTAGAATCACGCCATAACAAATGTCTTTGCGATTACGTATCATAGCATACATCAAACTCCCGACAACTCTAGAATAAGGAATTCGAGACGTGCCTTCCAATTCTATTTCAATCTTTGGACACATTTCAAGGCTTAAAGTTTCACCCCTTGCTACGAAAGTTTCTATGGATTTGCAACTATTCATTCAAAATCGTTCCAATATTTTCTTTATATAAGTTTTTTGAGATAAACTAAAAATTTTCTTGAAACGATCTCTTTGGATCTGAACACCCAATACATAGTATGCTTCACCCCTATCTTTCATATCAAATGATTTTGAAAGCCATGACTTGATAATTTTCACATACTCTATATTATTTCCAACTAATAAAATATCATCTACGTAGAGAGAAAGAATTAAAAGAATTTTATTAAACTTTTTCACGTAGATGCAATAGTCTTCATCGATCATGGTGAAATAAAATGACATTACCTCCTTATTAAATCTCAAGTACCACTGCCTTGAAGATTGCTTTAGGACATAAATTGATCTTTTCAATTTACAAAATTTCTTTTCTTGGCCTTTAACAACGAAACCTATTGGTTACTCTATGTAGATTCTTCATTTAATTATCTATCGAGAAAAGCATTCTTCACATTCATTTGGTGTAATTCTAGATCAAACGTGCAACAATAGCTAAAATTAATCGTATTGAGGTTAAATTTACAACTGGTGAAATTTTTCTCATAGTCTATTCCAACTTTTTGAGTAAAACCTTTTGTCACCAATAGTGCTTTGTGTCTTTCTATCGATCCATTCGATTTGTGTTTAACTTTGATAATCTATTTTTTCTCAATAGCTTTACGTTTCTTAGGAAGATCAACTAGATCTCAGACTTTAATGATTTGCATGGACTTTAATTCTTCTTTTATCGCTTTTAATCATTCATCCTTTTCAGGACTTGATAATGCCTCAATAACAGAATTAGATTCATCCAATTCTATTGCAGATACTAAGAGAACATAATCCTCAATCTCATAACATCGTTTAGGTACATCTTTTCTTTTACTCTTATGTATTTGAATTTCGGATTCCTCTATAGAATTTTGCGATTCATACCTATAACGCCCCAAAATGAACTAAGGAAAACTAGAGCCTCATGGTTGTTTCTTGAGTTAATTTTAAGTTAAACGGAGTTAGTTTGGTGTCCTTAGGCAGTGTGCAAGGTTTGGTTAAGTTTGGAGTTCAATCGACCAAAAACGTCCATGACGTTCGGATAGTATGCCTTAGAATGTACTTGTATGTCGTGGCAAGTTTGGATAAGTTGTATGTGTTCGTTTTACTTGAAACATGCGTCGGATGTTCCCTAGACCTAGACGACTTAGTTTAGGGGTTTGACGTCTGGGCACGACCTCACCTAGGACCCCAAGGACTCTAGATGAAGGGCCCCAGGATTTGGGCAAGTCTGCCCATCAGTAGCTCACGACGGCCATGGCTACGGTCCATCGTACTCAGGACGGTCCATCGAGCTAGGGCGTCGTGGGTCACAGAGAGTGAAATTGGGACAGGCTCCATTTAGAAGCCAAGTGTTCCTCGACGGAACCCCGTGACGGTCCGTGGTGGACGTGACGGTCCGTCGAGGAGGTCTCGTCGATGAAGCCTGCCAGTGCATGATTTAAAGGCTGCCAGCTTAGGGTGTTTTATGTAAATACACCCCAAGCCTTATAAGACTCTCTTACACCCTAAACCTAGAGAAGAGCCCCCTTTTCTCTTCAAGATCCAACTCTCTCTTTCTCTCAAGAAAACTCTCTCAACTCTCTTGGAAGCTAGAAGTCAAGGAAGGATAGGAGGACGGATTGGGAATTGTTTCTTCATCAAATTCGTGGGTTTCTTTCTCCTAAAGGTATGGTATCCATTCTTGAATACCTTTCCATTCAAGAAGCCAACTTCCAAAATGGTTTTCAAAAGGGGTTTTAAACTCAACTTCTTCTAAACTTTGATTTCTATTATGGGTCTTCTTGTAACTAAGTTCTAATGGTTTAAATGTATTTATCTTGGTTTGAATAGATGGTTTTGATGTTAAAACTCCATGAAACTCTTGTATATGCATACTTCAACTTTTGGCATGAAAATGGGTTATGTGAGCATGATTTGAGTAAGGTATGAACTTGGGTCTTCTTGTGTATGTCATGTTGGTGTAGCTACTGCCCTAAGGGCCTTCATATGGTGAAATATTGATAAATTGCTTATGGGTAATGATGGTTTGATTTGTTGATGAGTTGCTCTTATTGTATAGTTCTTATTATGAATTGCTATTTGAGTGGTATGGTCCACCTTATGGGTGGCGGTGCTAATTGATGAACTTGATGTTACTTAGTATGGTTTGAGTATGTGACCTTGAAGGTCTAATATGTGAAATGAAGATATATTGGAAATGGGTCTTATGTTGTGTTTGATGTAGCTTGAATTGCATGTTTGACCTAGTTTATGTCTAAATGAAGTATATGATCATGAGAAGTATGTAGAGTGTGTAGCTTGATGAATCAAGGTTAAAGTATGAGTAGAACTTGATGAAAATGAAATGATGCTTATATGCAAGGTGTGCACATGTACACACACACTCTTCTAAGATTTGTATTATGTCAAGTTGAGCAAAAAGGGGAAATCTTGAGGTGGACACACTTCGTGAGTTGAGATGTAGTGTCTAGTAACAACCTCTCCATTTCCTAGTGAGCTTCCTATGATAGACTTTTATGATGAGAAATCCGTGTGGAGTTATGCCTAGCACCGAGAGGATATGAAGGGGAGGTGGATTGCACTTCGTTAGTTGAGATGTTGTAATCCAAAGTACCTCTTGAGATGAGTACTCCTCGTTAGTAGAGAGTGAGTTACTTAGTAACAATCTCCTTATCCCTTAACTATGTGCCCGCATAGGTGTAGCTATTGGAAAAGCCATGTAAACGCTAAGAAGCATGACCTTACTCTAGGCAAGTAAGGATCCCTCATCCGATAGGGGTTAATATCGGGATTCCATGTCTAGCTCTCATGGTCTTTGTTGGTTAAGCTAACTCCCACAAAAGAATTGATTTGAAAACTAATTATCTTGTGTATTGTTGAAATTGTGTATGTATGTCGTGAAGTGCTCAATCCACCTTAGTTACCAAGTAGGAGCATTGAGTGGGAGTAGTAGTATGGGATGCTATTCTCACATTGCACTGTGTGACCTATACCTACTATGGGAGAAGAGTACCTTCATGAAATCCGTGTGAATGAGTACTATGGTGTAGTGTTATGGAGGATTATTGTGGAGTACTTGAGTAAATGGAATCCATTAGGAGTACTAAGTGGGAGTGGTAGTATGGGATGCTACTCTCACATTGCACTTGGTATGACCTATATTTCCATGAGTGTTTTGCATATGTTAGCCAAGGGCGTGGATTTGATTTCTAACGAAGTAAGCCTAAGATTAGGTAGTTTTAAGGGTCGCTTTGGTGTGCCTTGAAGGGAGGTGTAAAGAGAGTCCCTTCTTGGCTCACCTTAGGGAGTCTTAGAATAACCTTGGGTTAGGGCAACTTCAAAGAAAAAGGGTTCATATGACTTGGACCGTGCCTTTCACTGTAAGGTCTTCATTGTAAGAATTCAAAATGTTCACTATGATGCTTTATTCAATTTTATTGCAAGTTTAGCAAAGTTAATTGAAATGTTCCTTTTGTTTACTTTAAGTTTGGTAAGATAGCCATAAAGTGTTAATTGTTGATTCTTATGTGGGTTTGCTTCTAGATTCATGAAGGTTATATTTGAATTGCATAAAAAAGCTATCTTTACTAAAATGTCCCTTTTTGCATGTTTTTGCATATGCCATACTTAGTACATTGTTGTACTAACCCCATACTTTTATACCTTATGAGTATAGGTTGGAAGCCTTTGGAGGATCGAAGTTGAAGCTTGGGAATTCTATCTCTCAAGACTTGGGTATGTCCTCATATATTCGAGGACATAGTTTTTATGTTTCTTAGTTTCCTTATTAAGACTTAAAAATGTATTTATTCTATTGTAAAGGGCCGTGTCCCTAAGATTCTAAGTTGTGTATTTAAGTTGGCTTGTGACGATAAGATTTCCTAGTATTTATGAAAAGACTCCTCTATTTATTATTATCGTGAAAAGTTTTAATTCCGCAATACTTTTCATGCTTTATGTTATGAATGCTAGTTAGAGGGCTTGTACGAGACCCCAAAGGGGTCAAGTACGCCCGGTCACGATTCGAAGGTTTTTCCTAACTTCTAGGGGGTGCTTTCGGGTCGTGACAATACCTCCCACTTTGACCAGGAATCATTTCCGATCCTTATATTATCAAGTATATCTAACAACATTACCTGATCTTCTGAATTCAATATTTCGTAGAGAGGCTTAACTTCATCTACTTCACCCTTTTGGGGAAAATCATTTTCTAAAAATGTGACATCTCATGACACAATTTCAGTAATACTTCCATCATCCAGTTCATCCATGAACATATATCCTTTGGAGCGTTCAGAGTATCTTATAAAGATATTTCTTTCCTCTTGGACTTAGTTAATTAAACTGACCAAAATAATCTTTAATATATGTTTCACAACTCCAAAATTGTAGATCATTCAGGTATGTTTTATGACTAGTACAAAGTTCATAAGGAGTGGAGATACTGATTTAGAAAGAATTTTGTTCAATATGTAAGCCGCAATCAATAATGCATTTACCCAGAAAGAGATAGTCAAAATTGTGTGTGACATCATTGATCTTTTCATGTCCAATCATGTTTTATTCCTTCTTTCAGTTCTACAATAGTGTTGTTGTGTATAAAGAGTAGTTAACCTTCTGATAATATCATTTTTAATACATAATTTTTCAAACTATTTTGACAAATATTCACATCCCTGGTCAGTTCTTAAAGACTTTATGTTTTTATCTAATTGATTTTCAACTTTATTCATATATATATTGAAACGCTCAAGTGCTTCATACTTAGGAGAAATCAAATAGACATAACCAAAGCGTGTGAAATCATCAATAAATATAACGAAGTATGTAACACCATACCTTGCCGTCACATTCATTGGACCACAAATATCATAATGAATAAATTGAAGTGTGAACTCAACTCTTTTAGCCTTTACAAATGGTTTACGCGTAATCCTTCCAGCAAGACAATTTTCACAAGTTGGCATACCAATTTTGGTGAAAGAACCTAAATGTCCTTCTTTTGTCAACCCATTTATTTGATATTGCCCTATGTGACTATTCACCCAATAACATCAATATCATTGTTACTTGAATAACATGTCGTTGCACAATGGCTAACATAATATGTAGCCATAAGTTGAAACATACAATCCAATACGATAAAACGGTCATAACAAAGTCTAAAACCATATAAGAATTATCTCGAGTTATTCTAACACAATTACGACTAAAAAAATCAAAACCAACATCTAAAAGAACAGACACAGATACTCAATTTCATTGAATCTCTGGAGTATAAAGGACATCATGCAACATCATAAAACGACCATGACGAAAGTTCACTTTGCAAGTGCCTATCCCTTCGACTTCTAGTTTTGCATTATTTCTCACGTAGATACACCTTGATTTAGATCAAACTCGACGACACTTCACAAATTCTTTTCAGCCTCAACTCACGTCGTCGATGGATCTTGAGTCTACAATCCACATAGGATAAGATTCAATTAGATAAATGTTAGAAACAGATGCAACACTTAGAGATGCGCTCAGAATTGCTACCTTTTTCAGCTGAGTAAATTCGCGAGAAAAATGTCCCATCACTTGGAAATTGTAACATTTCCTTTTACTCTTATCTCTATTCTTGAAAAATCATTTTCCTTTTTTGGAATTTGGATTTTTTTTTCTTAAAGGGTTCTTCTCTGGTCTCTTTGTCTTTCCCATTTCTTTTTCAATTCTTCTTACCCGTGAAGCCTGAAGATTTTGTACCACTTAAATCTGCTACAAAGGAATTAAAAGCAGCTTTAGCGACAACCGCTCATCTTCAAATTCAACATGACGTGCAACATCAGAAATTTTTTTGATGTTATCATTATGGGTCAAGTTAACCTTCAAATGTTCCCAATTATTGAAAAGAGACCGAATCACTGTCTAAACTTGTTGCTCATCTAAAAAAAACATGACAAACACTCTTGATTTGAGTTATCATGTTTAAAATCACCTCAAGGTGTTGTTTGATATTCTGATCATGATTGTTTTTGTAAGTGTCAAATTTGATAGTGAATTGTTAGAGGCAGGTTACAGACGTAGACGTACCCCATACGTTCTTCATATATGTGCCCACCTAGCATGAACATAAGGAAATTTCTCACGTTCGTGTATGAGGTCATCAACAACAGAACTAACCATTCTTCCATATGCAGTGAAATTAGTTTTTTCTCCAAACTTTGTAAGCTTCGAGATCCCTTCTGTATTGTGTCATATTACCCTCTTTTGGTTGATTAAAAACATGATTTATACCTTCAAGAGCATTTTCTAAAGAGTTGTTATCTTTTCGGAGGATTGTGACTTTTCCAAAGAGTTATGACATTTCCGGTAATAAGCACATTTTCACACTACCCTTTGTTGTCTATAAATAGAGTGATTTTCTCTCATTTTAAGAGAACAATTTTGTAGACTTCTTCTTCTACTACTAAATCTAGTATTACTTTACTGCCACTGAGAGGTTCAGTGACACCGTGGGTACAAGTATCGATACACCGGTGAGTAAGATCATTCTATCCTGGGAGGATATATTTCATTAACCTCGGATACTTGAGGCGAATAATTCCTTAAGGGGACAATGTGCATTCAGTGGATTAAAAAACAATTGTATATTGTTTCTAAAATCTATTTCTGATGCCATTTTTGTACTAGTTTTAATTTTCTAATTTTGAAAATACTACATAAATATTGTTGTTTCTTATCAAGTTTTAAAGTTTTTGTTCAAACTATCTTAGGAATATAGGATGAACAACGATTAATTAGATATTTATTTTGATATTGGGTGCAAGCTTTTGACCGCTAGTAAAAAAAAATTTAATAAGTGGCAGTAAAATTTGAATCTAAAACTTCTACATATTAAAATAAAAAAGGGCCTAAAATACACTCGAAGTATTGGAAATGGCAAAAAAAATACCCTCCATCCACCTATTGGCTCCAAAATGCCCTTCTCATCCATCTATTGGCTCCAAAATACCCTTGTCATCCACCTTTGGGTTCAAAATTGACTACTTATTTAATAGTTTTAAATTTAAACCATTTAAATATTTTAAAAATATTTGACGCTCAACCATGATAATTTAATTCATTAATATAATTTATAAACAAATTCACTACCCACCCAATTAATAAACCAATTCTAATATAAAAATCGCCTAGACAATATTAAAACACGACGAAATTATCGATTTCTGAAAATGACATTTAAAATTATTCGAGTTCGAATTGAAGCCCCAATTAAATTTAGGTTGAGCCGCTTATTTAGGAGGTCACTTTCAAGCTTGAATTCGAATTTATGATTAAATGTAAAGAAGTAGTACATCCCGAATAATTCATGTAATTTTTTAAAATATAATTTTATAAATATTTATGATTTTTTATTATTATTAAAACTATAATATATTTTTTTTAAAAATAAGTTATCTATTAAGTAACATCACATAATTGAGACGAAGGAATAATTAAGATAAACATAGTTACACTTTTAAGTTTATCGATAATTTTTATTTAGACACTTCAATTATAATATGTTTTGAATGAGGACTTGGATGTATATATGATAATGTACTTCTATAGACATTTTCGCCTTAAATTTTTAGAAACACTCATTGGCACTAGATTTCTTGTTGTTGCATTAGTAATGGGGCGGGTTTATTAGTTAGTGGGATTTAATTAGTAATGGGTGGGTAGTGAATTTGTTTATAAATAATATTAATAAGTTAAATTATAACAAATAGTTGAGCGCCACGTATTTTAAAAAATATTTAAATAGTTTAAATTTAAAACCATTAAATAAGTGGTCAATTTTAAATCCAAAGGTGGATGACAAGGGTATTTTGGAGCCAATAGATGATTGAGAAAGGTATTTTGGAGTAAATAGGTGGATGAAGGCTATTTTTGTACCAATTCCAATACTTCGAGAATATTTTAGGCCCTTTTCCAAATATTATGTTACATTGAATTATGTAATAATTTCATTCAAAAACTTAACTTAGAAACCTCTTAACAAGGTTATGCAGTATTTCCTCTGATCCATCTTATATGGTGTTTATAGTTTAAAATAAATATTTTTAACATTATCAAGAAAGTATTAATTATTTCTACTAAATTTATTTTTATCTTTGAAAAATGAGATTTTTAATATCCAAAAAGCTATATTAATAAATAAGAACTATTTAATTAAGGATAATTAGTAAAAAAAAATATCTTACTTTCTAATTAGGAATGAGCAATTTTTTTTAAAGAAAATATACATTCTAAAAACTGATAAGGATAAGGATATAGAGTTCTAGTACGTTAGTATGTTTTGTTATATACGTAGTTATCTCTCTTCTATTTAGGTCTCTTACGTTCGATAGACTCCTTTATCTTCTATACTTCTTCATGTATAAATACCACACATTGTATCAATAATATAACAAACGATGTCATAATCATATACAACTCTTATATGGTATCAGAGCATCCTAAACACTCTGACGAGTATATCCGATCATCTTCCTTTTTTTTTCCAGCTTCCAACTTTTTTTTCTAGAATGCCTGCTACTCCCTCCTCCTCTCCCAACTCTCCAGCAGTCACTCTCAATCAATGGGGTGTCATTCAGCCCTCTCAATTGATCTCTTTCAACCCTGCGTCTCAGCTATCCTTCAAGCTAACAGGAAGTGCGAATTATCCAACTTGGAAATCCCAAGTCACCACTCTATTGTTTGGCTACGATCTTCTTACTTTTGTTGATGGTTCACTTCCCATCCCAACTACGCATATTATGGACAATGAAAATACCCAAATTCCTAACCCCAACTTGAGATTGTGGCAGCGACAAGATGGTCTTGTTCGCAATGCCATTATGGCATCCGTTGACGCTACAATCGTCCCCCTCATTGCCCATGCTTCCACTGCCAAAGAAGCTTGGGATATTCTCCAAACAAATTATGCGAGCAAATCGCACTCCAGAATTTTCAGTTTGCGCGATACTTTGGCGAATGTCAAACGAGACGCACGCTCAATCAGTGATTATATGAGAGAAATCAAGTCCATTACAGATGATTTGGCCTGTAGTGGTTCACCCGTTAACAACGAGGAACTTGTCATTAAGGTCTTGAGTGGTCGAGGTCCTGAGTACAAGGAGTTATCTGCAGCAATAAGAGCTCGTGATAATCCTATCACATTCGAAGAACTCTTTGATAAACTTCTTACACAAGAGATGTTCATCAAACACTCAGAACCTAAGGTCGACACACCCATGATCACTGCTCAATTTCATCAGCATTCCACCAATAATGGACCCAAAAATTGACAGCCTAATTCTTCCAATCGTAGGAACACTTCTCCATCAGGTTTCTACAACTCTCGTAATCAATTTTCTGCCCCGCATAACAATTCATTCACCCAGCAGAATACCACAAAAAGCAACAATCAACGAGTCCAATGTCAACTTTGTGATAAGTTTGGTCACATTGCAAAGGTATGTAGGTCCAAGTCACACAGTGCTACTGAAGCATATGCTAATTTTGTCAACCGTCAGTCTTATGCTTCCAATTCTCCAAGCCCTTGGGTTGTGGATTCTGGAGCGTCGCATCATATTACAAACAACTCTCACTCTCTTCAGACTCCAACTGAGTTCTCTGGAACGGATGCGATAATTGTTGGTGATGGTAAAACAATTTCTATCACTCATATTGGTCACACTACTTTATCTTCTCCTAATCTTGCTGCCAATTTTCTTTTAAAAAATGTTCTTTGTTCTCCATCTATTAAAAAGAAGTTAATTTCGGTTGCTCAATTTTGTAGGCAAAATCTAACTTCCATTGAATTTTTTCCTTATTCTTTTATTGTGAAGGATTTGAGCACGAGGGCATGTCTTCTTCAAGGCAAGAGTAATGGTGATCTCTATGAGTGGCCTACTGACATGACCAAATCAGTCTCACCTCGTCCTCAAGCACATTTTGTTGCATCAACAACTCCATCATTGCATCTATGGCATGCTCGTCTTGGCCATCCTCAACCTCGTATTACCAAAGCTTGTGTCTGTTCTTTCAACCTACCAGTGAACCATGCAGAGTCTTTTACATTTTGCAATAAGAGTCATCGTCAACCATTTGGTAACAATTTCATTACAAGTTCTAGGCCCTTTGATGTTGTTTATTCAGATGTTTGGGGTCCCTATCCGACTATCTCTTTTGATAATTTCAGATTCTATGTTATTTTTGTTGACCATTTCACTAAATATACTTGGTTGTTTCCTTTAAAATCCAAATCAGACGTTAAGGAAATTTTCATTAATTATGTTCAAATGGTTCAAAACCAATTTCAATTGAGAATTAAAACGTTATATACTGATGGAGGAGGTGAATACATTGGCCTTAAATCAACTCTCTTGAATTTTGGGATACAACATCTTATAAGTGCTCCATACACTCCCCAACTAGTTGGCACTGCCGAAAGAAAACATCGCCATGTTGTGGACACCGCTTTAACTCTTCTTCACCATGCTTCTGTCCCTCTCAAATTTTGGTCGCTCGCATTCCAATGTGCAGTATACCTCATTAACAGGCTGCCAACACCACTTCTTGGTCTTAAGTCTTCATATCAGCGTCTCTTTAACACTACCCCAAACCCTCTTAAACTAAGAATTTTTTGTTGTCTTTGTTATCCATGGTTAAAGCCTTACACGTCAACCAAACTTGATCCCAAGTCCAATCCCTGTGTGTTTATGGGATATTCCGCTGCCACCAATAGTTATGCTTGCCTAGACCTTGCCACTTTAAAAATCTATATCTCTAGGCATGTTGTATTAGTTGAACATATTTTTCCTTTCACAACCAACTATCCTCAGTTTTCTCGTCCACAAGGCTCGCACATGGAAAAATGGTTGTTTCCAGATGACCTCTCCATCTCTTTCTCTTCCTCACAATCTCTTTCACCTCCTATTGTTGCAGACCCAATTCCAATCCCTGCTACTAATGATTTGGTCAACTTTATGTCTACTCGTGGATGTTACACTCAGGGCCATCAGGATGACGTGTCAACCGGCTCCACTGTAAGTTCTCCTACACATTCTTTGTCTTTTTCTCCTTCTCAAACTACCAGTCCATATACATCTCCAACACCAACGCCTGAGACACCATCAAATCGAATGATCACTAGGTCTCAAAATAATATTTTCAAACCCAAAGTGATTTTTGATTACCTTGCAACCTCTACTGTAAAACACCTTCCAGTTACCCCAAATACCTTTAGTCAAGCATCCAAATATCCTGAATGGTTAGCTACTATGAAAGAAGAACACACCGCTTTACTTAAAAATGAAACTTGGTCATTGGTTCCATCTACTCCCTCTCAAAAAGTAGTTGGGTGCAAATGGGTGTTTCGTGTCAAACGCAAGCCTGATGGATCCATAGAGCGTTATAAAGCCAGATTAGTGGCAAAAGGATTTCATCAGCGTCCTAGAATTGACTTCCATTCCACCTTCAGTCCAGTTATTAAAACCATAACTATTTGCCTCATCTTGTCCTTAGATGTGTCTCTAAAATGGTCGTTGCACCAACTTGATGTAAATAATGCCTTTTTACAAGGTACTCTACATGATGTCGTTTTCATGCAACAACCACCTGGTTTTGTAGATCCCCGATTTCCTAATCACGTGTGCAAACTACACAAATCTATCTATGGACTTGGCCAAGCACCACGCGTATGGTATACTGAAATAAAGACGTTCCTCTTATCATGTGGCTTTGCTCGTTCCAAATCTGATGATTCTTTATTCATCAAATGGTCTCATAATTCTCTCATTATTATCATGATCTATGTTGATGATATTGTTGTTACAGGCTCTAACAACTCGCAAGTTTATGCAACAATTAAGTTATTGGGTGACAGATTTTCCATTAAGGATCTTGGTCCTTTACATTTTTTTCTAGGTTTTGAAGTTATCCAGCATGATCATGGATTGACTCTCACACAAAGTAGCTTCATTGCGGACATACTCACCAAGTTCAAAATGCTGGATGCAAACAGTGTGAGCACTCCTCTGTCCACAAGTGAAATTTTATCCTTGGATGACGGTTCTCCATCGGCAGATGCTACACATTAGAGGCAGATCATTGGCTCATTGCAATACCTCACTTTCACACGGCCTGATATATGCTTTGCGGTAAACAAGCTCGCTCAATTCCAACACTCTCCATCAACTAAGCATTGGCAAGCAACAAAGAGGCTTCTTCGTTATCTAAAAGGAACCATCACCTATGGCCTTCACTTCAAACGTGGTAACTCTTCTCAATTACTTGCATACTCAGATGCAGATAGGGGTGGTATTCCCGATACTAGACACTCCACTTCAGCCTACGTTATTTTTCTTGGAAAGAATCCAATTAGTTGGTGCTCCAACAAGCAACGCACTGTTGCCAGATCTTCAACAGAAGCGGAATACCGGGCTGTAGCAAGTGCTGTTGCTGAGCTAAATTGGCTAACCAACCTACTGCAAGAACTTCGGGTCAAGCTGCCTTGTCCCCCTAAGGTTTTTTGCGATAACATTGGTGTCACTTACCTGTGCCGTAATCCAGTCTTTCACAGTCGAATGAAACATGTCGCAATTGACTTTCATTTTGTCCGTGACCAAGTAGAAAATGGAAAAATTTCAGTTCATCACATTCCAACAGGAGCTCAACTAGCAGATGCCTTAACTAAAGCACTTCCAAGAAGGTCCTTTGTCCACCTTGTTAGCAACATCGGTCTCAAGCAAATTGAGCCTATGTTGAGGGGGCATGATAAGGATAAGGATATAGAGTCCTAGTACGTTAGTATGTTTTGTTATATACGTAGTTATCTCTCTTCTATTTAGGTCTTTTACGTTCGATAGACTCCTTTATCTTCTATACTTCTTCATGTATAAATACCACACATTGTATCAATAATATAACAAACGATTTCATAATCATATACAACTCTTATAAAAACATCATATAATATGAAGTGGATGGAGCATTTAAATGTCTTACTCAAATTCAAACAGCAAGTGGGGAACCATTCATCATATTTAGTTTGTTGTTTTTTTTTTTGTTATTTGATTTTCTATCTAGTATTTGGCACTAGCATTGGAGTCCAACTATTCTAAATTTGTGTTGATTAGGATCCCATTCGGGGAGAAGAGTTCCCTACTATAAGGATTTTTTCATATCTAGGACTCGAAGTCGAAACCTCTTATTAAGAGAAAAGCGCGCAGGCTCATCCAATGCACTAGAATCCTAACATTTGGTTACTAGCAAGACCTTTTTAGTACGTTTAGTTTCCAATAAGTCATAGAAAAAGAACAATAAGATTTGGTACACCACATAAGAAAAGAATTGGTAAAAGTTGTGTTTGTCAACCACAAATTAAAATTAAATGCACAACGTAACCTCCAATAATTTGATTAAATATTTGAATAATATTAAACGTATAGAATAATTTGTTAGACAGGTCATATGAGTGTACAAAGTGGCAGTATGTGTATAAAGGTTTGAATGTTTCTTTGCATTGATTTATCTGTCCTTTTCAACTTATCTAAACATTTTTGTTGGTATTAACTCATCAAACCTCTCTTCTTTTTTCTTCTTTTTTTTTTCTAGTCAAAAAGTGGGTCATCCCAGAAGTATGTATGGAAGTTCAAAATAGCTAGAGGTTTCACTTTCTCAAGTCAAAATGAAGAATTATATTTAAAGTTTTTTTTTACTCTTACTTCTTTGTTTGTTTTTGTAATATCAATTCGATACTTCATAAAGACTTCTTAAATATTAAAGTATCATAAAGTATTCGGAATGACATTAGAATATTTTTCTTAATTTCTTTTTTAGACTAATATCAAAATATTTACATTTTTGATACATTATAAATGTATCTTACAATGATATAAGTTATTTGTGTTTGTTTTTTAAAACTGAGAACTTACCAATATGAAATCTTTGTTGATTACATGTGTATGATAGTATATGCACATTGCGACATTATTATTAAACACAAAATCCAACCAATTCTTGAAATATTACATAAAGTTTATAATTAAAATTAAAATATATATAATTGTACTCCCTCCTTTTAATAATATTTATCATATTTTGTTTCTCGAAACTATATTAACTAATTTTTAAAATTAAATTGAATTAGATGAAATTAATATTTTAAAATTAAAATTTAATTACTTGAAAGCTATTCAAAAATTACAATAAATTGTAATTATTCTCCTACAAAAAGTGGACTTTTCCCTTATCAATAGTAGAATGAAATTGATTAGCTTATATAAACTCATTATAATGTTTGAGATGATAAAAATCATTTCAATTACACAGACAATTTGGAAAGTCTTATCATTATAAATGTCCTATGAATGACTTCTTCTTTTTCATCCAATGGTCAAAAAGAAAAAGATATTTATCACAATAAACTATAAAAACATAAAATATCCTTATCCTTGGAAAAATTACAAAAAAAAAATGATATCCTCACTTTTATAATATTCTCAATTTCAATGTTCACCATACTCAAAAGTACTACCTATCTAGAACGCATGCGACCTAAGCAAATACATCATCAAAGTATTGAACACTTGAAATACCTAAATGGATATTGATATTCTCAAAGTCTATTTTTATTTGTTCACTACATTATTAAAAATAAATGTCAATTTTTATTTCTTAAATTTAAAAAAACAATTAAAGCAGAAGTTTATTATTTTATATCTTTTTATTCTTATTATTAATGCTTTAATTGTTTCCAATTCATTTCGCACCATTAAATAAATTATGATTATTAATAATGTCATTTTATTTATTACTTCTTAATTAATCGATGTGTCGAGTTAAATTTAAATAAGTAAACATAAACGAAAGAGAGTATATAAGATCGTCATAATATACCCAAACATCACTAGTTACGTTATAACATTTTAATGAAGTATGATTGGTTGCAATAAATATATGCATGCATTTAAGTTATATGCCTTATATTTTGTATTTTTGTAAAGCAAGATAGAATCTGAAAAAATAATGTGTATCATCAATAAGGAGATTAAGACCTTATTTGTTTCTATAAAGATTAATACGTCTAAATCTAAATATACATCTAAATATTAAAATGTGCATTAAGATTTAGATGTATAACTTTAAATACACATCTGAATAGTAAGATGTTGCCTCTGGATATGATTATGAATTATTAGGACTGTTTATTTTCAATATTTGAATGCACATATGAAATTAAACGTTATATCAATAAAATATTATAAAAACCTCATTTTAGTAGTATAAAGTTTTTTTAATAGAAAAAAATATTTTGAATATTTTTATTATAACAAGCTAATATGATTTATCTTTTAAAAAATTAACATTAATTACATCATTCATATGTCTATTCTTTACACTCAAAAACTTTGAGAATCTAATATAATGCAATGTAAAATAGTTAGTAATATATTGTTTATAAAAATATTTTATTTTATAATAGACATTTTTCATTGTTATTGATCAAGTAATTAATATTTTCTTATTTTCTTGAACCGTGCTAAATATTATACCATGGGAGTGTCTATCAATGCAAATATATTGATTAAATTATGAAAGTAAAAAACACAGGGTCGGACCCACATGCACGCATGAGGGTGCACGTGCGATAACTTTTTTTAAAAAGTCGTATATATGTCACAATCCGAGACCATACCCTAGAATATAGGGTGCAATCTTGGATAGCGACCGGCGTCGTCGAACTCTCAGAGTTCTAAGACAAGCCTCATTCATATCATTCATCGCATATACATAGTGAAAAGTAGTGCGGAATTAAAACTTTTCACAAAACATAATATAGTCTTTAAAAACCTCTTTCATATAAAACTAATAGAAATGCTAAGTCTCAATCTCATCATCTTAAGACACAAGAGTACTTTAATACGAAAATAGAATTAACATAGTCTTATTACAATACTTCCTAAGAGAAACATAAGATGACATATATGACCTCGATACAAATGAGAACATACTTCAATTCTTCTACTCGAACGATGCTTCTAAGCCCAAGTCTTCTTCTCCAAAAGCTCCTTACCTACCAAGGACTATAGATAGTAAATAAAGCATGGAATTAGTACAACCACATGTACTAAGTATGGCTATATGCATAAAATCATGAAAATGGACTTTATTGGAAATATGCATCTTTTCATTTAAGAAATCATAGTTTAAACATAAGAACATCATTTAGTAATTAAGAAACACATAAGATAATATTTAATCAAAAATAACATTTAAAGACTCACGTTACAGTGAGTTCACTTCACTGTACAGTGAAGTCCCTTCACTGTTACAGTGAAGTCCAAACCTTCCTTTTTAACATCTTCTAGCATGTAATTCCCTTACTTAAAGTCATCCTAAGATTCACTTAAGTCACACAAAAAGAGACCGCCCATACACCCTCTCTAGATGTGCCTAAACGACCCTTAAGATTACCTAGGATGAGTCACATACATACTTAGAAAACAATCATAAACATCTATGTAAGATTCTTCTATCAAAGATCAATTCCAAGGTTCACTTGAGTGAGTGTGTAGCGACCGCCCATACAATCTCTATCACTCACACACAAGAGATCCTATAGACTACCTATAATAAAATCATTCTCACTAAACACACCAACACTTGGATTAGAAGACATTCTCCTTCCAAAGCCTATCAAAAGACCTACTTAAGTAAATCAAGAAGATAAAGTCCATAGTGTAGTGACCTCTCCAAGATTACCTAAATAGTCCTTAAGACTTCCTAAGGTTTAGATCATGTCAACAAGATTAACCAACTTCCCTAACTAGAGTCATCCTCAAGACTTCCAAAGATAAGACATGAAGAGACCATCCTTTCATGTCCTCCTCACACTTTAGCTAAGGAATGCTTAAGTCACTTTAGATTAGGTACTCAATCATTACAAAGTTACTAACATAGATCATTAGTTCATTAGTTCATTAAGACTCATACAACACATAAGACACTCATATAATACATCACATAAGACACTCACATAATGGTCTTGGACAAGACCTAGGAACTCCACATAACACCTTCAAAGACTATTGTGCAATGTCTAGATAACGTCCCATACCACCACCTAAACCTCATAAACTTATCTAATGCTAATAGGTATTCCACATGATGAGAATAGACAATAACCGACATAGGCCATGGTAGAAAGACATGGAATCCGAAGTTCTATCCTACTTCGATGAGGTTGTTCTACTTGCCAATGGTAGAACTTGGACACATCCCATGTAGGCACATGGTTAAGGAATATGAAGGGCGTATTAAGCATTCAGTCTGTTCTTTAACTATATCCGCTTAACCCTACTCATACTCACTCGGTGCTAGCCTTTGTTCTCATAGATTAGTTCACATTAAGGTTCATATAAATAGGTCCTTATCTAGTTCATGACCCCCTTTACAGTCACCCTACCAAAGCAAGTTCCACTAGGGCATATCTCACTTTAGCGACAAGATCGATTTTCCTAAGGTATGATATGATGCCGTTCCAGCCAACCATCCCTAAGTCCATCACTCATAACATCAAGGATCCATTACGGCTAACTACTTCACAATTCATAACCTCGCCACTAGGTTCAAGGTTCCACATAACATTGATCTTCTTATCATTAAGGTCCCACTTATATTATTATTCAAGAATAAGAGTTATAACACCCTATATCAAGACATCACATATCCATAATCATATATACATCAAGCAAGAGATACAAGTCAACCAAGACGAGACATCACATACTTCACTTTTAACCCATAATACAAGTCATTCTAGAAACACTTCTAAAACAACCTAACATCTTCAAGTCATCCTATATATCATCATAACACCATTAATATACTACACATATACTCATAAGTCAAGTAGTAATAACCAAGACTTAACCCTAACACTACACTCATAATGTCAAAGTCATAGTCTAACATGATCACTTAAGGCAACATAACTAGAAGAATACATACATGACTATATAACCTCACATGTAGATAGGTAATGACATACTTCACATCATCAACTACACAAATAGCCACATAACTTCAAGTAATTGCCAATAAGGCCATGCTCATAATATTGCATAATGTAACGCCGACAAGGCCACGTCAATTTCAAATAAAACACTTAACACCGTCACCATAAGTGGATCATACCAATCACAATGGAATCAAAGTATAATTAATATCAAATTAAGGAAAATGGGGCAGCATACCTTCATCCCCATATCCACACCTCAATTCCATGCTAAATCAACCAATTCAATATCACAAGGCCCGTACCCATGGCCATGAACAATAATTCAAAGCAATAACCATAAAACTCAATGAATCTACATCAATTCAATCTAGGTTTAACAATATAATATCAATTATATATCAATTGAACACAATTCTTACATCATTAGAAAGCCCATAAGAAACTACACCACAATTCATCAATATAAGCTTAATATCAAGTAACCCAAAAAGTAGTCAAAACTAGGGTTCATCAATTCACATGGGTTCATAGGTAATTTATGTTGAAATCATCAATACAATATCAATTAGATCATAATTCAATGTTTAGAAATCATTTATGCAAGAACCCATGGTAGAATCCCGAAATTGGAGAATTCACTTTAGAAAACTTTGTAAAACACTTTGAGGATTGGACTCCTTGATGAAATAAGTTTCAAGGATCAAAAGCCATACCTCAAGGATCATAATTCTTCACTTTGATGAAGAATTTCCACACAAGAACCCCTCACCAAGCTGCCTCTTCAATGAAGTCTTCAATGGAGGTTTTGGGATTTCTAAGAGACTTTGGGTTTTGATTTTTAGAAGAATGAATTATTCTAAGTGTTAAACACTTATATACTCATCTAAAATACCCATAAGACCCTTAATAAACCGTATAAACTATTATTTGGACGTGGGGTAAATTTACCAATTCACCCCTGACTTGGCAGAAAATCTGCGCACAGGGACTTGGCTGCGATGACTGGCTTGTGACGGGGCGTCACGGGTGCAACGGACCGTCATGGACCTCCATTGCAAGCTCCAGTGGCTTACCAAGGGTTCCCCCTACACCCTTGGACAAGGCCCCCACGACGTAACCCTTTGTGACGGGGCGTCACAGCCATGACTGGCCGTTGACAGCTCCGTCGCCAAGGCTGCCTGGGACAGCCTGCCATCAGGTTTTGGGTCCTTTCCTCAAGGACCCTTTGATGGTCCTTGGGGATATTTTCCCGGACATTTACAACCCAAATATGATATTATATGAGTTTAACACCTCTCACATGAATTTCATCCAAAACAAACACATAAAACCCGATGAAACTCGCCTAGACGTACAAGGTCGACTCAAGGCACATCTTTCGAATGCCTTGGACGTTCTTGGTCGTTTGAACTCCAAACTTCACAAAACTTTAACCACTGCCTATACATGCTATAATAACTCTATTAAGAACCTTACAACACCATGAAACACACATAAACACATAGAACCACATTTTAGACATTTAGGTGACTTAGTCGTCAAACGTCTTAGTCATCCCTTGACGTTTGACTTCCAACACCTCTAATACTTTAACTACTGCCTATATACAACATATTAAACATATTTAGGACCTTAGAACACTAAGAGCAACATGTTAGGCTCTAGAGCACCTAAGCTATTTTCAAGGTCTTACAATCTCCCCCACTTGGACAACATTCGTCCTCGAATGACACTTGCCACTCTCCGAACACTTCCAAGATTAGAGATTCAACTAGCAGCACATCACCAAACCATACAACACATATCTAAAAAGAAACCATCAATTTCACATAATCAAGAGATTCACAACACAACAAGAAATTAGAAGACAATTTCTATAACTCGTTATGCTACAAAACTCACATGCTTCAATCCTATTAGCAAAAACTCATTTTATATTCAACATCATACTCATATACATCAGTTATAACCAATTTGCCACAATTTTAGACCAAAGAATCAAATAGCCATTTTTACAAAAACTTTACAGTGAACAGTTCATAAGGCTACAGTGATTTCAGAAACTTTTCCAAAAATGCAATTTTTAGGCAATTCTCTATATAGACATGCTAATATGCAAGATAACATCATGTAAACACATCATACAACATGCTCAAAGCTTCATAAAGCACACAATGCAAGAAGTAAATGAAATTCAATTTCAACCAAACTCCTAAACATCATGCACAAGCAACAACTTCTAAGACTTCTATCACATCTGCTAACCATACTCCCCCACTTAGAAGGAACTCATACTATAAAAAGAGAAACAAGAACTTACCAACATCATCATCACCATCACCCGACTTCTTAATTCTAGTACGGAGTGCACAGAAACGCCTCTTAGTTGGAGCATCATCCTTTGGAACACTAGGCTCAACCCTCTTGCCCTCCTTCCTAGAAGCAATGTTTGGACAATCTCTCACTTTGTGCCCATCCTTTCCACATCCAAAGCAACTACCGGTACCCAATAAGCACTCACCATAGTGACTCTTGCCACAATTGGCACATAAAGGTTTGTCATTGCTAGAACCACCTCTCTTCTCAAACTTCTTCTTAGGAACACTAGGTCCATCTTGAGTTTGAACCCTCTTTTTGAACCTAGGTTGCACTTGGTCACTAGCAACACTCCTTTTCAAACTTCTAGCCATCCTTCTAAGTTTAGACTCCTCAATAGATTGTGCATACACCATGAGTCTAGATAGGGTCATATTATCATGAAGCATAGCGGTACGACATTCTTCCTTCACCAAGTCGGCTACTCCGGTACAAAAGCGACTCATTTCATCTCTTGGATTAGACACAAGAGAAGGAGCATACCTAGACAATGTCGAGAATTTCAAAGAGTACTCCTCAACACTCATATTGCCTTGCTTTCCCACTCAATAGGACCCGAATCTTCCGGCCTATTGTCCTTCCATTGAGTGTACCAAATTTCAGAAACATCTCTCAATTGGTATGAAGCCAACTCGGCCTTCTCCCTAGATGTAACCCCCATAGCACTCAAAACTTTGTACACACCATCAAGAAATTCTTGGGGATCCTCATTCACCTTAGAGCCAAGAAAGATAGGAGGATTCATCCTCACAAAGTCTCTCAATCTAGAAGTCATAGTGCTCTCCATAACCCTAGGCACCATACTCAAATTGATTTGAGTAGTTACGGCTTGAGCCAAAGCCATCAAAGCCTCTCCAATCACCCTATTAGACAACTCCGGTACCTCATCACCTCCATCCACATTAGGAACATGATCACTTTGGGGAGGCACTTCATCACCTTGCCCATCTTGGACACCTTGCTCATCTTGAGCAACTTGCTCAACTTGCTCAACTTGAGGAACCTCCTCATTCACCCTCTCCTCTTCAAATCTTCTAGCGGCCATCCTTCTAGTATTCATCTCCTAGCAAACACAAGGAAACTCATAAGAAGGATAATCATAACATTACTCTACCGCATGATATAGGAGTAGAAAGAAAGAGAAAATCTACCGTCCTATAGCCTCTCGCCCATAGATGTGTCGCGACTCACACTGATGGTCAAGACTCTACTAGACGTGACTTGATGAGACTTTTTGATACCTAATACTACTTTCACCAACCTATGCTCTGATTCCAACTTTGTCACAATCCGAGACCATACACTAGAAGATAGGGTGCAATCTTGGATTGCGACCGGCGTCGTCGAACTCTCAGAGTTCTAAGACAAGCCTCATTTATATCATTCATCGCATATACATAGTGAAAAGTAGTGCAGAATTAAAACTTTTCACAAAACATAATATAGTCTTTAAAAACCTCTTTCATATAAAACTAATAGAAATGCTAAGTCTCAATCTCATCATCTTAAGACACAAGAGTACTTTAATACGAAAATAGAACTAACATAGTCTTATTACAATACTTCCTAAGAGAAACATAAGATGACATATGTGCCCTCGATACAAATGAGGACATACTTCAGTTCTTCTACTCGGACGATGATTCTAAGCCCAAGTCTTCTTCTCCAAAAGCTCCTTACCTACCAAGGACTATAGATAGAAAATAAATCATGGAATTAGTACAACCACATGTACTAAGTATGGCTATATGCATAAAATCATGAAAACGGACTTTATTGGAAATATGCATCTTTTCATTTAAGAAATCATAGTTTAAACATAAGAACATCATTTAGTAATTAAGAAACACATAAGATAACATTTAATCAAAAATAACATTTAAAGACTCACGTTACAGTGAGTTCACTTCACTGTACAGTGAAGTCACTTCACTGTTACAGTGAAGTCCAAACCTTCCTTTTTAACATCTTCTAGCATGTAATTCCCTTACTTAAAGTCATCCTAAGATTCACTTAAGTCACACAAAGAGAGACCGCCCATACACCCTCTCTAGATGTGCCTAAACGACCCTTAAGATTACCTAGGATGAGTCACATACATACTTAGAAAACAATCATAAACATCTATGTAAGATTCTTCTACCAAAGGTCAATTCCAAGGTTCACTTGAGTGAGTGTGGAGCGACCGCCCATACAATCTCTATCACACACACACACAAGAGATCCTATAGACTACCTATAATAAAATCATTCTCACTAAACACACCAACACTTAGATTAGAAGACATTCTCCTTCCAACCTATCAAAAGACCTACTTAAGTAAATCAAGAAGATAAAGTCCATAGTGTAGTGACCTCTCCAAGATTACCTAAATATTCCTTAAGACTTCCTAAGGTTTAGATCATGTCAACAAGATTAACCAACTTCCCTAACTAGAGTCATCCTCAAGACTTTCAAAGATAAGACATGTAGAGACCATCCTTTCATGTCCTCCTCACACTTTAGCTAAGGAATGCTTAAGTCACTTTAGATTAGGTACTCAATCATTTACAAAGTTACTAACATAGATCATTAGTTCATTAAGACTCATACAACACATAAGACACTCACATAATACATCACATAAGACATTCACATAATGGTCTTGGACAAGACCAAGGAACTCCACATAACACCTTCAAAGTCTATTGTGCAATGTCTAGAGAGCGTCCCATACCACCACCTAAACCTCATAAACTTATCTAATGCTAATAGGTATTCCACATGATGAGAATAGGCAATAAACGACATAGACCATGGTAGCAAGACATGGAATCTGAAATTCTATCCTACTTTGATGAGGTTGTTCTACTTGCCAATGGTAGAACTTGGACACATCCCATGTAGGCACATGGTTAAGGAATATGAAGGGCGTATTAAGCATTCAGTCTGTTCTTTAACTAAATCCGCTTAACCCTACTCATACTCACTCGGTGCTAGCCTTTGTTCTCATAGATTAGTTCATATTAAGGTTCATATAAATAGGTCCTTATCTAGTTCATGACCCCCTTTACAGTCACCCTACCAAAGCAAGTTCCACTAGGGCATATCTCACTTTAGCGACAAGAAGCTCATAGCGATTTTCCTAAGGTATGATATGATGCCGTTCCAGCCAACAATCCCTAAGTCCATCACTCATAACATGAAGGATCCATTACGGCTAACTACTTCACAACTCATAACCTCGCCACTAGGTTCAAGGTTCCACATAACATTGACCTTCTTATCATTAAGGTCCCACTTATATTATTATTCAAGACTAAGAGTTATAACACCCTATATCAAGACATCACATATCCATAATCATATATACATCAAGCAAGAGATACAAGTCAACCAAGACAAGACATCACATACTTCACTTTTAACCCATAATACAAGTCATTCTAGAAACACTTCTAAAACAACCTAACATCTTCAAGTCATCCTATATATCTTTATAACACCATTAATATACTCCACATAGACTCATAAAGTCAAGTAGTAATAACCAAGACTTAACCCTAACACTACACTCATAATGTCAAAGTCATAGTCTAACATGATCACTTAAGGCAACATAACTAGAAGAATACATACATGACTATATAACCTCACATGTAGATAGGTAATGACATAATTCACATCATCAACTACACAACTAGCCACATAACTTCAAGTAATTGCCAATAAGGCCATGCTCATAATATTGCATAAAGTAAAGCCGACAAGGCCACGTCAATTACAAATAAAATACATAACACTGCCACCATAAGTGGACCATACCAATCACAATGGAATCAAAATATAATTAATATCAAATTAAGGAAAACGGGGCAGCATACCTTCATCCCCTTATCCACACCTCAATTCCATGCCAAATCAACCAATTCAACATCACAAGGCCCTTACCCATGGCCATGAACAATAATTCAAAGCAATAACCATAAAACTCAATGAATATACATCAATTCAATCTAGGTTTAACAATATAATATCAATTATATATCAATTGAACACAATTCTTACATCATTAGAAAGCCCATAAGAAACTACACCACAATTCATCAATATAAGCTTAATATCAAGTAACCCAAAAAGTAGTCAAAACTAGGGTTCATCAATTCACATGGGTTCATAGGTAATTCATGTTGAAATCATCAACACAATATCAATTAGATCATAATTCAATGTTTAGAAATCATTTATGCAAGAACCCATGGTAGAATCCCGAAATTGGACAATTCACTTTAGAAAACTTTGTAAAACACTTTGAGGATTGGACTCCTTGATGAAATAAGTTTCAAGGATCAAAAGTCATACCTCAAGTATGATAATTCTTCACTTTGAAGAAGAATTTCCACACAAGAACCCCTCACCAAGCTGCCTCTTCAATGAAGTCTTCAATGGAGGTTTTGGGATTTCTAAGAGACTTTGGGTTTTGATTTTTAGAAGAATGAATTATTCTAAGTGTTAAACACTTACATACTCATCTAAAATACCCATAAGACCCTTAATAAACCGTATAAATTATTATTTGGATGTGGGGTGAATTTACCAATTCACCCCTGACTTGGTAGAAAATCTGCGCACAGGGACTTGGCTGTGACGACTGGCTTGTGACGGGGCGTCACGGGTGCAACGGCCCGTCATGGACCTCTCTTGCAAGCTCCAGTGGCTTGCCAAGGGTTCCCCCTACACCCTTGTACAAGGCCCCCACGATGGAACCCTTTGTGACGGGGCGTCACAGCCATGACTGGCCGTTGACAGCTCCGTCGCCAAGGCTGCCTGGGACAGCCTGCCATCAGGTTTTGGGTCCTTTCCTCAAGGACCCTTTGATGGTCCTAGGGGATAATTTCCCGCACGTTTACAACCCAAATATGATATTCTATGAGTTTAACACCTCTCACATGAATTTCATCCAAAACGAACACATAAAACTCGACGAAACTCGCCTAGACGTACAAGGTCGACTCAAAGGCACATCTTTCGAATGCCTTGGGCGTTCTTGGTCGTTTGAACTCCAAACTTCACGAAACTTTAACCACTGCCTATACATGCTATAATAACTCTATTAAGAACATTACAACACCATGAAACACACATAAACACATAGAACCACATTTTAGACATTTAGGTGACTTAGTTGTCAAACGTCTTAGTCATCCCTTGACGTTTGACTTCCAACACATCTAATACTTTAGCTACTGCCTATATACAACATACTAAACATATTTAGGACCTTAGAACACTAAGACCAACATGTTAGGCTCTAGAGCACCTAAACTATTTTCAAGGTCTTACAATATATATGTATAGACAATTGATAAAGTGAACATATATTTAATTGTGCACCCTAACAACCAGAAGTTGCTTTGGGTGCACTGTTTTAGCGCGCTAGCTCTTTGCGCGACAACGCCTTTTCTATGGGAAAATCATCAAAATGGTCCTTAATGTGTTTTAACTTTAAATTTGAAGTCGTTTCTCTGGAAAAATCATCAAAATGGTCCTTAATGTGTTTTAACTTTAAATTTGAAGCGTTTTCTCTAAGAAAATAATCAAAATGGTCCTTAATGTTGGGGAGGTTCTTTATTTTGATCCTTAATATATTTTGCATGATCCATATAGTCCTTATAAGAAGTACTCAATTTGTGATATTTTGCCCTAAAATAAAAAAGTCATCAAGATTTTCTGTTAAGTTTAAACCTGAGTTTCACTAAAAAATAAATCCAAAAACTTTCTCGTTCCCCTTTTAAGCCATAGCCTAAAAGCTTGTTCAATTTTCTCCTTCTTCATCTCAATCAAATTTCATTGTATATAGAAGTGAAATACATTTCATACTTTCTTAGAAATTTCAAAGCATATATATATAAAAAAAAGTGATTTGTGGCAAAGAATTAACCCCAAATTAAAATTCGTTTTTGCCTCCTCATTTAGCCCCACCCCCTTTCTTAACCACCCTTTTTTATCATCCGGTTCCATTCCTTTCTAATTCTATTTAAAAATAAATAATTTCCTCTAACACAATTCTAAATAAAATATAAGACTCCAAAATGAAAGTCCTACTCCTATTATCTCTGCGTAAATTGGTAAATTTTTCTTTATAAGCTATTTTTTTAGAATAATTTGTTGTTGATTCTTGTGCTTTGAGATGGATAGATTTTTGGCGAAAAATAGTTCTTCTCAACCAAGTGAGTTTTAGAGACAATTCTTCGCATTTTATAGATGAGTTTAATTTTTCAGTCACTTAAATCGGATCATGGAGAAAGAATATACATTGCTAAATATAGCCCTAGAATACGAGATGAAGTGAGAAAGACACTATATTCAACAAACTTCTTGTCAACCGGATATATTAATGAAAATGAGTATCCTCAAACTAGATTTAGAACGAAAATGCGTCTATTTTTGTAAGACATGATTTAAGGGGTTCATTTTCTAGATGGTTGGAGTATAGTATGAAGAAAGATGTTGTATTTTGTGTATGTTGCTAACGTTACCCTTGTCACTCATACCCTTACCTTGAGTCACTCATTGTAGTGCACAGAGGCGGATATAGGATTTGAAGGTCGGGGGTGCCACAACGTTCAAGTAAGATAAAAGGACCGGTTGCTTTAATTTTGGGTTACAATTCAGGTTATTAATTTTTTTTATTTTTATAAACAAATGGATCAAATGTGCATATAGTTATATTTTCTTTTAGATATTCTGTAATCAGAGATAACTAAATAATTCAATTCTTATTTTTTTTTTTGGAATTAGATGTCTTATTCGCTGAAACTTTGATTAAAAAAATACATTAAAATTTGAGCTTGTATAAATCATCTAATAATATTAACATAAAATATTCATCTTCCATTGACTTTATGTGTTGTTGGAGATATAGTTGCGAAAGAATAAAAATTGTAGTTTCAGCCTATTCATCTTACTTAGCAAAAACGTCGGTGAAGATCGAAAGAACCTTCAAATTAAAAAAAAACATTTTGAAACTTATGTTTTCTAAAAACTACTATTTAAAGTAATATTCATTTGACGCTCATAATTCAGTACTCACTAATTGATAAAAAAAATTAATACGTTACACTCATATCAATAGATTAATAATTAGTGCAAGAGAAAGTAATAAAATTAAAAAATAATTATGAAAAGTAGTCAATTTGAATTAATAAAGAATAGTAAATAAATAAGAATGAATGAAAAAAAAGAAAAGAAAAAGAAGAAAAGGAGCAAGCAATAAAAATAAATGTTCTTGTTGTGGTTCGAACCCGCGTCAACAAGGTGGCAAACTCTCTCCTTTGTCAATTGGGCTATTACGTAGTACTAGGTGGCAAAAGTAATACATATTTAATTATTATACATATATACATATGTATACAATGTTTTTTTCGAGATCACTGGGTGACGTGGCACCCCACCCAACAACGTAGATCCGCCCCTGGTAGTGCACCCCCTATCTTCAAATATTGGGTTCGCCTTAAGACATTTAATAAGTTAATAAAAGTAAAGGAAGTTATAACGATAAGCACGTAATAAACATTAATCAAATAAGAAAATAAAAGGACCTTTATGACTTGTTGTGATGTAGTAGAATTAAGATAACAATTTTATTTTTGAATCTGAATGGTGTTAAAATTGTGTTAAAGATCTGATTCATTAAGATATATTTAGTTAAGAGGCTTATGAAAAAAATAAAACAATCAAACTTAATGAATTGAATCTGAATAATTAAGATTCGGTTATAAAAAAACAAATACACTTAATGAGGCAAATCTGAATGACTAAGATTTAGATCCCTATTAAGTGCAAACAAATAAGGGCTAAATAGTTATAAACAAAAATGTTCTAATTATATTATTCCTTACATAACAATCTGTACATTTTTTTCACAAAATAACAATTCGTTCATTGTTCACTCCATAAAAAAGGGGGAAAAAAAGGTTTTAGTAACATTTCTATTATATAATATATAATTATATATATCTTATGACTAATTTATTTATGTTAAAAAATTGAAAAATTATTTTATATTCCCTTCGTGATATCATGCGACTAATTAAATTAGTCAATCTTGTTAAGTCTAATCGTGATTTTTTTTATTTTTTTTTATAGGCTTGGAGGTGAAGTTACGTTTTGAGTTAGTGAAGCAATGAGTTCGATAACGTCAGTAATGGTGATTTTTAATATGTACTTTATATAAATATCAACGTCATTGTGTTGAAATTTTGTATTGAACATACTAGAATTTGACTTCAACAAGGCAACTCAATTTCCAATTAAAACTAATTTCATTTTTTCTTCCATATCTCCACATACAATTTCTGTTAAAAATATATGGTTTTATGTGTGTGCGTGCTAACACTTACATGTATAAATAATGTATTCCTTTCGTCTCAAAATAATATTTTATTTTTGAAAGTCAAATTATATAAACTTTGATCAATATCTTAAGATGTATTTTTTAAAAATTGAATTAATTTAATTTTAAATATTAATCAAATTGATCCTTCTCCAAAATGTTACCTAACTCTTTTGAGACGAGGAGCACAATACTCTTAGCACAAAAATATATGATCAACTTCTTTTCTCATAAGTGTATCATTGGATAAAATAATTGTAAATATAGTTAAAAAAATTTTAAAAAAATTATTACTTCCTTTTTGTATTTAGTTGACCCTTTAAATAATTAACATAAAACTTATTATTTTATTGTCTGGTGAAGTAATGGTTTTTAGAAAATAAAAAAAAATCATTTTATTCTTGAGTCATGACATAATAAATTAAGTAGTTAAAAAAAAGTATATCATACACATACACACAACTTAATTACTAGCTATATCATTATAATTTTTTGTGCTGGGAGAAAAAGTTGATTAAAATTGAGAAACATGAACAAATGAGGATGCATATATAACCAACTTTGATATATTAAAGAACAATTATAGTTGTTACATCCAGGTCTTATCACTAATGTAGATGATTTATTAATTAGTTGTAGTTTCATGTGACTAAATTAATCATTGTGATTAGGCTTATCTTGATTTTTCTTGTTTTGAAAATAATAATGAAAAAAAATAATCTTGGTGGTTAAGGTACGTTTGGCATTTACTTTGAGATAGTGATCGATTCCGAATATCTAAAAGTCAACGTTATTAGTGTTAAATCATCTAGTATAACATATTAGTATTTGACTTCAAGAAAGAAGCTCAACTTCCCAGTAAAAGTATTATCATTCCTTCACAATTTCATGAGTTAATCTATGAAATGTGAAGAAACACGTTATTATTTTAATTGATGTTCACAACTAGCTTTTTTTTTTTTTTTTTTTTTTGTATGTGTGTCTCTAAGCTCGTAAGGGCAATTCATAAGCCTAGCCTTACACCATCATCTTCCTTTTATCATACTCGTCGCGCTTAATTTGAACTACGATATGAATTGTTAGGACTAAATTGGTGCAAATGATATTCGTCATATTATCCACTTTGATCAAATCCGCACAATTCTTAAAATGCCTCACAACATTAAATAGTGATTATGTATTAAGCCTAAATTAAATTTGTCTTACTATACGAACCAAATAGGTGATTATTGTGTTGAGTTTAATTTGGCCTGATTTTTCTACCATAAATAGATTTTTCTTTTAGGAAAAAAGTTTTAATACTTTGAATATTCCTTTTTTGATAAAAAATGTTTTAGGGCTCTATAAATATAAGTTGTTCTTTCTAACTTATTTAACATTCACATTATAGAGTTTTGAGAATTTTGGTTGTGGAGGAGAATATTTTAAACCTCTTTGTATTTCGAGGGAATTGATTGAAATTTCTCTTCTCATATTTATAGTAGTTTTGTCATCTTTTGACGTATATTGATTAATCGTACCATATTAAATTTTTGTGTCTTTTAATATATTTCTCGTTTATATTCTTAATAATGATTTTTTAAAATTTACTTTTATAGCTTCTGCATCACAGACGCTTATTTTGGTGGTAACATGTTTAAATGAAAGGGAGAAGTAGTTAAGAAAAAGGAGTTTACTTTGAAAGCCTAGAAGTATAGTTAAAATAATTCCAAATTTATAGCGTGGTCGTCCCCAAAAGTCCATTCCACGTGCTTACCCCACTCATCCAACTATTACATTACAATTTACAATATAAATATATATCAGCACATATGCAATAAGTGTGAAGAAAACAGCCCTGCCCTGTTATACTCTCTTTCTCCTATAATAATTAACATCCCTCTTTCAATACTCTCTTTTGCATCTCCATTTTCTTGCTTCAGGTAAACTTATCTATCAAATTTTGGTTCATGGGGTGTCTTGGAACATATTTTAATGGACAAGTTCTTTGATTCTTTTTTGTGATTTACCAATGGGCCATCCTGCTATTTAACTTTTGTTTCTCTCTTGTTATTTATATTCTTTTCTGGATAAAGAAAGAGTCTATGCCTTTTTTTCTTGGGATCAATATCTTTATTTGACCACTCCAAATTTGTTTTAACTTCATTTGTGTTTTGCTAAATTTGGTATTCAATCTTACTTCACAATATGAAAATTGTAGCTCTCCTTCTTTTGCCAGGATCTTGAACATCGTATGGGGATATCGTTTTCATGTCCACTTGCTTCTCATACTGATTTGGAAAACAGTCTTGAATCTGTAATTGTGAAGTCTATCAACTTTGGTGATAATGAGCACAAGACGCCATTACGATCTATTAGCTTCAAAATCCAAGATTCTGAACCTATAGTGATGCAATCAGATGGTTCAGGAAATATGCTTATAGAAAAATCTGTCAGCTTAAGGACAAAGGAAAATGTAGTTGCCTATCCATCTTCAGATGATATGATGAATCAACAAAGTACGAAATGCCTTTGTTGGATAGTAGCAGCAGCCCGAAACATGAGGCAGCTGTAAAGTTGCAGAAAGTATACAAGAGCTTTCGAACAAGACGAAAATTAGCAGATTGTGCTGTACTCATTGAGCAGAGTTGGTATGTGTGTTTTTAATTTATCCCATAAAAAATATTTTATTTTTAAAGATTTTGCATTTTTCTGATACCCTTTTCGATTTGTTACAGGTAGAAGTTATTAGATTTTGCAGAACTCAAGCATAGTTCTATTTCATTTTTTGATCTTGAGAAGCACGAAACAGCAATTTCGCGCTGGTCAAGAGCAAGAACTAGAGCTGCAAAGGTAAATTTAGATCACATCAATGGAAGATTGTTTAAGTTATTCTTAAATTTGACTAACTTTTTGGTTTATTTATGTAGGTAGGCAAAGGCTTATCTAAGAATAGCAAAGCTAGAAAACTTGCTTTACAACATTGGCTTGAAGCTGTAAGTAAAATTGTTTATGGTTTCTTGATTTTGTCTTTTTGATCAATTATGTATTATCTGGCACTAACATGGATGTGGTTTTTTTATGTATAACAGATCGATCCACGACATCGCTATGGACACAACTTGCATTTCTATTATGTTCAATGGTTGCATTCTCAAAGTAAAGAGCCATTCTTCTACTGGTTGGATATTGGAGAAGGAAAAGAAGTTAATCTTGTTGACAAATGCCCGCGATGGAAACTTCAGCAACAATGCATCAAGTACCTTGGTCCTGTATGTCTTAAGTCGTTTGTTCTACCGGTTTTTGCATATTTGATATTTTTAACAATTACTTACCATGATTGGTTTCTTTTCTTTGAAAATAGATGGAAAGAAAGTCTTATGAGGTCATAGTGGACGACGGGAATCTCTTCTACAAAGAAACTGGGAAGCTCCTTGACACTACCGGTGAGTGGATATTTGTCCTCAGCACCTCGAAAACCTTGTATGTTGGGAAGAAAAAGAAAGGAACATTTCAGCATTCCAGTTTCTTGGCTGGGGGCGCGACTTTAGCTGCTGGCAGGATAGTTGTGGAACAAGGAGTTTTGAAGGTATAGTTGTAAATCTTGAATCACTAGAAATCCTTTTTTCTTCAATTTCGAATCAGCAGCTTATCGATGAACATCCTCTGGATGGTTAACTCTTTTCTTGTTTTTGCTGTTTTCAAGCAGGCTGTCTGGCCTCACAGTGGACATTATCGACCTACTCCAGAAAACTTTCAAGACTTCATTTCGTTTCTTAGGGAGAATGATGTGGACCTAAGTGATGTTAAGGTACATGCTTACACTTCATTGTTGATTCATGATTTTCTCTGACATTGTAAATTCCAATGCTGATTAGTATGAAATGATGCAGCTTGATTCTATCAACGAAGAAGATTCTATTGGCAAGAAGAGTGGTGTATACCTCATACGTAATGCTTCGGATGATGATGTAGGTCAAAAAGATGGTCTGGAGTCCGGAGAGAATGATTTAGAAGACGCAACGACTTCAGATACAAATAAGTTGAAAGAAGAAGAAAATTTTGCTGCTTCATCTCATAGCTTCAATGACAAACTGGCTAATCTACGAATTCCTAACAACAATGATTTACTAGAGAAATTGGCGAATGAAAGTGCAGCTGTTGAATCCATTTCACCAACAGATGGATATGAATCAGCAGAAGAGTTAATTGATATTGAACAAGAAAGTAAAGAAGATATAATTCCACAAGAATCTATACTGAAGAGGATAAATTCACACAAGGGAATGAAGTCTTTTCAATTAGGTAAACAATTGTCTTGTAAATGGAGTACTGGAGCTGGACCTCGAATCGGATGCTTGAGAGATTACCCTTCGCAATTGCAATCACATGCATTAGAAGAAGCTAACTTGTCCCCGAGGAGTGTTTGTCGTCTCAAGTTTTATTCAAGGGCATCAAGCTTTAGTAGGGAAATGCAAGTGCCATGTTCTATCTAATCACCTCTTCGTCTCCATTTTGTTAAGGATTCTAACTTCATTCGATCAACGAACATCATACTCATGACATAGGATTAGTTCTCATTTATTCATTCGTTGTGTATAGACAAAAATGACATAGGAATTCTTTCACATTCTTTCTAGGAATTATTTGACAATTTTTTTTAGATCTATTCAACTTTGTATACATTCTTGTTCTTAATATCAGAAAACAGAACTACGTATAACTTTTCGAGTTCCAGTACGCATTGTAGTTGGAAAAGAAAGAAATGAGAAATAAAAAGAAGAAGTTTTACTTTCATCAAAGTTTCCTTTTGGCTGAAAATTTGCACTTGAGATGATTACTTTTGATAGTTTTTTAAAACCTAAATCGCAGTCCATTATAACTGCTTGAAGTATGAGATCAATGGTGTTATCACTCCAGGAAGAAGACATGGGTCATGCCGATAGGGGGAATCAATGCTAGCTACTTGAAGAGGAAATGGTCCTGCCGACAGGGGAAAAAAATGCTAGCTACCTGAAGAGGACATGGTCCTGTAGATAGGAGGAAGCAAATGTTTGTCATCATCAAAAAGGGGGAAAATGCTATATTGATGTTTTGTTGATTTGACAAACTTTGGGGATGCTTCAACTCCAGTTACCCTAAGAATTCTTGTTGATAGAGGGAACTGGTGAATATGTTTGTCAACATCGAAAAGAGGGAAAATGTTATATTGATTTGATGATTTGACAAACTTTGGGGATGATTCAACTCCAATTACCCCAAGAATTCTTGTTGATAGGGGGAACTGGTGAATAAGTACGTTATCATCAAAAGGGGGGGGGGGGGGAAATGTTAGTTCGAAGCTAAGTTGAGATGTTAGCTCGAACAATATATGAAGTTTTGATGATTTAACAAACTTATCGATCTAACAAGGAACCAGATCCTTGTCATTGGAACTGTTGACACTGAGATGAATGATAAACTCAGTGTGAGGTATATTTGTGTGCTATCATCAAAAAGGGGGAAAATGTTATATTCTAGCTGTTTTGATGATCCTCAAAAATGCGGGGACCTGGTCCCTGGCAGAGTGCTCTCGTCCAGATACAAATGGGGTACACATAAAAGCTTTTGTGTCAGGTGGTAGGTTAAAAGTGTAGTGTCCTACACCAATAAGAAAAGCGGATGAGATTGTATGTTCCAGTATCTCACAAATGCAGAGACATGGTACCAGGCAGAGTTTCCTCCATCAGATACATAATTGGTTTACAGCTATAAAGCTGTCACTTCAGAGGTTGGTGAGGCGTTAGCATACTACACCAATCAGAATGGAGGAGGGTGTTTGTTCAACGGTAATAACTCTTTATGTTTGATATTTAGAGCATGACAAACACCATATTAAATTCATTCATCCAAAGAAGGAAGTCAGCCAACAAACCTTTTCAAGAATTTACAAAGAAGTTTGTAAGGGACATGGTCTCCGCAAGACTGCGACGTAAAAGGTGAAAAGACAGTTGTCACCTCTGATGCGATAGGTGCACAACTTTTCCAACAGCAGGCCTTCAGCCAATGGAATGATTTCAACGAATTTGTGGTGAATTATATTATCTTTTTCCAACAAACACAAATTTAAGACTTGGCAAACTAAGCTTGGATTTTCTTGAAAAATTCACAAGCTTGAAAAGAAGGCCATCTTCAAGGTAGAACAATACTCATACTCAACAAAAGGATCTGATAAGAGTACTGAAGCATCTTTGTTGAGTTTCAGTTTTGTGTCTATCATTTCATAGTTTTTGCAACTTGAAAACATCTCAAGAACTCTTGCAAAGGCTCACAAAAGGAGTGAAGAAGCATCCTCAAGATCAACTCGAATCTGAAAGAGATGGAAGCTTAGTTGTCTTAGGATTATTTCTTATGAACGATTATTGTAAATTTGTTCCTCACATTATAAAGGATTCAGATCTCTTGGTTTGTTGAAAAGTCTAAGTTAGTTAAGACCAATTTATTTAGTGGGCAACCTTGTGTGTTTCTTAGTAAAAATCCTAAGTCATTCGGAGCGTGGTCATTTAGTGGGCAACCTGCGTGTTGCTTAGTTGAATCCTAAGTTGTCTAGTGGTGATAGCTTAGTGGGCAGAGTGAAATCTTCTTAGGCTCTTCAAGCAGTAGAGTTATTGCTTAGTTGTGAGATTAATAGCTTTTTCTCACGTTGTTGTAATCGGGTTTCACTTTTGCTTGTGAATATTAGTGAAAACGGTTGAAAATCCTGTGTGACAGGTCGTGATTTTACTCCTTTGAGCAAGGAGGTTTCCACGTAAACTGCTTGTGCTGTTTTCTGTGTTTTCTTAATCTTTGTTCTTATTTCGAGTGTGTCAAGGAACCTGGTCCGTTGACTGGTAGTGGACACACGTATTCTAACAAGTTGATGGATATATTACACAAGTATAATAATTGTACCAAATGGATGTATAATTTAGGTAGATCATCTTTGATTGCCCGATTTCAAATGTTTTAGTAAAATAGAGATCTACTTAAACTTTTGCTTCTTTGATGTAAATCTTGAATGCGACATACAATATAGTATCATTACATACCTTGGGTGTGTTTGGTAGAGGGAAAATGTTTTCCATGGAAAATGTTTTCCACGAAAACAAGTAGATATTTGATTTATTTTCTCATATTTGGTTGGTGAGTAGGAGGCTGGTAGGGGGGGGGGGTTAGGGACTGGTAGGGGGCTATGTGGGGGATGGTAGGGGTGGGTGGGTTGGGGCTGATAGGGTGGGGTGGATTGGGGGTTGATAGGGTGGGTGGGTAGGGGGAGGTTGGAAGAGAGTTTTGGAAAAGGTTTTTCTTAAGTTTTGAAGGGAAGTTATTTTTCTTAAATTTGAGGAAAATAAGTTAATTTGGAAAACATGTTCCAAAACATTTGACCCAATCAAACATGAGAGAATTGGAAAATATTTTCCTTCATACCAAACACACCCCTTGTGTATAGTTATTTTGTATAAAGTTTCCAAAATAAGCTAAAATGAACAAATGTTTACATGTATGGATACTAAAATACTTGCACATTCATATATAATGCTACTTGAAAAGAGGAACAATTATTTTTAAGAAAATGCTACTTGCAAAAAGAAAAACAAGGCCTAAGATTGATTAAGTACCACGAATTATGTTTAATCAGAGCTATTTTATTGAATAGTTAACTAAAGAAATTGATCTCTATTTCTCCTTCATTCGGGGTGGGGAGGATACAATTGCTTAGAACTAAAGATACCATTAAAAATGATATTTAAAATTGGATGTGATTTAAAGTGGATATATCCTTCATTAAAATATAAATACATATATACCATTTTTATTTAACAAATGGTTCATATTGATCCGTTTTGTTAATAGATTTATATTTACTAATTTCTTTTTCTAATCTAGTTTCTTAATTCTAAAAATGTGCATGACTTTAAAAAATAGTATCACATTCATTTTATTTTACCCCTCAAGACCTGATCCAAGTGAAAAAAAACACTCAATTTCTCTTTTACTTGGTCATAAAATAGGTTTGGATCAGGTTTGAATAAAAGAGAAATTTTTTTTAGTTGGATTGGGTCTCGGTCGGGTCTTGAGTAAAATTATGAGCGAGGTAATATATATATATGCACCATTTGTTAATACATCATTTTTTTAACGAGTGATATTTTTTTCTAAAAAGCAAAATTAGGGGATATATATATATGCCCTTTTTCCGTTTCAAATAACCTAGGTATATTAGGCTTTTGACAATCACCTACTAGATGTAAACATCACATCTAGTCTGCAAAAGAGTGATACAATGCATAACTACTTAAAACTAATCAATTAATTAAATGTTAATATATAATTGAAATATATATGTAAACTGTAGGGAATAATTGGTGTTTATTGATTCCCAACATGTAAGACACATTGGTAGGCACATGTTAACCTACATCAAACTTGTGGATGATGGTGCTTTTGAGCTCAAAAAGTACATTTAGTGGGTGAATAGAGTTGAGACTTGTTAATATAAGCTTGATGTTTGATATGGGGGACATTTCCCCATGTTTTGTTGCTTATAATATTATGAAAAAAATGTTATTTACGAAAAATATTTTTATCTTTAAGCATATTTTTCTTTTTTAGATCGTCTAAAAAAATATTATTATTTTGTAATTAGAAATAATTTAATTTTAACTTTTTAAAGTTTATCTTTGATAAATAATTTATAGCGACATAAAATTTTGTATCAAATCAAACAATGTCACATGAATTTAGACGGAAGGAAGTGAGTTTCTTAAAATTCAAGAAAATGACGAAGGGGAAAAAAAATAAATTTTACGATCAAATATTCTATATTGACTATCTCCTGTTACCTCGAGATTATATGTTAAAAATATAGTTCTATTCTCTATTCTCTCTTTTTAAAAGAATATTGATCCTATTATTATCTTCTTCTTTTTTCTTTTTTTTTTTGTTGGAAGTTTTAGTTTTCCATTTATTCAAATATTTAATTTCATGTTTTCTTGTTTATGCAAAAGAGATAAGAGTAACATAATGCATAACCATAGACAATATAATCAACACAACAAAAGCGGCATTTACACACTCGATCTCCCCACCCCAACCACCTCTCCCCTCCCCTCCCGTCCCCTCCCCTCCCCTACCACTTCACTTCACCCCACCCAATAGTGTTTGTTTAGAATATATATATATAAAATAACTAGTGAAATTATCATTTTATTCCTATTATTGATGAAGTAGATAATTAAAAATTTAAGATTTTCAAGAAGTGTTATCTTTTTCAAAATTAATTAGGTGAGGGTATAATATGTAAAAAAAAATCATCTTTGTTAATTGGTGAAAATGGAGAAGTAAAAAGGGACAAATAAAAAGAAAAACTGGATAAGTTATTATGGAAAAATTATTTTTTCCTGACTTATTTTGTGAATATATTTTATTTTTATTACTCATCAAATAAATTTAAAGAAAATCAATTATTTTCTAAAAAATCATTATCCATTAGAAAAAAATTTCCCGTACAAAATGTACCCCCGTCTGAAGATATAAAATAGCACAATGGGCCTATGTTGGATTAGAATTTTAATAATTTCTAAAGCCAATTGTTTAATGTCATTAAAACACAAAACAAGGGATCGTTGGAACTACAGACGAGCTGAAAAAAATGAAGGAATATTTTCTGAAAAATCAGCAATTATGGACATCAATATTTATTGGGTAAGTTCATGAATTTGTCAATAAATATCAAATATGGAATTTCAGCATATTTTTAAAAATGAATTATTTACAATAAATGGCAGCAATCTTCGTTTGCTATGACAAAATTGCATTAATTGAAGCACAAAAGCTTTATGTCGGCTAATTGCCTAATTGATTGATCCAAACTTGTTAGGGCTTGTGGATTAGAAAAATAAAACTACTAATATAAAATATGAAATTATTTTAATATAAAATAAGAAATTTATTTATATTATTTTTGGTTGTCATTGTATTGTTAGCAGTGTAAGTAACATCGGTGTGATTTATAAATAATTCTTGTATTCTTTATTTAATTTTTTTTAAAAAATACTTATTTAACAAAGAATTTGCGGTGTTCAAATATAATTTAGTCGTAGAAGCAGTTAAATACGAATTGCGTCATTTTATAGTCATTATGCCATCCATATCCTAAAATAACATATATACGAGCGGTCACGGTCTTCAAAATCTGGATACTTTAATAAAAAAATATAAAAAATACATGTTAAGAGTGAAATTCGTATTCGAGTTCAACAATTAATTTTACACAAATACCTCTTAATTTCTATATATATATATATATATATAGATATATATATAGATATATATTTCGAGACGAGGCAAATAGGTGCTCGATCATCCGAACGACACCACATGGGCCCGGCCCTGTATACAAGTAATATGAGTTTATATAAATTAGCTCTAGCACTATATTAAAAATAAGTTTTAGCGATAATTAATTATCAATTGCCGTTAAATATATATATTTAGCAATAATTAACACTCTTTGTATATGTCCCTAAAAACTTTAGAGACATTGAATATAATGATATTTAACTAATGTCGATAAAGACTTTAACACTCTTTATCAATTAATGTGTCTATTTATTATTACTAAAAATTATTTTTATCGCGGTGTATAAATTAAAAGTTTTTATAAAACTAAGAAAGCAACTCACCGAATATTCACAATATCCAAATATCATTTAAAAATAAATAAATTTGAAGAAAGCTTAAAATGTTTGATCAAAATAAAATTGCCTATGAATTGTATAATAAAAAAGTCATGAATACTCAACTTATGTTTTTGACTGATTTTCGCTTCTATATAAACATTTCTGGGTGTTATCAAACACACGTAAAATAAGTCAAAAAAATATATTTATAATTCAACTTAATCAGCTTAACATTTTTTTAATCGCTTTTGACTTTTTTTTTCTCTTTTTATGTTTTCGTATACAACACTTGTTCCTAATGCAATGTCGTAGCAACTTCCATACATGAAACTTAGTAGTATTACTTTTTTTATTTATTTTTCCTTTTGCCTAAGGTGGAGAAACATTAAATTTCAAATGCATATCTTCCTTTTCTCTCTGTTCCAGCTCATTGGGATTTGGAGTTTAACAATTGTTTCCATAAAAGATTTGTCAATCTTTTATTGCTGATTGCATATCTAGGAAGTTGCTTCCAAAAGGATCTAGGAAGATTGCATTTGAGCTATCATACAAAATATCTTTAACATTTATTACAGGAACAAAAAAAAATATAAAACCTTCCTAGACGACTTCAATTTTTAAACTGAAATCATTTAGAGCAGTATAAAATTGAATCGAAAATTGCATCAAATCATAAATCGCATAAAATTATAAATTGATGCAAATCTTAAAAATAATTTTTTGACTAGTAGTTAGGTTTGACTTTGTTTGACATTAAAAAAAACTCAACGGAAAAGGGCCTAAAATACCCTTAAAGTATTGGAAATGGTACAAAACTACCCTCCATCCAACCTATTGGCTCCAAAATACCCTTGTTATCCACCTATTGACTCTAAAATACTCTTCTCATTCACCTTGGGATTCAAAATTGCCTACTTATTTAACGGTTTTAAATTTAAACTTTTTAAATATTTTTTAAAATACTTGCACTCAACTATTGGTTATAATTTAATTTATTAATATCATTTATAAACCAATCCACTGCCCACTTATTACTAATTAAACCCCACCCAATTAATAACCAATTCTAATATCAAAATCGCCCTAAACGGTACTAAAACACGAGAAAATTATAGATTCCTTAAAAAGTTATCCAAAATTATTCGAGTCAAATCGAAGCCCCAATTAAATTTAGTTTGAGCCGCTTATTTAGGAGGACACTTTCAATAGAATTTTCTTTCAAGCTTGAATTCAAAATTTGTGATTAAAGGTAAAGAAGTAGTACATCTCGAATTAATTCATGTACTTTTTTATAATATAATTTTATAAATATTTATGGTTTGTTTCAAATATTAAAACATTAATATGTTATTTTTTTAAAAAAATTATCTATTAAGTAACATCATATAATTGAGACGAAGAAATAATTAAGATAAACATAATCAGACTTTTAAGTTTATCAGTAATTTTTATTTAGACTGTTGAATTATAATATATTTTCATTGAGAACTTGAATGTATGATACTGTACTTCTATAGACATTTTCGGCTAAATGTTTTAGAAACACTCATTGACATGAGTTTTTCTGTTGTTGCATTAGTAATATGGCGAGTTTATTAATTGAGTGTGATTTAATTAGTAATGGTGGACAGTAGATTGATTTATAAATTATATTAATAAGTTAAATTATTACAAATAGTTATACGCCACATATTTAAAAAATCTTTAAATAGTTTAAATTGAAAATCGTTAAATAAGTGGTCAATTTTGAACTTAAAGGTGGATGACAATGGTATTTTGGAGCCAATAGATGGGGTGAGAAGGGTATTTTGGAGCTAATGGGTGGATGGAGAGTAGTTATGTACCATTCCTAATACTTTAAGGGTATTTTAGGCCCTTTTCCAAAAACTCAATAATACTTGGATTTATTTGGTTTTAGCTAAAACGAGTCAACCCGAGATCAAACTTATATGACATTATATACATAATTTTTTATGGGAAACTTGCATAAATATACTATGATAAAAAAATATTTACCATTTATAGCAATAATATTTCTTTTTCACTTGATCACTTTTAATTCATTTATAATACAAGTTTAATTCATATTACAAAAAACAATTGTTTATTCACATATAATATAAATTTTAATGATAGATAATTCATTTATCATACATTTTAATACACTTATAATCAATGTGTCAATTTTTTACCAAACAAACATAATATATTTTAAAAAACAATTATAATTCATATATAATTCATATATATTGCATACATAATTCACTTTTAATACATATTGCAGATTTAACATAGTATTGCTATAAATGGTAATAAATAAAAAATATTGCTAAAATCAGTAATTATTTATTAAAATGTACCAATTCATGTAATTTTTCTATTTTATATTTTATACATACAAGTATTTACTTTGATATAATTTCTAAATATTTCTTAGACTTTTTTTCATAATTTTTATCTTATAACATATTATTTCAAGTTTTTGAGATTTAGAATATTGAATGATCCAATAAATATTATAGTCCACATCTTCGTAGTTCTGATAAAAGTCAAATTAAAATCAAGATTAAAATCTAAATCAAATATACTAATGTTAAAACAAAAAAATTCAACGCTAAGGATGACAATAATATTAAATATTTGTTTATTTATTTTATATTAAGTTAGACATCAAAATACATAACCTAATTTTAATTTTTTTAATATTTAATTATATAATTGATATTCATTAAACTTATTTTAACATGATTTATAGGTGCAGGGAGGTGCGAGGAAACTTCAACCTGGGCTTAACTCTTATCTAATCGAGGACAAGTAAACCTAATTCAACCAATTTTATATTAGTAAAAAATTCATAATTTGGATTACTTTTGTGATTTATAAAATATTTTATTTAGGAAGCTGACTTAGATGGTTTATTTTTAAATAAAAGTAGCAGCCAGTTTAGGAATAATTAAGTACAATTTATGATTGCTCTTACATAATTATGGACACTTAGCTCAAAATAAAAGAGAGTCAAATATGAATCCAAAACAACTGGCTTTCCTTTGCTATTTGCTCTTACATATGTTAAAGCTATTTTTGATATGTTCAATTCCACTTTTGGTTATTTTTCTCCATTTGATTGATTGATTAATTTGTTTGGGGAAGAGGGTGTTGTTTAAATATCAACATCTGTCACTTAATTCACCAGACAACCTATCACACCACACCACAATATAATGAGTCAATGTGACACTTGCATAAAACAAAAAGATTGCCTAACTAAAGTATTTGATTAGCTTTGTTGACAAGAGCTGGCACTACTTGTTTAACCATCAACATCCCACAACTCCCAACCTGCCCACCTTCCAAAGGAAAAAGAGAGAAGAAAAGAGGATGACATAAGATATTAGCGGTGTGGAATTCAGGATTTTTATTAAAATGTTTAAAATTTAAATAAATAAAAATACGAAATAATTGAAGGAGATTTGAGATATGTTATATATATTTAAAAAATTATTTTAATAATATATAAATAATATAATTTTCTCACGAATGGGTTCGTAAATCAATAAGATGGCTCTGATTAGAAGTAGTACTTACTGTATTTATAATTTTGTCCTAAAACATAAATGCATTCTTTAATTGACTTTGACATATATTCATCTTTTTCGATTTTGAATGTGTATTGGAGACACTTAAACTTGTATAAAGTCAAACAAGTAATTAAACATATCCATCAAATGTGACATAATACATGTATGACACCACATAGAACATGAATTTTCACATAGAATACCATGTAAACACGTGTGTTTACTTATTTAACTTTATATAAATTTAAGCGTTTATTTGTGCACACCTATAATTAAAAAAGATAGATGTCAACTAACAGTGACGGAGCCAGAAATTTCATAAAGAGTGTCCAAAAATGATAGTTTATTTTGTTAAAGATATCTAAAATATATTATTTAATCATTTCATATATAATTTTACTTATATATATGGTATTGTTTTTTACAAAGGGTGCCCAATTTGGACACCCTTACCACGACTATGCCACTATCAGCTAAAACCAAATGGAATAACACATACCTATATTATACCTTTAGTTTTTATGCACAGACAATATAAATAAATTTTCAGTATTAGATCACTTAAAAAGTCATTTAAATATTCATTCTTGTTATAAACATGGATTAGTAGCTTGTAAAATATGATAAGAGACCTATTATAGGTAGTTATACATAACATTGATAGCATAGGAATATTTTAAAATGCCAATATATAAAAATACCAGAGTCATAAGTATTAAACCAAAGCCAAAGGTGTAGTTTGAAAGTGTACGGACACCCTGTTTGCAATTTCCTTCTGTGTACGCGGGTGAGGGTTGGTGTCAGTGGCGGAGCCACAGTATGTTTAGGGGGTTCATCCGAACTTCCTTCGGCGAAAAATTATATTATTTTTATATGGTTAAAATAATTTTTTAGATATATATAGTAGATGTCGGATCCCCTTTGACTATTTCGTATGTCTATTTCTTTAGATTTTGACCCCCTTACGAAATTCTGGTTCCGCCTCTGGTTGGTGTGGGGTTTCTTGATATGTACTCGAATAATAGTGTAGATCCCCTGCACTTCTTTGGTATGAATATAGTATTTGAAATTTTGATATCATAATTTTAGAGTCCGTTTGACCAATCGATATGGTATCATGATATGAATTCATGATATGGTATCATAATATGAAATCATGAGATGAAATTGAAGTTTTGTTTGGAAATGCAATATGAAATTTTGGTGTTGTATATTTTCTCATAAACATAAAAATCCCATAAGTTCTAAAACTATTAAAATATCCCCAATTATTTATTCAATATTATCAAATAAACAAAAAATCATAAAATCGTATAATAAATTATTGCAAAGTTATTGTTCTCCACTTAAGTAATTGTTTCATCAATATATTTGAGTAAAAATGAAACACCTTTCACGGGCTCTTCAAGATTTTAGTACTCAACAATCATGAAGTGTGAGTTAAAGTGACTATATGTTGGTGAGAATAATAAATTTTATGTCGGTGAGAATAATAAATTTTACAAAGTAATGATGTGATTATATATTTTATTTACATGTGAAATAAATGGTTAGTAGATATAAATGTGGGGTTGTTTTAACAAAATATAAACTCTTGGATCAATTTTTGAATTAAATAACTCAAATCATGATATGGTATTACCATATGATTCCATATCATGATTTTTGGAGAATATGGTACCAAATCTCATGATATGGAATCATGAGATGAAATTAGCGTAAAATCGCATGTCCAAACGCTGACTCCATCTCACGATACCATATCGTGATATGATATCACATGGCCAAACGTCTACTTAATATTTGATTTTTATAATTATTATATCATCATCATATAAATTTAATTAAGTATGATGTGGTATTTTGAAGTTTAATTTCAATATTTTGCGGTACGGTATATCGGTAACATAGTTTATTCAATTTTCACTAATATTATATACTCGTATAATAGAGTATTATGACTATGACAATTCAAAAAATAGTCTCAATTGTATCATACTAACACATTACATGTGTAGAAATATATATTAAAAAGAAGGGCAAATTTTATGTATAGCAAATATAAAATTCTTAATTTTAGGCTATAGCAAACTTTTCAAAATTGCGTTCCGTAGCAAAATTGTAGTTTTCTACGGATGTGTTTTTTTGTATAATCGTTGGATGCCATTTATACATTTTAATTGTTTTTTAAAAGAATAAGCGGTATAATCTGTTAGATAAATAAAGAAAAAGATTCCCGAATTCACGCGAAATCTGTTTCAGTATAATTTCATCCCTTCTTCGTCTTCTTCAACCCAAATAGCTTCATTGTAGTCAGTTCAAAAAATTGATCAAGCTATTGAAGGTACTAATCAAACAAGCGAGATAAATTTGATTTCAGAGATAGCAACAGGAGGTTCATGATGAAAATATACTCTGATTTTTTTTTTATCGACAATGGTGTTTAAAATCAGATTTTCTTTTTCACATTCATCAATTTCAGTTGAATGTATATTGAGTTGTGTATATTTGACCCTAATAGATTTCAATAGTTAATTTGAAATCTAGAAAAATTTGTGATAAATTTGTTGATAAGTTTGAATTTTTGATCTGAGATTCGCCGATTTCACAATATTTTTTTGTGTTTGGAACTGTATATGTGATATGAGATTCGCTAATTTGTGTAAGAAACTATTATGTTTTCGCTTTATACAATGCATCTTCATCCTATTTTTTGGATATTCATAATATGTATAAGTATACGAAAGTGTTGAATGTTTATACGAATTTGTCAGTTATATAGATATATCTATTTTGTGTTTTTTGGTGAATTGTATAAGTATATGAAACTGTTGAATGCTTATACGAATTTGTCAGTTATATAGATATACTTATTTAGTGTTTTTTGGTGAATTGTATAAGTATATGAAAGTGTTGAATGTTTATATGAATCTGTCAGTTATATACATATACCTATTGAGTGTTTTTTTGGTGAGTTGTATAAGTGTATGAAACTGTTGTATGTTTATACGAATTTATCAGTCATATAGATATACCTATTTAGTGTTTTTTGGTGAATTGTATAACTGTATGAAACTGTTGTATGTTTACACGAATTTTTAGTTATATACATATACGTATTTAGTGTTTTTTGGTGAATTGTATAAGTGTATGAAACTGTTGTATGTTTATATGAATTTGTCAGTTATATACATATACCTATTTAGTGTTTTTGGTGAATTGTATATTTGTATAAATCTTTAATTTGTGTATATAAAGACTTTTGATATAATTTGAAAATGTGTATAAGTGAAAAACTGAAGTTGCTAGAATTTGTATAAATATATGTTCTGTTTGTTGTTGAAATTCTTAAGCTTACAAATGTATATATATATAATTTAATCTTTTATACAGAAATTCTGAAAATGGCTTCATTGGCTATTTTGGTTATGCATTCTGATAGATGGGACAATGACAATTGTAACGTTGATTATACAATTGAGGGGGTGATTTTTAAATAAAGTTAATTATATAATGAGTTGCATAATGTCAATGCAATGCAACTAGGGATTGATACGAATGCGATTAAACTCAAAATTGAGTATAAGATTGAAGAAAGCAACACACCCATGTTGATTCACAACGACATGGGAGTTAGAGTTTATATCATGCTTAAAAAGACTGGAAATGAGTTCAACAAGTATCCACTTTGTATAAGCAAACTAGATAATATAAGTAGTGTCAATGAACTGCGTGAAAGTTCAAATCAAGAGAGTGGTATGATTACATCTATTTGCAACGATGAAATTGATGAATTTGATACTAGGCAGCTGACAATTGGTGAGTTGGTAGAGCCACTTTGTGTTTTTGGGTCAGGGAGCTGCGATGAAGTTATTTCAGATCCTTGTAATAAGTACGTGGAGGTAGATCAAATGTATAAGAAGAAAACCACATTGAAATCTGTGATGGAAAAATCTGCAATTGAAAAAAGATTTCAATGTAGAACTGTGAGGTCAAACGCAATCAGGTACCTGGTTTATACATACAAATACATAAATGTATATGTTGTTTTAGTTATTTGTATATTGATGTGTTGTGTTGTTTTTGCTGATGTAGTTATACGCTGGTGTGTAATTCAGATGAATGTGAATGGTTAATGAAAGCATCTAATATCATCAAGTATGGCATGTTTAGGATACGACGATTTAATACAGATCATACTTGTCCTTTGAAGGATAAAGTGTATTCACAAAAACATGCCACAAGCATGCTGATTGGAGGGATCGTTAAGCCTAAGATTGTTGATCACAAGAGAAAATATACGCCTTTTGATATTCGGAGTGATGTAAAGATATTTGGGAGTTGGTGTAAATTACTCGTTGACTTGGAGGGCTAAAGAAAATACCCTCGTTTCATTGAGAGGCACCACAACTGCATCTCACAACAAACTTCCAACATATTTGTATATGATGGATATTATATATCCAGGATCGCATATACATCTAAAGAAAATAGACAAAAATGAGTTTTAGTATGTTTTTGCTGCATTGAATAGTTTTATACAAGGCTTTGAACATTGCAAGCCTATCATAGTTGTGAATGAAAGTCACCTAAGAGGACCGTATAATGGAACATTTGTGGCTGCAAGTACAACGGACAGAGCATGTATGTTTCATTTACTTTTTGAATGTACTCTTTTTTTATATTATGTTAATTTGTATGTAATAAAAATGTAGGACACATTTTCCAACTGGCCTATGGTATCATTGACTCGGAAAATGATGTAGCTTAGTGTAAGACCTCCAAAATGAGTTAGGGTGTCTAGATCTTAACATGCGTCTTAAGGTTATAATGTCCTAAAATAACTTATAATACGGTTTAGAGGTAATTTATGAAGTTTGAGGTGATTTGGAAGTCAAACGTCAAGGGTCGACCAAAACGTTCGACGACTAGTCACCTATGTGCCTCATGTGTCTATGCATGCTTAAAATTGTATGAAATGAGCTTATGAAGTCTTAAAATGATTTATAATGATGTTTAATGGTATTATATGAAGTTTCGTGAAGTTTGGAGGTCAAACGTCCAAGAACGTCCAAGACGTTCGCAAGTTAGCCCTTGAGATGTTCATGTGCGTCTTGATGGGGCCTTGCATGTTTGGATGGGTTACATGTATTTGTTTTGTGTGAAACTCATGTGGAAGGTCTAAAAATTGTTAAGGATTTTATTTACGTGGGAAACGTCCGGGTACAACTTCAAATGGGCCCCACAAAAGGGCCCACAAGAAGGACCCAAGGCTGGTCAAGACACTCGACAGTGTCAATCGACGGACCAAACGATGGCCAGTTTGTCAACCAACGGCCCGTAGGTGAGGTCTCGTTGTTTTAAACTTAGCTTGGGAAGGTCTCAACCCAAAGATTGGCCAAGGACCAATCGACGGAAGCCAAAGAATGGCCCGTCGATTGACCAACGACCAGTCAATAGGTCCGTCGATGGTGGCCTGCACCTGCTGCATGCGTACTGTTTTATTAAAGGGGTGAATGGGAAATTCACCCCACGTCCTAAACTGACTCTAATTTATTTATTTACCTATTTTTGGGTGTATATAAGTCATCAAACATGTGAAGCTCCCATTCCCAACCTATTCTCACGAAAGAAACCTTTCCCTCCAAGAATATTCTACCTAGAAACCACCATTGTTGGTGAAACTCAAGAACAGCTTGGAGCTTGGATTTTCATGGATGAATCATCAAGTTTTAAATGTTTTCACGAATAAAAAGGTATGGTGATCATTCATCTCTAGTTATCCTTCTATCTAGAGAGTTAATCTCAAAGCTTTCAAAGTTGTTCCATGATCAAATATCTTCTTCTTCAATCTAGCCATGGGTTCTTTCTTAAATTGATTTCAAAGGCATAATATGAATGTATTAGTGATTATCTACTGATTTGGACGTGATTTTCAATCCAATTGCATGATGAACCCATGCTCTTTCACAAACTCGATTTTAGTCTATGTATGACTTTATGATCTTAATCTTATGCATGTCGATTTGTGATTCAACTATGTTAATATGCTTAGATCTACTGTTTAGAATGTGTATTGATGATGCATTACGTTATATTGGATTAATGTGGATTGATACTTAAACAATGTGATCTATACGTCTTATTGAATGTTAAGCATGGCCTTCGCTGTAACATGGACCTTATTATGCATGAATGTGGAATTCAATTGTGTAGGGATAATTGTACCTAATGTCTCACTTGGATATTATTGTTTAGTTATATATATGTGATTCATGTGGTTCAAGGGTTGATTGGCCTATATTCTTCTACTTCCCATTGATGTCTAAAATATCATGTTCATTGTGATCTAGAGGTTATAGCAATGGTAGTAGGATTTCGTGTAGATTATATTGTCCTCAACTGCTGCCTTGTATAGATGATATTAATGAATTGTGGGTATGAATTCTTGATGATCAAAGAAAAGGAGTCTTGGCATGAATTGATCTAGGTTCTTCTAGCCTACAATTTGAATGTTGTAATGAACATTATGTGATCTTAATTCAAGGGTAGATGAAACATGATTTAGATTTGATTTATATCTATTTGACTACTGCCCTATATGTATATTATTGATACATTATGATTGATGAGCAAAACTAGGTAAGTTACTCGATGATCTATAACTCTCTACTTTCTATCGTATATGTGATATAGTGCACTAATTGAATCTTGTGACGACTTGTACATGGTTTCATTTATGATTTAAAGAACTTATAGCTACTGCTCTATAATGTATAAATGATGAGAAAGGAGTGTTGATCAATGATGATCAAAGATTGATGAATTGGTAAGAATGACTCATCCATCTACTTTTCTATATTAATGTAGTTGATAAATCCTTGTATGACATTGTATGGTATGGTCCACTTATGGTGGCGGTGTTTACTTTATGTCACTATATATGTGTTGACCATGGCCTTGAAGGTAAATTGATGATTATATGAATGAGTGGTTATGATGATCACCTTATGCGTAACTTGTGCCTAGTCTTCCATTATAGTTGTGAACCTAGGTTGTGTTACTATTGTTATGAGCATATGAATGTCTATGTAAGAGCATGTGTAGGTGTTGTATGGGTTAAGTTTTAATGATTGATGACCTCTACCCATGTACCCCTATGTGAATGTGTAAATAGCTAAAGTTAGGAGTCTTGATTATAATGTGAAGATTGTCTTGCCTCCTATGCTATTGTGTGTTGTGTGATCTATGCTTGAAAGTGTAATGTGGTTTAAGAGGGTGGCTGCCTCATTGAGTTGTTGATAGCCATTATGTGATCATGTTGACCAATGTACACACACTCACACTTCATGCATGCTTACAAGTAGTATAGAATCATAGTGTCTAATGAAAGGTTGTTCTCATATTCACTAGTGTCTATTACTATGCATGTTAAGCTTATGTGTATGATGAAGTATGAATGTGCATAGAGTCTTAGTGGGTTCATATGAAAGTATTGCTCATATAGTTATATCTATAGACTTATGCATTGATATATGAACATGTGTAATATTTATGTGTTATGTGAAAGATTTGCTCACATATATGTACACACGCACACATGAATGATGATCTAGTATATAGAGGGTCTTTGAGAGGGGTGCCCAAGAATACTCTATAACTAGATAGGTGCTTGAATATGCTATAAGCATATAAAGAATGAATATCTTAAGCCTATGTTTTATGAAAATGTAATTAAAGACTTTTCAATAAAGAGAAATTAGCTTAGCACCGAGTGAACTTGACATTGAGAGGTGTTGATTTTCCTTGGAGGAAGATTCACCATTTATCCCTTATAGAGTGTTGACTTACCTTAGAGGAATACTCACCAATGGACCCACATGAGGTGTTGACTTCCCTTTGAGGAAGGGATCACCCATGTTTTCTCATGAGATGAGGCCCCAATTGCCCAATGGCATGTAGAGGGAACTACCTATCTCTTAGTTCCATAAACTATGCGTGCCGCATAGGATCTAGCAAAGTGAATTCACTTAGGATGCTAGGATGTATGTTAATGTTCTACCTTGGCTATGTAGGAACACCTCCCATTGGTGTAAGGCTCTACAACACCAAATTCCATGTTTAGCACCCATGGTCTTAGTGTCGGTTAAGGATATAGTTTCCCTAAAGTAAAATGGACAATGAAAGTAAATGAATAGGATCCTAACTAGGATGACTTAAGGGAGGTTACTTAGGATAGGTGGAAGTAATGAACCCATCTAGACATTGCACAAGTGGCTCCTTAGGAAGTCCTAGGAAGGTGACCTGATGTGTATGATTATAATTATGTCCTTATGCATGACATTGTAGTAATTGTCTACTTGTTATGAAGATGTGCATGGTATGAATATGTATGATGTGATATTACTCTTATATGCACTATGTTGATCTAAATGACTATATGATGAAGGTCTTGTATTGACATTAATGAAGTTGGCTATACTTGTTATGAGGATGTATGAATTGTATGTTAAGGTTTGTGGTCTCATGAAGAGTTTACTAAGTATGTGTGAGGTTATGGGGCTTCACATGTGCATTGCACTAGTATACTAAGATTGGGGTCATGAACAAGGTCTTATAATGATGAATGTGAAAAGAAGTGAAAATATGTGTAAATGAATGTAATTCACTGTAATGTTCCTAAGGCCTTGACCTAAATGTGTCTTTGATAGGTTGTGCTTATATGATGATGTGTGATGACTTATATAGGTTGTATGTATGTTTTATTGTGACCTTAAGGTGATACATTGCACTAAGTATCACTAGAGGGTTACTTGGGAAGTTAATGAATAATAGGAAAGAATGCTCACTGTAACATAAAAGTAGCTTACTGTAAAGTGGATTCAAAAATGTCATAAGTTCTATATGTGACCTTATGTGATGTTTGGACTTTGAATATGTTTATATTAAGTATATTATTGATATAAATGCTATTAGATAAAGGTTTTATGATGATTTACTCAAAATGGCATGAAGTATGATTTCAAGGAAAAGGTCCCTTGTAAATGCATGTTTTTGCATGATTGCCATACTTAGTGAATTCTTGTACTAATCCCATTCTTCTCTACTTTTTACATAAAGTGTAGGTTATGGATTCTTAAAGGATGTTTTGAATGGTGAAAGAGCTTGATAGATGATTCCCAAGCTCAATGAAAGGAATCCTTAAGTTCAAGGATATCCTACTTATGTCTTTACTGTAAAGTCTTTTAATATTTTATAGTTATGTAATGTGTCTTAAGGGCCGTGTCCCTAATGTACTCTAATGTTGTTGAGTCTAAGATGACAAAGAGACTTAAGGTCTAAATATGTATTATGACTTATGTTTTATCTATATATGAGAGGAAGTTTCTAGCATATGATGTGCTATGAATTTTTTTAAATTTTCCGCTAAATTTACTATGTCAATGCGATGAATGATAACTATGGGCTTGTATAAGACCTCCGAGAGGTCAAATACGCCATGTTACTTCTAGGGGATGCTCTCCGGATGTGACACTTAGTCTTGTTTTTTTGTACAACTAAGGGATGCTTATGGTGAAAGGATTAATATGTGTGTAGTTTCAGATAGAAATGAAAGTATTATAAAGGCAGTCACACGAGTGTATAAAAATGTGCCACATTATGCTTGTATATGGCACTTGTGGGGTAACGTAGAGAAGAAATTTAGGAAGGCCTCCAAAGAGCTAAATCCTGTGTTTTATACAATGGAAAAGACTTGCAATAAAGTTGAGTTTGATAGGATGATGGATACTGTAGAAAAAGTTGAACTAGGTGTTAAAGAGTATTTGAAGCTAGCTGGATATGATAAGTGGTCAAGGTGTCATGCAAAAACTCATCGGGGATGAGCTATGACGTCAAACTTTGTAGAGAGTATAAATGTTGCATTAGTGTCTGCAAGAGAATTACCAATTTTTAATTTTCTGGAAGAGGTTAGACTGATGTTTGGGAGATGGGATCATGAGAACAAACACGAGGCAACCTGCACATTTAGTTCGTTGATTGGAAAAGCTAAGAATTTACTGATTGAATATGAAGCAATGAGCACACGGATGGGGGTATGTTTTATGTATATGTAGTATTAATTATTGAGTTATGCACACAAATAGAACTAATATATATATATATACACAATTGCATAGACTTATACATATAAATAAGTCTATTTGTATGAAACAGGTTGTGCCATCAACTGAAAATATATACAATATGACTGATGATGGTAGGAGTTTTTTGGTCTCTTTAAAGAATAAAACATGCAGCTGGCGGAAGTTTCAATACAAAGAAATACCATGTGAACACGCTTCGGCGGTACTAAAGCGAACAAATCTAGTAGCCGATGAATATTGCTCGGATTTGTATAAACCAAAGACGGTTTTGAAGATTTATGAGATACCGATTTATCCATTGCCTGATGTAGCAGAATGAGTGATACTTGAATACATAATGTATGATGAAGTCTGGCCTCCAAAATTCAAAAGACCTCTAGAAAGGCATAAAAATAAACCTCATTTAGTAACAAAACATGAATTTCTTGGACTCAAAGGGAAGCATACGTGTAGCACATGTAGATTTGCAGGTCACAATAGGAGTTCATGTAGAAATAGACCTCAAGAAGTTTAATAAGCTCTTTCGATTATATTGGACTGTAAAATTTGATTTTACATATACTTGAATGTTATTCTCAATTGGTTCTATGTTTAAACTGTATGAGTTGGGATATTGAATATGGAATAAATTTGTTATGTCCTATTAATTGTGATCATTTTTGTTCTTCATTTTGTCTTATGCTCGTTGTAGTAATTATTGTTGGCGTATTTATTGTACATCATATGCAAAAATTCTTTACGTATAAGTTCAATTGAACATTTCTATATACTTGTATAACCTGGATCTTGAAATAGTAGATGTATAAGTTTTACAGTTCATAAGCTTGTATATACAATACACATACTTATATGTATAATTATACAGTTCATAACCTTATATTTATACAATTAAGCCTATGTTTATACAACTTACATACTTATATATATATTTATACATTGCCAAACACTTATGTAACTAATAATACAAGGAGCATATTTATACATGTACTTATAGTATAGTCATATTGAATTAATGATTGTGTAAACTGTCGAGATTCATACAGTTAATGTGTAACTATATGTTGTTGTTTAAGTTGTTTGTATATTTATACTTTATGAACAATCTTATAAGCCTAATAATATATACGTATATATCCAACATAAATGTAATCCTAGATTTATATCGTTGGTGTACAAACATACATTGTATAAGTTGATTTGTATATTTGAACTTTATGAACAATTGTATATTTATATACTCAATATAAAGCTTAGTCATATATTTATACAATTAATGTATAATTTTTTTTGTTATTTAAGTGGTTTCTATATTTATATTTTATTGAAGATTGTATAAGCCTCAATATGTGTATATACAAATACACAAAATGATAGATACACATAGATTTATACAGCTAATGTATAAGCATACATTGTATAATTTAGTTTGTATAAGTATTAAAGTGTTAACAAAAATAACGAAGTAAAAGACTTAATTGATCAAACAAGTATATTACAATAAAAAAATTGGAAAGTTCACAACATTAAAGGTAGTTATGCATGTCATTTGCATATACAAAAAAATAGATATTTAGTACTACTGTTCTAATCAATTGTGATCCTTCACTGCTATTGGAATCCCTCTGAATCCTGATTGACCTTTCTGGTGCACTAGTGGCATCGGCTTGGATCTTTTGCATTTCATAATTCCACAATAAAGAAGCATATTGAATAATTGTGAACTCTGAATCAAATTTTGGAACCACATTTTCATTACTGATATGGTTTGCATAAGCAGCAACATATAGTCCACAATAGCTGAAAATAAAGCACATCAATTTGTATGGTCAGTATAACATTAACAATAACAATTTGAATAAAAATAATATTAAGACTTACAGGATTCATTCATCATGTTGTGGTATATCATTGACATAAATCATTTCAAAAGAGTCAAATTCAGAGTGGAACTTGTATTTCGAGTGTGAAGATATGTCAATGCCTTTCTTCTCGTAAAAACCAGACTTAGATAGATACATGGGAATAAGTTGTGCATATTTCTTGATCTCATTTTCAACTGAAGAATCGTGTAGTGCACCACCACTAAGAGAATCATAGATATGTATACATCTATCATTAAAGGACACAACGATCAAAATCTAGTGAAAGATCTACTCGACGTTAACAGGAATGATGATGTTATCAACAGTATGCCAACGTGCAGCAACATGCATTCTGTATCCACTAATGTACTCAATAATCGAGTTCTCTGTATATCCTTGTTGACCTTACTATAAAAATTATAATAAGCATCCCAGACATTAGTAATCAAATTACTGAAATTTCAATCGACAGTGATAAAGCTGAATGCATTGCTGTCAGAATACTTGGCTCTTTTGCATATGTAATATAAAATGACATATATGTGTTGTAAAAATAAGTATACATAAATTGTATAAAAAGTTTATTTATACATAAAATGTAAACTATATAATGAAAATAAGAATATAAAGCTTACCGAGTCATCAAGCAATTGATTTTTGTATGCAAGCCTATAGAACCAGTTCTTGTTTTGGACAGTTACGATTTCAAAATAAAACCACATTTGTAAGCCAGACTTGTTCTTTTTGTATCGCTCTTCTTTGCCATTCCTAACAAAATCACAATAAAAAGAAAATTTTATACAAATATACACATATATGATTAAATCTGTATATTTAGGAATTTAATAATGATTTACTTTGTGCTAGACCTAACAAGAAGCCCTTCGTTTAATAATTTCCACAAATGCAGATATAAAGTTGTAAGATCCAAATCCGACATTGCATCAAATGGATGTTTCAATTCAAACGTGTAATGGAACCTTGATGAACTACCTGAAATGTATAAAGACATAAATCATCTTTGAAGTGTATAAATATTTATTGATATATATGTATTATTATGTAAATTGTCTAATTTTGTTGTACCAGACTCTGAATCAAATGATGTCACATAAGGCGATGTGTTAAATGGGCCTGGACGCCTTTCCCTATGAATTGATAATGGTGTGTGCTTGTCCACAGCTAACAAAGGATGTAACACAATGCTTCTTTCTGGATTAATGTTTGGTTGATCATCATGTACAATCTGAAGAGGTGCTGAAAACATGAATCCTTCTTCAATAACTAATTCATTAGCATTGGACGATCCTGGTTTGTTTGTATCTATAAATTCTTCTTGATCCATCTTTTTAGTTTGATCGTATATAACATTCAATAATTCCTGCTGTTATAATATATGACAAAAACATACAAATGATCCGATTATATACAATTAAAGCCCTTGAATTTACGAAGATAAAAATATGATAAGAACACAGAAACGATGAATTGTTGAAGTCTGCTTGATCATTCATGAATTGGGATCCCTCTTTGATCACTTCAATTCGAACATCTTCACAGTTCTCCTTCTAAATGTATAATATTTTTACTATAACCATATATTCATATATTATAAAAATACAAAAAAATATATTGAAGAATTCAAATCTTAGAATTGTTTTGAAGTTCAGAAATATTGGAAGTGTTCTAAACATTCAAATTGATTGGAACTGCAGAATTGTTGTGAACCTGCCACAAATTTAACTTTGTATATTAATAATGATTATTTATACATTATTTTACAGTTTGCTACAAGTTGAATGCTGCTATTACATTATACAATAAAATATTATAAATATGTTGGATGTGTACTTAATTCTATATGTATAATGATCATATCTTTACAAATATATGTATATGTAACATGTTTGTTTTGAAAATTATTAATTGTATATGTATGTTTAGTTTATTTGTATTTATACAATTGATAATGTTATTGATAACAAAAAATTAATAAATTACCCGTGGCTCGAGAGTGCTGAATTGTTGACCTAAAGGGATAAACTCTGATTGACCAGCTGGAGCGTGTGAATGTGACTGCTGAATACTAACTTCCGCACAAGATTATGTGATTGTTACTCGAACTAACTTCTGCAAAATTATTAAGAAAATATACATTATATACAAAATGCCATAAAAATTTGAATGATGGAGAAGATAAATAAGTATAATACCTCTTGATCATTTAGATCATTAAGAACATATTGACAGTTCAATTTAGAATGTAAATTTAGAGAGGGATATTCAGACTGAACGACACCGACTGTTGGCACTTTATGTGTAACTTCTACATCATCACTCTGAAAGAAAAATATTAATTGTATATATATAACAATTATGTATAAAATATGTATTGATATATATTAACAATCCTTATCTTCCGCATTCTTGGTTTTGATAGAAACCAACACAACTTTGAAGTTGATTTCAATGAAGTTCCTTAAATTAGTAAACTGTTCCTCCATCTGAAATTGGACATATATAAGTAACTTTAGCTCTAAATATTAAAATTAAATAGGTTTTTATTTAATAAATAAATACCGATATTTTGAATTGAACAAACTCATTACGCGATATACTGAAATCGCGTGAGTTGCTGGTGGATGGTATTTCAGAAGCAACACTTGATTTAATCTCAACATTTTGCTTAATGACTGTACATGATGGAACATTAGCAGGTTTTTTGGCCTGCTTCTTCGCAAGTGGTGACTTAGGTCTATTTACAACATTGACACGCCGAGGAGACTTTCTTAAAAAGACTGATTTGAAATGACCCGGGGTGGTGACTTGTTCTGAATAGAAGTGACTGTCTGCCTTGATTTCTTCTTAGAAGGATACGAACAAGTATCAACTTTTTATTTTCCCTTGTTATTTATTGAACGTGAAGGATCCTGAAAATCATCATCCAAATCATTTACAACTGTTGTTTCTGTTGGAGATTGATAAGATTGACCATACTCAGGGGGTAATTCAAGAATCTTGAGTTCCATCGGAGTTGGAGTCAGATTCTGAAAACATGTTCATATTGACATACTCTAAATGAACATTATACAAAATGTTTATATAGTAGACAAACATATATGTATAATTATATAGTTCATAACCTTATATATATACAACTATGCCTATGTTTATACAATCCACATACTTATATGTATAATTATACAGTTCATAAGCTTATTTATACAATTAGGCCTATGTTTATATAGTTCATATAATTATATGTATATTTATACATTGTGAAACACTTATACAACTAATAATAATACAAGGAGCACATTTATACATATAATTTTCTATATCACAAACTGATACATATATTTATATAGTTATATATTTATATTTGTACATATATGTATAATATTTATACATATATATATACTACTATAATTATACAGATCATAATATTATACATATATTTGTGCAGTGTGTACCGGATTGTTGTCGTCTCTGAACATGCCATTAGCAAAATAGCTTCGACGAGGGAAATCTTTTTTTGTCTTCTAGTTAAGTATCCTAGGATGTGATGTAAGACCCCCAAAATGAGTTAAGGTGTCTAGATCCTAACATTTGTGTCTTGATGTTTTGGAATTCTAAAATGGGTTCTAAGGTTGTAATGAGGCAGTGTCTAAAGATTTAGGTTATTTGGAAGTCAAACGTCAAGGGACGACCAAGATGTTTGACGCCTAGTCACAAGAGGAGCCTTATGTGCTTTTATGTGCTTATGTGTGTGTAATGGGCTTATGAAGTCCTTATACGATTAATAATGATTTTTATAGTCAGTATATTAAGTTTCATGAAGTTTGGAGGTCAAACGTCTAAGAACGTCCAAGACGTTCGAAATTTAGCTCTTGAGACGTACATGTGTGTCTTGAGTGTGCCTAGCATGTTTGAAGGTGTTGTGAGTGTTTATTTTGGGTGAAACTGATGTGTAAGGTCCTTGACATGTTAAGGTATATATTTACGTTTAAAACGTCTAGGCACGACTCCCCAAGGGCCCAAAAATTTGCCCTCAAGGAGGACCCAAAGCCTGTCGAGACACTGCCTTGGCAGTGTCAATCGACTAAGCCAAAGGACGGTCAGTAGTCTCACCTACGCCCCGTTGATGGTGAGGCGTCATCTAACACTTAGCCTGGTGAAGTCTCAAAGCAATGGACAAGCCTCAGTCCCAAACGACAACCTGCAGTACGGTCCGTTGATGGACCTATTCGGCGTCGTTTGAGACCGTCGATGCAGGCTGTGTAAAACTGCCACGCACGCTGTCTCATTATGGGGTGTGTCACACCCCTGTTTTTCTCTCGAGATTTAATAGCTTGTTTTGAAAGAAAAGAGTTTTTCCAATTAAAGTGACATTTTGAAAATGGATTATTCTATATTCAGAGTCGCCACTTGGAATTGAGTTATGGTGTTCCAAGTCACCTTATTAGTTTAATCCCTAATCAAAAGGAAATGACTCTCTGTTTAGTCTGCGAACCAGAAATTCGGGTAAGGAGTTCTGTTGATCGAGGGGAAGGTATTAGGCATCCCTCGAGTTCCGTGGTTCTAGCACGGTCGCTTTATTGACCTCTATGACTTATACTAGTTTTTGAATATTATATTATTAAAACAAATGTATTTATCCTCATTCTTTGATTTATCTTTAACATATTTAATATTATCCTATTTTTATAAGCATGTGAAGTTTTTATACATTATTATTATTTATTTATTTTATTTATTTATCTATTTTATTCTTTTCACATTTCTTTGCTTCTTAATTTCTCTTTTTTTTTTATTGTATTTTTGTTCCTCTTTCTTATTTCTTTTTATACTAATTTTTCACATTTCTTTTTTTGGTTTAACTTTCCTTATATTTTTACATTGATTTTTCTTCTTTTTCTTTTCTTACCATTTTTAATAGTTCTGTTTTTTAATGATAATAATAAAATATTTTATTATATTTTTAACACTATACTTTTTGTTTCTTTTCATTTTTAAAGTTTTTTTTTAATTATATTTATTTTTTTACTTTTTTCCTGTACATTTTTACATTCTTTTTATTATATTTTTTTTTCTATCATTCTTTATTTAATTCGAACGTTCCTTCTCCACTACTTCTTTTCTTTTCTTTTCTTTTCTTTTCTTTTCCAAACTTCTAACTTTTATTTATTGTTATTTTGATGTACTTTCAATTTTTTGCATTTTTTTTTATTTCATTTTTAGATCTTTTAAATCCCTTTTTTACGCCATGAAAATGAGAAATCTACTAACTAAAATTAACATCTTTAGACTATGAATTTTAATCATTAATTATTCTCATCATTTCAATTTATTAAGACATAACTACACATATTATTATAAAAATAAATGTGAAAATAAGACTAGACTTGGACAATAGTGTTACATAATGTGAATTAAATACAATTTGTTTAAGCAGGAAATTAATAAGTTTTGTTATAATAATTTCGCACTAAATCTAACGGTATAAAAGATCAAAACATAAATTTGGATATATAAAAAAATAAATAAACGTATTTCATATTAAAATATAATGATTTAACCGCATGTGAAATTTTACAATTTCACTATATAACAACCAATGCTTATATAATCATGATATTAAATTATACAATAAAATTAAAATTTACCTCTTGCGAAAATTCCACAAAAAGAAAACAATCCGAATAAAGAACCGCGAACTTGAAACCACGAAGGTGAACCTTAACCTCAATTTGTTTATGAGCAAAATATATATAATATGTGTGTTTTGGATTTTGAGATTTTTTTTCTTTATTTTCTGATTTTGATTTTTTCCTTCTCCTCTCTATCTTTTTTTTTTCCTTTTTCTTTCTTCTTCCTTCTCCTTTTGCTGATTTTTTCTCCCTTCTTTTCTTATTATTATTTGTTTTTTGCAATGTGATGAAGGAGTATATATGTATGGTGGGGTTGTGGGTGATGTGGGGTTGTGGGTGATGTGGAGTAGTGGATGAGTGGAGTGAAATGAAATGGGGTTATGGGAGGTTATTATTATTATTATTATTTTTAATTAATAAGAAAATATTAAAATCAATAATTTATTTACTAAAATTTGAATAAATTAAAATAGAATATACCTTAAAGTGTAACTTTATTTTTTGTTGTTTTTAAATCTTTTAAAAATATACTTACTAAAATAAAATGTTTAATTTATATTTATAAAAAATATGTAAGCTCTAAAAAGGGTATCAAACTTGAATTCGGTCAAAAATTACGTGTCTACAGTTTGCCCCTCTTTGACTAAAAATACGATGAGTTTTCAGACAAAGAAGTAGACAAAGTGACAAATTTTGACCAAACTTTTATTTGAAAGACCAAAATTTGTGCGACCGAGTCCTTGTTTTGAACATCCTACATATCCCGGGTGATAAGGGAATCAGGTCACATGTAGTTCAAGGAGATGAAGTGATGAGTTGGAAGTTAAGTGAGGTTCCATCGAGGCTCCAGATCACGACTCTTATCCTTACATAAAAAAAATTGAAAGCTAATAGTTAAAATAAAAACAAATGTACAAGCTCCTATCTATGCAGCTTTTCTTGAGTCTTCACATGAATCTTGACTTTAAGATATCACCTTGATTTTTGGGTGAATATCTTAACCTTGAATTGGAATGGAGGCTGAACTTGCCACTTAGACTGAGCTTTTGACATCCTTCAAAATGACAATTTGAAAAATGCTCTTGAATGGCTGCCTGTTTTCTTGAGCGAAAGCTGACTAGTAAAAGATGTGAGGAAGTCAGGCTGCTACATGCATTGAAGAATCTAATTCTGACCATCATGGGATTGATCATTTTAAAAAAGAAGCTTTGTTCTTGAATTTCAAATCCATGTTTCGCTTGAGAAAACCTGAAAACCACCACAAACAAAAATAAACAAAATTTTTGCCCCAGTTTTCACTGGGAAAATTTTTGTGACTTATTAGCAAATATAAATATAAAACATAAATTCCGACTAGGAAGTGTTTATTTTAGAAGAAAATAAAACTAAAAATCTAGAATATGAAGTGTTTATCCTAGGAGAAAGTAATCTAATCCCATTATCCAGGAGGGTCCTGCTAGTCCCATTATCTAGGAGGGTCCTGCTAGTCCCATTATCCAGGAGGGTCCTGCTAATCCCATTATCCAGGAGGGTCCTGCTAGTCCCATTATCCAGGAGGGTCCTGCTACTCCCATTATTCAGGAGGGTCCTGCTAGTTCCATTATCCAGGAGGGTCCTGCTAGTCCCATTATCCAGGAGGGTCCTGTTAATCCCATTATCCAGGAGGGTCCTGCTAGTCCCATTATCCAGGAGGGTCCTGCTATTCCCATTATCCAGGAGGTCCTAGTAGTTATCCAGGAGGGTCCGATAATCCCATTATCTAGGAGGGTCCTGCTAGTTCCATATCCAGAGGGTCCTAGGAGGTCCTGCTATTTTTCCCATTGTCCAGAGGGTCCTGCTATTCCCATTATCAAGGAGGGTCCTACTAGTCCCATTATCCAGGAGGGGCTATGGCTATTCCCATTATCCAGGAGGGTCCTGCTATGCTATTTCCATTATCCAGGAGGGTCCTGCTAGTCCCATTATCCAGGAGGGTCCTGCTAGTCCCATTATCCAGGAGGGTCCTGTTAATCCCATTATCCAGGAGGGTCCTGCTAGTCCCATTATCCAAGAGGGTCCTGCTATTCCTATTATCCAGGAGGGTCCTGCTATTTCCATTATTCAGGAGGGTCCTGCTACTCCCATTATTCAGGAGGGTCCTGCTAGTCCCATTATCCAGGAGGGTCCTGCTAATCCTATTATCCAGGAGGGTCCTATTAGTCCCATTATCTAGGAGGGTCCTGCTAATCTCATTATCCAGGAGGGTCCTGCTATTCCCATTATCCAGGAGGGTCCTGCTAGTCCCATTATCCAGGAGGGTCCTGCTAATTCTAATTCTTATATTGATTAATATCTTATTAAACAGAATCATTATTTAGAATCACCACAACAATTTTTATTTTTAGTCCAGTTTGCACTAGAAAATATTTTTTATGAATTATTAGTAGCATGAATTAGAAATATATATTCCAAAAAGAAATGCAAGACAATATGCAATTAGGGAGTTTGTTCCCTAGAAATGATTGATGATAAAGTGTTTGTTTTCTAGAAATAGTAGTATTTTTTTTTTAACAAATAAAACTATGCTCAGTTTTAAATTGATGAATTTTGAAAGTCTTTTTAATTTATCATTTTCTATTTTTACTTTTATTTTTTATAAAAAAAAAGTTGATTCATTTCTTATCATTTGAGGATATAAGATTTTATTTCGTGAGACCGAGTGCATTGCGAGACTCCCTACATATCTTGTATAGCAAGAATCAGGTCAAACGTAGTTCATAAAATCTACAATTATTTTTATTTTGTCTTAAATTTTCCTACAAAAGACATCATTTTAAAGATGAATCAATTCATGGTTGACAATGTTTTGACTTTAGTTGGTACCAACAATTAGCATGATGCATATGAGTCATCTTCAACTACTTTCAGACAAATTTGAGGTCAACTTTGAGTAATCACTATAATTTCAAATGATATCTCAAACATACTTAAGTATTTACCTGAGTTCATTTTGCCTAAGTTAAGGGATAAATTTTTTTCATATCTTCATGTTTCAAGTGCCCTTGCAACAAATGAAGTCCTACTTCGCACAATAGAAGTGCTTCTAAGACGTTTTATATCAAAGACACTCACACTCAAAAAGATATTCAATGTATGAGATTGAGATACCATATGCTTGGCCCTTATGTAAGTATCCATTGATGTGAGAACACACAAAATGGGATCAAATAGGACTTGTTATTGGCTTGTAATGTAGGTTTGGAGAAAGGTAGGTTATTCATTTGGGGTAAAGTGATTATCCTCCTAAATATTTGCACAACTTTCAATATTTTTTCATTTTTCGAATTTGATCTTTGTTTTCTTGAATTTTTTTTTCTTTTTTTTTTCATTTTCTCTCCTTTCATTCTTTATTTTAGTTTTTTTTTTGGTCATTTTGCATGAACTTGCACATACTTGGTCTTTCACTTTGATATCCAACTTAGGTCTAGGCGTTGTGTATCTAATTTGATAGTGCACACATGGAGGTGAGATCCAGAAAATAGTGCATTTATGCACTAAAAATGATATATGTGAAGTTGTGGTATTTCGAATAAAAATGTTTCTGGCTCAAAATGGGAGTCATATGGATAACATGTCATTTGGTAGGCTTGACAGGCACAATCGGATCAAAGAAAGCCTATATCATTTCCCAAGTTAAATGTTGCTCACAATTTAACTTTAACCAACATTTAGGCCAAGTTCTAGATCAAAAGTCATCCATTAAATTTTATATTTAAAACTCACCACACAATGCACAGGAAACAATGAGGTCGAATTTATTTTAACCTTAACTTTAAGCAAAACAGTTTCTAAGGTATAACACATATCAAGAGATACCAAAAGAAGTCTACAGGTCAACACAAAGTTAGTCCGTCTTGTCTGATAGTTTAACATTTTATTATTTTTCTTATGCACACTTCTAAGAGTGTTGGTACCAACCACGTCAATATTTTTCTAAATAAAAAAAATATATATTTTCTTTTTGCCATAGTTTTTGTGATGAGGATTTTTTTTTTAAGGTTGGACAGAACCTCAAAATAAAGCTGCCTACGTATCTTGTCAAAGCAAGAATCAGGTCTGTGTAGTTCAGGAATATTGTAAACACAACATTATTTTTTATAAGAAATACTTCTCTCTTTTTTAGTTTTTTTTCTAAGATCACCGAACCCGAGGAGGTTGCCTACGTATCTCATTGGGGTGAGAATCAGGTGTGCGTAGTTCGTTCAAATCTTACCCTTTTATTTATTTCTTAAAAAAAAATGTATTTTATCTTTCGAAAACTATTGTTATTTTGGTCATGTTGTTGTGAAAAATATAAATGTTAAACTTTTGAGATTTTACAAATAATTGCTATATTTATCACATTTTGAGAGATTTTTTTTTTACTAATTTATTCAAACGTTGATCAGCATTCAAATAGTATATTTGTAACATATAACACATAAATTTGAACCCAATGTTGAGACACATTAAATTAAAATGCATACTAGCAAATAAAGTGAATCTTATTAAGGATAATACATGTCTGAGACCTGTTTTACTAAGTTTAGCAACCTAATGGAATATGTGTCTAGACTGACTGTAAAATGAGTGGACAACTCAAGTCGAAAAGGGACAGTTTACCGGTAGCAGGGCTTTCCGGCCTCACTGTTTATCCTCCTTATCTTAAGATGTGTTGCTATAGAATCCTTCCCAGGAGCATTGTCGCATCTCTGGTATCTCATGGTTCGGGAGCGTAATCGCATCTCCGAATAAAGTATCTCATAAGAATCAGATAGGTGCGCGAGGAAAGACAATTATATAATAGTTCACATAATATCAAAATGGTAAATAAGCAAGTAAATAACACATTATGTCATCAAATATAATATCCAAAAACTGATAAGTACGTAAATAAATGATAAAGTCATGTACAAGTCCATATTTACAAGCTCGAATTCTAGTTAGTCCCCAGCAGAGTCGCCATCTGTCACACCCCTGTTTTTCTCTCAAGATTTAATAGCTTGTTTTGAAAGAAAAGAGTTTTTCCAATTAAAGTGACATTTTGAAAATGGATTATTCTATATTCAGAGTCGTCACTTGGAATTGAGTTATGGTGTTCCAAGTCACCTTATTAGTTTAATCCCTAATCAAAAGGAAATGACTCTCTGTTTAGTCTGTGAACAAGAAATTCGGGTAAGGAATTCTGTTGATCGAGGGGAAGGTATTAGGCATCCCTCGAGTCCCATGGTTCTAGCACGGTCGCTTTATTGACCTCTATGACTTATACTAGTTTTTGAATATTATATTATTAAAACAATTGTATTTATCCTCATTCTTTGATTTATCTTTAACATATTTAGTATAATCCTATTTTTATAAGCATGTGAAGTTTTTATACATTATTATTATTTATTTATTTTATTTATTTATCTATTTTATTCTTTTCACATTTCTTTGCTTCTTAATTTCTTTTTTTTTTAATTGTATTTTTGTTCCTCTTTCTTATTTCTTTTTGTACTATTTTTTCACATTTCTTTTTTTTGGTTTAACTTTCCTTATATTTTTACATTGATTTTTCTTCTTTTTTTTTTCTTACCATTTTTAATAGTTCTGTTTTTTAATGATAATAATAAAATATTTTATTATATTTTTAACACTATACTTTTTGTTTCTTTTCATTTTTAAAGTTTTTTTTTAATTATATTTATTTTTTTACTTTTTTCCTGTACATTTTTACATTCTTTTTATTATATTTTTTTTTATCATTCTTTTTTTAATTCGAACGTTCCTTCTCCACTACTTCTTTTCTTTTCTTTTCTTTTCTTTTCTTTTCCGAACTTCTAACTTTTATTTATTGTTATTTTGATGTACTTTCAATTTTTTGCATTTTTTTATTTATTTCTTTTTTAGATCTTTTAAATCCCTTTTTTACGCCATGAAAATGAGAAATCTACTAACTAAAATTAACATCTTTAGACTATGAATTTTTATCATTAATTATTCTCATCATTTCAATTTATTAAGAAATAACTACACATATTATCATAAAAAAAAATGAAAATAAGACTAGACTTGGACAATAGTGTTACATAATGTGAATTAAATACAATTTGTCTAAGCAGGAAATTAATAAGTTTTGTTATAACAATTTCGCACTAAATCTAACGGTATAAAAGATCAAAACATAAATTTGGATATATTAAAAAAAATAAACGTATTTCGTATTAAAATATAATGATTTAACCGCATGTGAAATTTTACAACTTTACTATATAACAACCAATGCTTATATAATCATGATATTAAATTATACAATAAAATTAAATGTTACCTCTTGCGAAAATTCCACAAAAAGAAAACAATCCGAATAAAGAACCGCGAACTTGAAACCACGAAGGTGAACCTTAACCTCAATTTGTTTATGAGCAAAATATATATAATATGTGTATTTTGGATTTTGAGATTTTTTTCTTTGTTTTCTGATTTTGTTTTTTTCCTTCTCCTCTCTATCTTTTTTTTCCTTTTTCTTTCTTCTTCCTTCTCCTTTTGCTGATTTTTTCTCCCTTCTTTCCTTATCTTTTTTTCTTTTTTTGCAATGTGATGAAGGAGTATATATGTATGGTGGGGTTGTGGGTGATGTGGGGTTGTAGGTGATGTGGAGTAGTGGATGAGTGGAGTGAAATGAAATGGGGTTATGGGAGGTTATTATTATTATTATTATTTTTAATTAATAAGAAAATATTAAAATCAATAATTTATTTACTAAAATTTGAATAAATTAAAATAGAATATACCTCAAAGTGTAACTTTATTTTTTGTTGTTTTTAAATCTTTTAAAAATATACTTACTAAAATAAAATATTTAATTTATATTTATAAAAAATATGTAAGCTCTAAAAAGGGTATCAAACTTGAATTCGGTCAAAAATTACGTGTCTATAGGGTGAATGGGAAATTCACCCCACGTTCTAACCTGACCCTAGGTGGTTTATTTGGTTATTTTTGGATATATTAAGATTATCAAAAAAGTGAATACCCCATACCCAATTCATTCTTCAAAATTAGACTTCCCTTCCAAAATATTCTCTCTAGAAACCTCCATTAGAGGTGAAGCTCAAGAACAACTTGGATCTTGGATTCCCATGGATTATTCATGAAGATTTCGTGGTTCCTTCATCTAACAAAGGAATGGTGATCCTTCATCTCTAGTTAATCTTCCATTTAGAGAGTTCGTTTCAATGTTTTCAATGCAATTTCATGATCAAACTTCTTCTCAGTCTAGCCATGGGTTCTTCTCAAAACGTTTTCAAAGGCTTAATCATGATAAATTTATGATAATTTACTGAATCTAAAGTGAATTTCAATCCAATTGCATGATGAACCCATGTCCCCTTCAATTCTCGTTTTGGCCTATGTATGGGCTTTGTGATCTTGTTCTTATGTTAATCGAATTGTGGTTCTATTGTGTTGAATTGCTTATATCTAATATCTATATTGTATATTGATGGTGAATTGTTGATGAGTGATCCATGTGGATCAAGGCTTGATGGTTTGAATAAGATTAGCCTATGTTCTTCTATCTTCCATGGGTGACTAGTGTAGTATGCTTACTGTGATCTCGATTTTATGGCAATTGCAGTAGGATTTAGTTAGGTTATGATATCTTTAACTAATGCCTTATATTGATATTATTTATGAATTGTGGGTGTGAGTCATTCATGATCAAAGTAAAGGAGTCTTGGTAAGGATTGATCTAGGTTCTTCTCGCCTATAGATTGGATATTGTAATGTATATGATTTGATCTTAATTCTAGGGTAGATGAAGCATGATGTAGTTTAGGATCTATCTCCTTAGCTACTGCCCTACATGTATATTATTAATGAAATATGATTGATGATCAATTCAAGGAAAATTGGTTAATGATCTATGACTCTCTACTTCTAGTGTATTGGTGATGTAGTGTACTTGTTAGTAGCATGATATTGTAGTGGCTTATGCATTGTTTTGTTTATGTTAAAGTAAAATTTAGCTACCGCCTTATATTGTATTGTTGATGAGAAAGGTGTATTGATCAATGATGATTAAAGGTTGATGAATCAGTACGAATGACTTCCTCTTTACTTTCTTATAGTATTGATAGTTGATGAAACCTTGTATGTCATTGTGTGGTATGGTCTACTTATGGTGGCGGTGTTTACTTTATTTCCAATATATGTGATGTGATCATGACATTGAAGGCAATTATACTATGAATGTGTGTTGGTGATGAACACCATATGTGAAGCTCTTGCCTAGTCATCTATTCTAGTTATGATCTAGGTTATGTTGCTAGTGTTATGAGCATGTGAATGATTATGTTAAGATTATGTATAGGTTCTGCCATTGATGATGTAATAAGGATTGATGTCCCTCACCTATGTACCCCTATGTGAATGTGTGAATAGCTAAGGTTAGGATTCTTAAGTGTAATATGAAATTACCTTGTTTCCTATGCTAAGTTGTGTTGTGTGGTCTATGCTTTAAGATGCATTGTGATCCTAAGAGGGTGGCTACCTCAATATGTTGTTGATAGCTATTATGTGATCATGTTGACCAATGTACACACACTCACACATTATGCATGCTTACAAGTAGTATAGGATCATGGTGTCTAATGAAAGGTATTCTCATATGCACTAATTTCTACTACTATGCACGTAAAGCTTATGTCTATGAAAGTATGTGATGTATCATTAACTAGGATGACTTGATAGGTGTACTAGTATGGGCAAGGGTATGGGACCTTGTCTATGCATTGCACATGTGTACCTTGATAGGATAGTTCCTAGGTTGGTCTTCTAAGTACATGACAGGAATGTATGAACATGTTATGAATATGACTTATATGCTATGATGTTAAGTATATGATATGATGAAGTATGAATGTGCATAGTGTCTTAAAGTGTTTATATGAAAAGATTGCTCATATAGTTTCACTTGTATACTTATACATTGATGTATGAACATGTGTGGCCTTAATGTGTTATGTGAAAGGATTGCTCACATATATGTATACACACACTCACATGTATAATGATCTAGTAAATGGAGGGGCATTGAAAGGTGTTCTCAAGTGCACCCTAAACTTGATAGGTGCTTGAATATGCTATGTTCATGTGAAAGGGTTTCTCACATGATATAGGTTGATAAAATCTCATCTATAACCTATGGGCTAAGCATATGAGGAGTCAATATCCTAAGCCTAATTTTATAAAGTAATGTTAATAAAGGCTTTTCAATAAAGGGAACTTATCTTAGCACCGAGTGAACTTGAAGATGAGGGGTGTCCCTTTCCATTGTAGGAAGGTATGTCACCATAATCCTCATGAGGTGGATAACTAGAATGCCTCAATAGGCATAAAGAGGGTTTCCATAAGTGAATAACTGTAATGCCCCATTTGGCATAAAGAGGGTTTTCACATGTACCTCCAAGTTCCATAAACTATGCTTGCCCCATAGGATCTAGCAAGTGATATCAATTAGTATGCTAGTATGTGTTAATATTCTACCTTGTCTAGGTAAGAACACCTTCCTTTGGTGTAAGACTCTATAACACCAAATTCCATGTTTAGCACCCATGGTCTTAGTGTCGGTTAAGGCTATAAATTCCATAAAGTAAAATGGACAATGGAAGTAAATGACTAAGACTCTAACTAGGATGACCTAAGGAAAGTTACTTAGGACAGGTGAGAGTAATGAACTTACCTATACATTGCACAAGTAGCTCTTTAGGAAGTTCTAGAAAGATGTTCTAATGTGTATGATTATGTTTACTTGTTATGAAGATGTGCATGGTATGAGTCTATATGATGTGGTCTTGTTCCTACATGTATAATGTTGGTCTTAATGACTATATGATGAAGGTCTTGCTTGGCATGAATGAAATTATCTACGTGTGTCATGTTAATGTATGAAGTGAATGTTAAGGCTTGTGGTCTCATGATGGGTTTACTAAGTATGTGTGAGGTTATGGGGCTTCACATGTGCATTGCACTAGTTGACTTAGATTGGGATTATGAGTAAGGTCTTATAAGGTTTTATGTGAAGTGAAGTTAGCATATGTGCAATGTGGCTATGGCTTACTGTATTAGTGTGGGTGTCTTGACTTAAATGAGTCTATGGTGTACTATACTTATATGATGGTATGTGATGGCTTATGTAAGATGTATGTATGATTCCTTGTGGCCTTAAGGTGATGCATTGCAGCAAGTATCACTAAAGAGTTACTTGGGAGGTTAAGATGTTAAAAGAAAGGAAGCTTACTATAAAGAGAAAATAGGTTACTGTAATATGCTTCAAAATGTGACTTAAATGCAATGTGTGATTCTATGTGATGTATGACCATTAAATATGTCTATATGAAGTATGTAAATGGTAAAATGCTTTATTGTATCAAAGATTTATGAGATTTTCACAAAAAGGCATAATGCATGATTTCAAGTAAAATGTCCCTTTCAAATGCATGTTTTTGCATGGTTTCCATACTTAGTGCATTCTTGTACTAACTCCATTCTTCTCTACCTTTTTACACAAAGTGTAGGTTATGGATGCTTAAAGAACTTTTTAAATGATGAGGAGCTTGATATGTTATTCCCAAGCTCAAGGAAAGGAATCCTTAAGTCCAAGGATTTCCTACTTATGGTTTACTGTAAAGTCTTGTAATTTGTATAGTTATGAATTATGTTATAAGGGTCGTGTCCCTGATGTACTCTAGTGAAGTTGAGTCTAGGATGGCAAAAAGAGACTAGAGTCTTTAACTATGTATTATAATATTTCTTATATTAATGAAGTGATGTTTCTAGCATATGATGTGCTATGAAAAGTTTTAAATTTTCCGCTAAATTTACCTAGGATAATGCGATGAATGATAACTATGGGCTTTTATAAGACCTCCAATAGGTCAAGTGCGCCATGTTACTTCTAGGGGGTGCTCCCCGGTTGTGACAAACATGGTATCAGAGCATGAGGTTTATAAAAGTGGTTTTAGGTTCCAAAAGTCTCATATTGCCACGTCGAGTAGAGTCTCGTTCATTGGTTTGAGTCGCGACACATCCATGGCGAGAGGCTATAGGACGATAGAGTTTCCCTTCTTCATCATTATTATGTCGTGCCATAGAACTTAACTTTATAAGATATCTCTCTTATGTTTTCTTGTCCGGTGGTCTTTTAGATGTGATTGTTTGGATGAGATGGTGTCTACATGCTTGAGGGACAAAAGGTGAGTTTTGATGTTTATCTTGGTTTTATGGTTTCATGAGTATGTGTTAAAGTTAATTTTGGAATGTCTATGTGAAATGACATGTTATGTTGAGAAATGTATGTCATGATATGGTTAAAGCATGTTAGAAGTTGTTATGGTTAAAATGAGTCTCTTTTGGAATGATGTGTTGCTATGTGACTTTGCATGATCATAGTCTTATAATATGTGTTAGACTTGAAATACTTTAGGAATGTGTAAAATGATAAAGAAGCATATTGCCTATATATGTATGTTTAATAGTTCAATGTTGCCTTGGATATGAGTAATGGTTCGAATGTTGCCCTTTGTATATGTGTGGTTCTTCATAGTTGCCTTATTTGGATTGGAGTCTTTCGTATTAGACTTGATCCTACAAGTGAGGGTAGCATGATTATCTTTGTAGGGTTGTGATGTGGGTTTGATTGACCTAGAAATTACCTTATGGTAAGGTTGAAAGAAAAGAAAGAGTCCTTATGGCTAAGTCTCCTCTTCCCATAATGTAGTATGACCTTGGTGTCTATGGTATTGTTGAAAACCTTATGTGGTTGGGTAGTATGACCTAACTTGATAATTGGGGATAATTTGCCTAGAAGGTAAGGTTTAGAATGCCCTTTCGTGTTCTTATGTTGAGTTACTGTAAATGCTTTTAGATTGGTAATCACTTTTAAGTGATGAAAATCGAGGTTGATAAGTTAAGATCCTCTTGAGGTTGGGTTAAGTTGCTCTTAGTTGGGTTTACCCTAAGTGGGGGATGGTGATGTGAGTAGTAAAGTTGTAGATATTTCTACCTTGTCCTTCTATTCTTACTTGAACTTGAAACTAATGAGTTCCTACAAGCTTGTTCATGATAGTAGTCTTGCATAAAGTATGAATTGCATGTTATCCAAATGTTATGTATGTTTTGATTGACCCTATGTTAAGCATGTTTTGAAGATTCTAAAGTTCTTGAAAAATGAATTTTGATCAAATTATGGTTTTCTCATGTTGATTGTGCATCTTGATATGTTGGTTGTGCATTTAACTTCATGAGATAAGGTAAGAAGTATGTTTGAAGTCACTCTTAATGTGTAATGTTTAACCATATAATGAGAAATTGAGTCTCTCTAAAATAAAAAATGTTGAGTCTCTTAAAAATTATGTGACAATTTATGGTTTGGAAAGCATGATTGTAGGTTCACTTTTTCAAAATGAAGGCATGTTTATCCATTGTCCTTGTGTGTGCCTATAAATTGTGAGACTTTTCCCAAAATTGATGCATGTTTATGAAAGCTAGTGTTATGATAGAAATTGAAGTTTTGTGAAATGGCTTCCTATTGTTGTGATGTGTGTGGTGTGAATTACCATTTTGACTTCACTAGGAAGAATGTTTGAGCATGCTATGGTTAAAAGTTGAGAAATTCTCATATTACAGTAAAGTTGACTTTTTGGTGCCTTCCTTGGAAAGGACTCATGACACATGTAAGTGTGTTGAGGAGAAGTACATTCCTCTATGGACACAACTAAGCATGGTATGGTCGAGTATGACCTTCGTGGCACTAGGTCTAACTAATAAAGATCCTTATCAACCTATTTAATTCAAGTCTACGTGCATTGAAGTATGAGTGCCTATTTTCTTCTTGAGTGTTGTTGAATCTGTCTATGTGTGATCATATATGATGAAATCTTAATAAAATAAAGTTAATGACCATGTTATTATTAGGAAAAGGATGTTCCTCCTATGAACATGAGAAGTTCCTAAGTGTTATGGTGCATTAAGCATGAGTGAGTGAAAGTGTGGCATGCTTGTGTTGCATTGAGTGCTAAGTGGTGTGAAGTTTGTGTTCCTCGTAAGTTTGGTGCATTTACTTCTATGTGATGATGTTATGAATATTGTGAATGGATCCATGATTCATTGAAGTCCTTGTTATGATTAAAGTGTTCCAAGTGTCATTCGAGGACGAATGTTCCCAAGTGGAGGATATTGTAAGACCCCTAAAATGAGTTAAGCTGTCTAGAGACTAACGTTTGTGTCTTGATGTTTTGGAATCCTAAAATGGGTTCTAAGGTTGTAATGAGGCAGTGTCTAAAGATTTAGGTGATTTGAAAGTCAAACATCAAGGGACGACCAAGACGTTCGACGACTAGTCACAAAAGGGGCCATATGTGCTTTTATGTGCTTATGTGTGTGTCATGGGCTTATGAAGTGAAGTGAAAAAGTAGTTTGAATAAATTGAAAAAAAATTAACAAAAATTGATAAAATGAGATGAGTTTTTGGCGGTACCTGAAATTTTTGAAATACTTTTGAAAATGGCAAGGACGTGCTAGAGAAGTTTGAAATTTGAAATTGAATTTGTGGAGAATATTAAGGAGAAATTGAAGGAAAGGAGAAGAGATTGTATAAGATGAAGGGGAAAGAGAAAATAGACGGTTTTATTTTTGCCAAAATATTTTGTAGAATTCAGCGAGGCCCTAATATAGCAAAGTGACTGATATTTTGCTTATTAAAGGGAATAACTGAAATGGAAGATACTGCATTTAATTACATTTAAATTAAAGTAGAATTGTCATGACTCAAAAATGGACGTGATGCTACTCGTCTCATCCTACCAAGAGAAGTCACCTTAAAAACCAAAATACGATAGAAATGTAGAAATAAACTAGTAATAACATAAGAGCGGAAAAATTAGTCATTCTCAAATATTCCCAAAAACTTGGTTGTCACGTGTACAAGAAACTAGTGTAATAATACTGAATTAGAAAATAAATATAAGTGTCAATGTTTTTGCTTCTTGAATAGAACAAGTATAAATGATGAACAAGAGGGCTCACCGGGATAACAAGCAACTACCTCTCAATGTCTCCTCAATAAGCCTTGGAAAAAGATATATAAAAGTAAGCACAAGGATCCTTGCTTGGAACCTACACAGGTGTAGAAGAAAGGAAAGAGTACTAAACAACACGATACTCAGCAAGCAACCCACTAAAACAAGGTAAAACTAGCTAGAATACGAGAACTTTGTTCATCCAACCAAACCTACACAACTACAACGTGAACAAAATGTTAGGACCGAAAATAATTTGGCGTAATGATGAAGCTAGCAAAGCAAACCTCGAAAGACCATGAGTAAGAAGACAAACGAGAAATATAGCAAAAGACACAATGATTTAACGTGGTTCAGCCAATCGATCTACATTCACAAAGAAGATGAGAATACACCATATATATGAGAATACAAAATATAGAGAGAAATAACCTTAACCAATTTATTCGGAATACTAGGAGGTTCACAATTTCTCTCATATAACAAAAACTGTTACACCCTAAAAATGAGCTAGGTTGAGCTAAAGCCTAACACTTGTGTCATGATGTTTTAAAACCAAAAAATGGTTAAAAAAATAATGTTCTTAGGCAATATATAAAGTTTGGAAGTGTTTGGAGGTCAAACGTCCAAGAACGTCCAAGACGTTCGAAAACTAGTCGAAGTTGAACTAGTGTATCGTACTGTTTTGTAGTGATGTTTTGAAGGTGAAATTTTGTAACGAGAGTTCCTACATGTAGCCTGACATACAAAGGGTCGAAACGTCTTAGAACAACGCCGGGGGGACCATCAAAAGGGTCCCCGAGAAGGACCCAAACATGGGCCAGCGAAGCTGCCAAGCAGCCAAGAATTGGCATGCTGCTGCGCGATGCGCAGTAGGAAAAAGCTTTGCCCTGCAACGCGGGGAAGTCACGAACCATTCTGTCCAAGAATTTTTGAAAAATAAGATTTGGAAGTGTCTCCGCGATGCGCTATAAAGTCCCAGATTTCGTTACGTCATTTTTAAGTTAAATTTGAGTTGGTTAATTTGTCAAAAATATGTAGGGGTTTGGGTAATTTAAGGGTGATTTATGGACGGTTATACGACCTATTTAAACCCTTAACCTCACCAATTAAAGCTAAACCCTCAACTCAAAACATAACCTCTCCATTCACTCTCTCCAAAACTCCGTTGTTGAAGCTTTGAAGCTCAAAGGAAGAAGATAGGCTCCTCAAGTTTTTCATCATCAATCATGTGAGATTTTCATCACAATTAATGTATGGTTATTCATCCTTGAAATATCTTTATTCAAGGAGTCAATTCCAATGATTTTTAAATATGATCAAAAACATGAATTGTCCAATTTCATAATCTATCCATGGGTTCTTGCATAAATGATTTTGAATCAATGTTTTATGATTGAATTGATGCTAATATAATGGCTTAAAGCTATAAATCCTATGAACCCATACAAACCATGCAATCCTAATTTTGACTATTTTACGGGTGAAGTGATCTTGTTTCAATGTTTATGAATTTTAGTGTAGTTTCTTATGGGCTATTGAATGATGTAATAATTGTATTGAATTGATGCATAGGTTGTCTTAGATTGATAAATCTATATTGAATTGACCTAGATTCATTGGGTATTATGATTTTTTGTATTGAATTAATGATCATGGCCATGGGTAAGGGTCTATTGGTATTGTATTGAACGATTTAGCTATGGATTGAAGTGATGAGAATGGATTTGGTGGTACACTGCCCTAATTCACTTTATTTTATGTAATGTAGGTCTTGAATTATGTTTTTATTGGTATGGTTCACCTATGGTGGCGATGTTATGTGTTTTACTTGTGAATTACGTGGCCTCGTCGGCGTTACTTTATGTACTATGATGATCATGGCCTTTTCGGCAATTACTTGAAGTATTATGATGATTTGTGTAGTTGATTATGTGAAGTATGATCATATCTATCTACATTCTAGTAATGTGAAAGTTTGATGTTGTTAGGTGATCATGTTAGACTATGACTATGTCTTTTAGTGTGTGTAGTCTTAGAGTTGATGCATGATTCTTCCTACTTGCTTATAGAGTCTTATGATGGCTATATTGATGAGTCTATGGTAGTATATAACATGACCTATAGATGATGTTGGTTATGCCTAAGTGCTTTAAAGAATGATATGCTATATGTAATAAGGTAAAGTATGTTGTGTCTTGTTTTGGTAGACTTGTGTCCCTTACTTGATACATGTACATTATGACTATGAACATCTTGACTTAGTAGGCTTATGCACCTTTGTCTTGTATGTGTATGGATGAATGTTGAATGAAAGTCTAGGATCGGTAGACCTAAGATGGTGCCCTTCTAAGCATGACTAATATGTGGAACCTTCTATATAGAAAGAAGGTTAAGAATGAGCTATCCTTATAGACCATTGAGTGGCAGCCCTAGTGGACCCATCTTTGGTAGGTGCATTATGACTAGGTAATGACTAAGAGATGGTACCTTTTCATATGCCCCTTTTTATTGAACTTAGTCTATGAGAACAAAGGCTAGCACCGAGTGAATATGTTATGGTTTGTAGCTCTACTTAAGAAGGAGACTAGAGTACAATGTATCTCTACTTGAGAATGAGACTAGAGTGCATAAAAGACCATGATATTCCTTAACCATGTGCCTACATGGGATGTGTCCTATTTCTACCCTTGACAAGTAGAACACCCTCAATCGGAGTAGGTTTATGACTCCGGATTCCATGCCTAACTATTACGGTCTATGTCGGTTATTGCCTATTCTCATCACGTGGGATACATGCTAGTGTAGGATAAGTACTAGGAAGTTTAGGTAGTGGAATGGGACGCTATCTAAACATTGCACGACTAGATTTTTGAGATGTTAGTATGTGAGTCCCCAGGTCTTTCCAAGACCATTGTGTGAAGTCTATAATGAATGAAATGTCTTCTAATTGACTTAATGAACGATCATGAATTTAGCTAATGTATGTAGAATAGTATGTGCTCTATCTAGGGTAACTTTGAGGGTTGCTTAGGTTATCTTGAGGAGGGTGTATGGGCCGTCTCTTCTTGTCCTACTTAGGTGAATCTTAGAGTAACCTTAGGTGGGGATTTAATGAAAGGAAAAGGGAACAATCTTATCTTAGGTAGTCTTAAGGATCATTTAGGTGTGCTTTGAGATGGTGTATGGAGGTCTCTTTTCGTGTCACTTAAGTGATCCTTAGGATAACCTTTGGTGAGAGGGTTACAAGCTGAAAGAGGTCACTGTGAAGTTGAACTTAGTGTACTGTAATATTCTTCAATATTTGATAAAATTCTTATGTGATATCTTATATGTTTCTAAGGTGTTAAATTTTGTTCTTATACTTATACTATGATGTTTTAATAAAAAAGATCATATTTTATACAAATGTCCGTTTATCATAATTTTATGCATTGTGCCATACTTAGTACAAGTGTTTGTACCAATTTCATACATTTTGTCTATCTCTAAAAGGTGTAGTTGGCATTTGAGAGGAGTCTCGTAGTGGAAGCTTGGATTAGTGTTCATTCAAGAAAAGAGTTGGTATGTCCTCACTAGATTCGAGGACATCTTGATGTTTAGATTTCCTTATTGAAAGTATTGTAATAGACTTAGCTATTTTCTATATGTTGAAGTATGGGCCGTGTCCTAATATATTCGTATGTCTAAGATGTCGACTTTGAGACTTAGCCTTTCATTATGTTTTTCTATAAAAGAGATATTTTAAAGTATTATTATTTCGTGTGAAAAGTTTTAATTCCGCACTACTTTCCATACATGTATGCAATGAATGGTACGAAAGGGCTTGTACAAGACCTCCGCGAGGTAGAGTACACCGTGTTTCAATTCGAGAATGCCCTAACTTCCAGGGGGTACTCTCGGGTCGTGACAAGCTTGGTATCAGAGCATAAGGTTATGAAGTAGTACTTAGGAATTGAAAAGTCTTAAAAAGCCACGTCTAGTAGAGTCTTGACCATCGGTGTGAGTCGCGACACACCTATGGGTGAGAGGCTATAGGACGATAGAGTTTCCCTTCTTTTTTACTCCTATGTCGTGCCGTAGAGATTAAAAGTTATGAGTGTCCTTTTCTTATGGTTTTTCTTGTGTTTCTAGGAATATGAATACGAGGAGGACAGCGGCTAGGAGGGTTAAGGAGAATGATGTGAATGAGGGACTTCCTTCCCAAGGTGGAAAAGTTCCACAAGGTGTGCAAGTTCCTCAAGGTGTTCAAGGTGCTCAAAGTGATCAAGTCCCTATTGTTGAAGTAGGTAATGAGGTTCCGGTGGTTCCCCCGAAGATGGATAATGGGGAGATTAGAGAGGCTCTCCTTACTCTAGCCCGAGCTATGACAACTTAAGTGAATAGAGATATTGGGCCTAGGGTGAATGCTATGGAGAGTACTATGACCTCTAGATTGACAGACTTTGTGAGGATGAATTCTCCTATATTGTTTGGTTCTAAGGTGGGAGAAGATCCCCAAGTTTTCTTGGATGAGGTGTATAAGATAGTGCATGCTATAGGAGTGACTTCTAAGGAGAAAACGGAGTTAGCTTTGTATCAATTGAAGGATGTTGCTCAAGTATGGTTCACTCAATGGAAGGATAGTAGACAGGTTGAATCGGGTCCCTTAGAGTGGGAAGAGTTTAAGGAAACACTCTTAGAAAGGTACTTTCCCCGTGAGAAGAGGGAGGTTAAGATTGAGGAATTTATAAACCTCAGGCAAGGTAGCATGAGTGTTGATGAGTATTCCTTATTGTTTATCCTATTGTCTAAGTATGCTCCATCCTTGGTGTCTAACCCTAGGGATGAGATGAGTAGGTTCTTGACCGGTGTTTTGGATATTGTGAAGCAAGAGTGTCGTACAACCATGCTCCATGGTGACATGACTCTATCTAGGCTTATGGTGTATGCTCAATCCATTGAAGAGTCTAAACTTGGGAGGAGAAGTAGAGATGCTAAGAGAGGAAGAACCGATGAGAAAGTTCAACATAAGTTTAAGAAGAGGGCTCCAAATTAAGATGGTTCTAGTGCTCCTAAGTCTAACTATGAGAGAGGAGGTGGTTCCCAAGTGGTTAAGCCTACTTGTGCTACTTGTGGGAAGAAGCACTTCGGGAAGTGTCTAGACGGTACTAGTGGGTGCTTTGGTTGTGGGAAGGATGATCACAAGGTGAGAGATTGTCCTACTATTGCAGCTAGAGGAAGAGAGGCCAAGCAAGTTCCTCCTAATGTTCCGGATGGTGGTGCTCCAAAGAGAAATCGTTTCTATGCTCTCCGAGCCAAAGGAACAAAACCGGATGATGATGATGATGCCGGTAAGTTATAGTTTTCTCTATTTAGTTATATGAGTTCCTTCTAAGTGGGGGAGTATGGGGAGTAGTGGAACAGTGATTTGTTGTCTCATCTCTTCTATTCAATTCAATCTTGAGAGATTGAATATCATAGTAGCATGTTGCATGTTACATTGTGTTCAGGAGTCTAGTTGAAATTGAATTTCATGGATTCCTTGCATTGTGCATTCCATGAAGTTACGATTATGTTTTAAATTGAGTTTATATGGTATTGTCTCTCATATTTTCATGATCCCATCATAAATTGCTTAAGAGTTGCATTTTTGGAAAATTGAGCATGTTTCACTGTAAAGAAATTGGTGCTTACTGTAAAGATTTTGAAAATTTGGTTAAATTGTTCTTTCATGAAAAATGGTTATAATGTGTATAGAACTAATTTATATAAGCATGATATTATGTGGATAAGGAAGTTACTCCTATATGAATTGAATATGTGAGTCTTATTGCATGATGAGTTGTAGATGTAGTTCCTACTTTTTTGTTGTGTTTTGAGTCTCTTTGTTATGTGGAGTTGATGTTCCTCCTATCTTTGTGTATGGTATACTGTGTGTTATGGTTATGAGATGCTAGTCTTTGAGTCTTAACTCTTAAAAATGTTCAAAGTGTGACAAGTGTCATTCGAGGACGAATGTTTTCCAAGTGGGGAGTATTGTTATACCCTAAAAATGAGCTAGGTTGAGATACAGCCTAACACTTGTGTCATGATGTTTTAAAAACATAAAATGGTTAAAAAAATAGTGTTCTTAGGAAGTATATAAAGTTTGGAAGTGTTTGGAGGTCAAACGTCCAAGATAGTCCAAGACGTTCGGAAACTAGTCGAAGTTGAACTAGTGTGTCGTACTGTTTTGTAGTGATGATTTTGGAGATGGTTTGAAGGTGAAATTCAGTACCTAGAGTTCCTACGTGTAGCCTGACATACAAAGGGTCGAAACGTCCGAGAACGATGCCCCAGGGACCATCAAAAGGGTCCCCGAGTAGGACCCAAACATGGGCCAGCGAAGCTGCCAAGCAGCCTAGCATGCTGCTGCGAGACACAGAGTAGGCAAAAGCTTTGACCTGCGACGCGGGTCTGTCACGAACCATTCTGTCCAAGAATTTTCAAAAAATAAGATTTGGAAGTGTCTCCGCGACGTGCAGTAAAGTCCCAGATTTCGTTGCGTCATTTTTAAGTCAAACTTGAGTTGGTTAATTTGTGCAATAAATGTAGGGGTCTTTTGGATAATTTAGGGGTGATTTATGAACGGTCATAGGACATATTTAAACCCCTAACCTCACCAATTAAAGCTAAACCCTCAACTCAAAACATAACCTCTCTATTCACTCTCTCCAAAACTCCGTTGTTGAAGCGTTGAAGCTCCAAGGAAGAAGTTAGGTTCCTCAAGTTTTTCTTCATCAATCTTGTGGTATTTTCATCACAATTATGGTATGACTATTCATCCTTGAAATCTCTTTCTTCAAGGAGTCAATTCCAATGATTTTCAAAGATGATCAAAAACATGAATTGTCCAATTTCATAATCTATCCATGGGTTCTTGCATAAATGATTTTGAATCAATGTTTTATGATTGAATTGATGATAATGCAATGGCTTAAAGCTATAAATCCTATGAACCCATACAAACCATGCAATCCTAATTTTGACTATTTTACGGGTGAAGTGATCTTGTTTCAATGTTTATGAATTTTAGTGTAGTTTCTTATGGGCTATTGAATGATGTAATAATTGTATTGAATTGATGCATAGGTTGTCTTAGATTGATAAATCTATATTGAATTGACCTAGATTCATTGGGTATTATGATTTTTTGTATTGAATTAATGATCATGGCCATGGGTAAGGGTCTATTGGTATTGTATTGAACGATTTAGCTATGGATTGAAGTGATGAGAATGGATTTGGTGGTACACTGCCCTAATTCACTTTATTTTATGTAATGTAGGTCTTGAATTATGTTTTTATTGGTATGGTTCACCTATGGTGGCGATGTTATGTGTTTTACTTGTGAATTACGTGGCCTCGTCGGCGTTACTTTATGTACTATGATGATCATGGCCTTTTCGGCAACTACTTGAAGTATTATGATGATTTGTGTAGTTGATTATGTGAAGTATGATCATATCTATCTACATTCTAGTAATGTGAAAGTTTGATGTTGTTAGGTGATCATGTTAGACTATGACTATGTCTTTTAGTGTGTGTAGTCTTAGAGTTGATGCATGATTCTTCGTACTTGCTTATAGAGTCTTATGATGGCTATATTGATGAGTCTATGGTAGTATATAACATGACCTATAGATGATGTTGGTTATGCCTAAGTGCTTTAAAGAATGATATGCTATATGTAATAAGGTAAAGTATGTTGTGTCTTGTTTTGGTAGACTTGTGTCCCTTACTTGATACATGTACATTATGAATATGAACATCTTGACTTAGTAGGCTTATGCACCTTTGTCTTGTATGTGTATGGATGAATGTTGAATGAAAGTCTAGGATCGGTAAACCTAAGATGGTGCCCTTCTAAGCATGACTAATATGTGGAACCTTCTATATAGAAAGAAGGTTAAGAATGAGCTATCCTTATAGACCATTGAGTGGCAGCCCTAGTGGACCCATCTTTGGTAGGTGCATTATGACTAGGTAATGACTAAGAGATGGTACCTTTTCATATGCCCCTTTTTATTGAACTTAGTCTATGAGAACAAAGGCTAGCACCGAGTGAATATGTTATGGTTTGTAGCTCTACTTAAGAAGGAGACTAGAGTACAATGTATCTCTACTTGAGAATGAGACTAGAGTGCATAAAAGACCATGATATTCCTTAACCATGTGCCTACATGGGATGTGTCCTATTTCTACCCTTGACAAGTAGAACACCCTCAATCGGAGTAGGTTTATGACTCCGGATTCCATGCCTAACTATTACGGTCTATGTCGGTTATTGCCTATTCTCATCACGTGGGATACATGCTAGTGTAGGATAAGTACTAGGAAGTTTAGGTAGTGGAATGGGACGCTATCTAAACATTGCACGACTAGATTTTTGAGATGTTAGTATGTGAGTCCCCAGGTCTTTCCAAGACCATTATGTGAAGTCTATAATGAATGAAATGTCTTCTAATTGACTTAATGAACGATCATGAATTTAGCTAATGTATGTAGAATAGTATGTGCTCTATCTAGGGTAACTTTGAGGGTTGCTTAGGTTATCTTGAGGAGGGTGTATGGGCCGTCTCTTCTTGTCCTACTTAGGTGAATCTTAGAGTAACCTTAGGTGGGGATTTAATGAAAGGAAAAGGGAACAATCTTATCTTAGGTAGTCTTAAGGATCATTTAGGTGTGCTTTGAGATGGTGTATGGGAGGTCTCTTTTCGTGTCACTTAAGTGATCCTTAGGATAACCTTTGGTGAGAGGGTTACAAGCTGAAAGAGGTCACTGTGAAGTTGAACTTAGTGTACTGTAATATTCTTCAATATTTGATAAAATGGTTATGTGATATCTTATATGTTTCTAAGGTGTTAAATGTTGTTCTTATACTTATACTATGATGTTTTAATCAAAAAGAGCATATTTTATACAAATGTCCGTTTATCATGATTTTATGCATTATGCCATACTTAGTACAAGTGTTTGTACTAATTCCACACATTTTGTCTATCTCTAAAAAGTGTAGGTGTCGTTTCAGAGGAGTCTCGAAGTGGAAGCTTGGATTAGTGTTCATTCAAGTAAAGAGTTGATATGTCCTACTAGATTCGAGGACATCTTGATGTTTAGATTTCCTTATTGAAAGTATTGTAACAGACTTAGCTATTTTCTATATGTTGAAGTATGGGTCGTGTCCCAATATATTCGTCTGTCTAAGATGGCGACTTTGAGACTTAGGGTTTTATTATGTTTTTCAATAAAAGAGATATTTTAAAGTATTATTATTTCATGTGAAAAGTTTTAATTCCGCACTACTTTTCATACATGTATGCAATGAATGGTACGAAAGGGCTTGTACAAGACCTCCGAGAGGTCGAGTATGCCGTGTTTTGATTGGAGAATGCCCTAACTTCTAGGGGGTACTCTCGGGTCGTGACAAAAACTCTCAAAACCATATGATTACATTGTGATTGATGATTAACTTAGAAGGAACACACATATAATTATAAAGTCCTAAAACTTTTTCCGACTATAAAAATACTAGTCAAATATTAAACATTTTCCTAAAAGAAAAACCCATTTATGGTAAGAAAGTTAGGGCAAATAAAACCCAACAAATCTCCCGCTTGGCCTGAATTTCTGACAAAATAAACATGTACACCTTCTTCACATAATCTTCAACATGTTACATATCTTCTCCATAACCTCCTCCATCAAATGTACATCTCGACATACAGAACCTCTCTGAAATAATTTCTCCAACAAAAAATTTCACTATTTTCAAAAAGGTTCATCTAGAACTACACCTGCCAAGATGAACATCTAATTTATAACCTGGTTCAATAATCAATAGCGAACAGTCGAACATGGATCCATACTTTAATATGATTCTGATACCACTTGTTAGTACCAAAAATAATTTTGTATAACGCAAAAGTGTAACGACCCTAAAAACGAACTAGTGAAACTCAAGCCTAACATGTGTGTGTGTTTGAGTTTAAAGTGAGGTTTGATGGTGTTTAATGTTGTCCTGAGTAATGGTTGAGGTGTTTCGGAGTTAGACATCAAGGTACAACTCCCAAGGACCACCCTAAGGGTCCTTGAGGAGGACCTAAACCCCAAGACCCCAAGAAGACCATGGGACTGCCCAAAATGGGTGACCTATGGAAGGGGTCCACGCCCTGTAGGTCCATCCAAGCATCATGGATAGCCTCCGTAGGTCAGGCCCTAAATGGACAGTCTCTGATCCAAACCACAGATACACATCACGAGGCGTCAACTCACCACGGTCCGTGGATAGTGAGCCGTTATTTGGCACCTGATTTACTGGTGTAGGGCTCGACCAAGTGAGGGGTGAATTGGTAAATTCACCCCAAGTCCCAATGAATGTGTGGATGGTTATTTTAGGTGAATTAACATACTTTAACAACATTAAAATAGTGAAACTCTCTTTAGACTTCATCTCTCAAACCAAAGCTCTCCCTCCCAAAACGTTCTCTCTAGAAACTTCATTGGAGATCAAGGTCAAGTTCAAGCTAGGGTTGGGAATTTCAAGGTGTTTCTTCTTCAATTTTCATGGGATTTCATATAATAAGGTATGGTGATCCTTCATCTAGGGTTAGTTTTCACCCTATAGTCAATTTCAATATTTTCAAGTTTAAGAAAACCCCCAAGTTTTACTCAATCTCACAGGTTCTTTCATCAAACAATTTAAAAGTGTATTTAATGACATTATATGATTGAATTACTATTTTCTTTATATTTTTATGATGAAAAACTCTATGAACCTACAAATTCTCTCAATTCTTCAATTATACCTTATGAAGTGGGTTTATTGATCATGAATGAATGTTGATGGATTATGCCTATATTGATTTAGATTATTGAATTGTATCATCATCTATGCTTATTTATGGTAAATTATTGATGTATTGGTGTGTTGGTGATTTGAGACCTATGGCCTTGAAGGCAAGTTATGATCAATTTCTTATTGAATTAGAATTGTGAATTTGGTGTTGATCCACTTGAAAGGTGGAGGTGTTTACTTGATTTATATGTGGTGGTATTGAATTGAAGGTTATCTTCCTTGTATATCTATATGCGTGAAGGATCTAGGTATGATCATAAAGTAAAGTATAGGTGTGATCTCTATGCATGTGTTGTCATTATGCCTAGAATTTTATAGTGTTATGATTGAAGTCTTATTCTAAATTAACACACATGAGTGATTATAAAGGAATATGAAGTGCTCTATAATGCAATATTGAACATCTTGAATTGGTAGGCTTAGGTTCCCTTTTCTTCATAATTAGAGTTCTGTTGAATGTAACCTCTTGAAATGGTAGGCTTAGAAATCCTTTTCTCGAATAATGAGTGAATCTTGTCTTAATACCTTGAATAGGTAGAACTAATGTTGATAGCCTCTTCATAAATGAATGAATGAATAAATGTATTGGTTTGGTAGACCTAATGTTGGTATCCTCCCTATGAAAGACTAACGAGGCATTTTAGACTATGTTTTGAATCTGTAGACCTAAATATGGTGACCTTTCATGATGATTCTAGGAAACAATGTGAATGTAAAACCTTGAAGTGGTAGAACTAATGGTGGTATACTCCTTCTTGTGTGAAATGATGAACCTAGGAGCGGTAGACCTAATGGTGGTGGCTCTTCCTAGAAAGATGAATGAGCTATCCTTATATACCTTGAATTGGTAGACCTAATGGTGGTGACCCTTCATGTGTATGTACTTTGGGTCGGTGTGACTAATGTCGGTAGCCCTCTCAAGTACAATGTTATGATGTGATTGAAATACTCTATGGGAATGTAGGCTAAGCATCGAGTGGATGGAGTAAGATGGAAACTCTCCTAATGTTAGGCTAGGTTTCCAATGAACATCTTCCTATCCCATAACTATGTGCCGACATAGGGGTATTGTAATACCCCGAAAGTCCAAGACCTAATCTGGAGCCTCACATGTTGGTATAAGGTTAGAAACACTTTTGTAAGGCCTAAAATAATGTTAATAAACCATTTAGGAAGTTTTAGAGTCAAGACGTCAAGGAACGTCCAAGACATCCGGAAGCTAGTCTAATTTAACTAGTGAAACGTCCTTAGGTTTCGTGAAGATTTGGAGGTGTTGTATGTGACCTAAAACTTTTAAAATGACTTTAAATAGGTAAAACCATGTATATAGGGTAAAAAAGTCAAGGTAAGACCCCAAAGGGTCGCATTAGGGGCCCATGAAAGGACCCCAAATTTGGCCTGGCAAGCTGCCAAACCAGCAACCAAAATATGTATAGGGAGAGTGTGTCCACGTCGCGGAATTTGTGGGACCTTGGTCAAGAATCAAGTTTGAGTCGCGCGTAGGTCAAGGACTCTACTGTCTCAAAAATTAATTTAGAAAATCACGCGGGAGCATCTCCGCGTCGCGGACTTATGCCCCGACAAAAATATGAAATTTGGAATTCAAGTTTGACTTCATTAAAGGGTTAATTTAAGTCGTTTTGGTATTTCATGGGGGGTGTATATATTGATGTTAGATCAGTTTCCCACACATTTTACTCACTCAAATCAAATCCCCAAATCATAACCCAAAAGCTCTCACCTCTCTCTAGTATATCTCTCTATTCAACCTCCATTGAAGGAAGAAGAAAGCTTGAAGAAGAAGACCAATTTCTCTAGGATTTCACTTGAATTTCGTGGATTAATATTCATTAAGGTATGTTTTCTTCACTCATAGGATTCCTTTCCCCTAGAGGTCCTTTCAAAGTTGATTTCTAAATCACCCAATTCCAAGGGTTTTCCTCTTCTAATGGGATTTTTTCTAAACTTGAAATTGATGATTGATTATGACTAATTGTGATTTACCATGGCTAATTAAGTGTAGATTGTTGAGTAATTTATTATAATTGAGGGAATTTCGTGTGGATCATGTTCCCAAATTCCCCAAATCTTGGATCTTGCTTATGAATTACTGGAAATTGAAGAATGTATTGATAGTTAGACTTGTTTTATCTATTATAATTCATTCATGGATTGCCTAGGATAATGTATTGTTGGGATTGGATCTATTTCATGAAGAATTCATGATGAACCCTATTTCCCCTAACCCTAGGTTATGAATTGAAGTTAATTGGGATAGTGATGATGCAATTGACTTAGCGATTGTGTTAATTACTATTGTGTGATGATATTACACCCATGATTGGGTTGAATTGGATGGTTGAAGGTAAAACTTTGATGATGGCTTGTGATGGAGATTTGGTAAGTCTTGTGATCTCGACCCTTACTTCAATTATGATTACTTGTGTTTAGTGATGATGTTATATTGAAGTATACCTTATGATAAGATTGACTAGGGTTGGTATGATGTTGAATTGGAATGTCTTGAATTATGACTTGTGAGGTTGGCTAGGATGTAGTTACATAAGGGTGGTGATGAATTTGCCTATGTGCCTTGTCATAATGTGATTATGTAAATGTGCTAACCTCACACGTGTGAATTGTAATGAAAGGACAATACTCATGCAATTCCTATTGAGCTATGATGATGAATATATAAGGGGTATACCCTATGACCTAAACTTAGTGATGAACATTAATGAAAGACATTTTAAAAAGGGACTCTAGCTTAGCACCGAGTTAACTAGAAGTGAGGAGTGTCCCTTCCCACATAGGGAAGGTAGAATCACTATGTTACTAATGAGATTGGAGACTATAATGCATGTAGCATAAAGAGGGTCCCAACTACATCTCCTAGTTCTTGAACTATGTTGCCCCATAGGAATACTAGCTAGTGGATCCACATAGATGCTATGTTCTTGTTTTGGTACTACCTTGGCAAGTAATCCACCTTCTTTCGGTGTAGGGTTCCATGACACCAGATTCCACATTAGCTCATGTGGTCTATGTCGGTTAAGGAAAGATGTTCCAAAGGTGAAATGAAGTAATAAAGTGAACTCTAACTAGTATGAGCTAAGAGGTTTGGCTTAGTTTAGGTAAGGGTATGTGACTCTACCTATACATTGCACTAGTTAACCTTGAGGGAAGTCTTAGAAAGATTTTCTTATGTGCTTGTGTGGTTATAATTGTATATGATATGTACATGATGATCTTACATGTTAATGACACTTTGTGATATGGGTTTCATTTATGAACATGTGGTTGGTCTCTATTGCTAAAGTATGATGATGTTATCTCTTAATGATATAGTATGTAAAGTTGGGCATTCCTTATAGTTCTTGTTGGATTTGCTTGGTTGAGTGAGGTTATAAGGCCTTACTTAGTCATTGCACAGTGGACTTAATGAGGGTTCATGAGTGATGTTCTTGTTTTGGTTATGATGTTATGAACTCTATTGCATGCTAGTTGATATTATAACTTCATGATAAGAGTTGTCTTGATTATGTGCTAAATTATGTTGATATGCATGTTTGCTTGACTAGACTTGGTATTGTTGGTCTTGCGATGCATGTGGTCTTGACTTAAGGAATATGTGCTTATTGACTTGTATTGGTTCTTGAATATGTATAAGGCTTTTCAAAGTAATTTGGCATGCTTTTATCAAATGTCCTCTTTTAGCATGATTTTTATGCTCTGTGTGCATATGTGCCTATACTTAGTACAAGTGATGTAGTAAACCCTTTTCTCCCTTTGTCCAAAACATTTTAGGTTTCGGCCGTTAAGGAGATCGCCATTTGATGAAGGCTTGGAATATCATTCTCCAACTTCAGTAGGTCCTCACCACTTCGAGGGCAATACCACATTCTAGCATTGAATGTTGATTAGTCTTTAAGACACTTTGTTCATTCTCTTTCATTTGAGTACTATGATTGTATAGCCTATATGTGGCTTTTATTGTATTGATGTAAGGGCTATGCCCAATTGGTTATACTCTTGTTTAGATGGTTTAATATGAGACATCCGTTTTAAGACTATGTTATGTATTATATATATGTGTGTGCCATAAAAGTAGAAGACTATGTAATTTTCTTATACGAAGGGTCTATATATACTCGGTATAAATATATTATGTGTAAGTGACAGGTCTAAGTAAACCTCATGAAGTAGTGTAGATGAAAAGTTTTAAATTTTCCGTATTTTAACCTATGAATGTAATGAGGAATGCTAAGAGGCTAGTCCTAGTCCTCTCCGAGAACGACGATGCCGGTTACGTCTAGGGGGTACTTCCCCGATGTGACAGGTATATACTAGCCATTGGTTACTTACCAAAGCTAGGATATCACCTAGTCTACCTTAGGAAAGTGGACACTGTCATTTCAGTTGGAGTAGAACACTGGATTCCATGACCTAACTCTCATGGTCTATGTCGGTTAAATGCTTATTCCCACCGTGTGAGATGTGCACTATGGTTCTTAAGAAGTTCTATGACGTGTGGGTGGTAGTATAGGATGCCATCTATGCATTACACGAGTAGGCTTTAATAGAGTGATAGTGAGTTCTCTAAGTCTTAATGACTAATATATGAAAGTCCTCTAAATGATGTTCTTGAATAATGTTGACTCTTATATGCTTAAATTAAATGTAAAGATGCATGCTATACTTGGTTGTATTATGAGTTACTTCCATGTTATAACTTATTATATATTAATGTGCCTTGCTTAGGGTGACTTCAAAGGAGTACTTAGAGTGAGTAGTAGTATGGGATGTTACTTGCTCATTCCACAAGTATGACTTAGACTTGTCTTAGGTGATGGTCCTTATGTGATAATGTGACTAATGTAATGTTTATGTCTATTATATGTTTATTGTGTAAAGGTTGAAAAAATGAATGGTATTTTCACTTTTGGTGGCCTTAGTAATATGCCTTAGTGTGGATGGTGATATGGGACGCTATCCATTCATTGAACAAGGTATAACATAAGGGTTACTTGAGGTGAAGGTCTAAGGTTAAGGTAGTGGTTTACATGTGATCTTGTAAAAATGTGAAGCTATGACTCATATTTTTTTTTTTTGGAATATCATGTATACTATGCTTATGTTCATGAAGTTTTTATAAAAATGGCATATGCATGACTTTGAAAAAATGTCCCTTTATAAAACATGTTTTTGCATGGTCATCATACTTAGTATATTTTGTGTGCTAACCTGTATTTCTTCATGTTTTACTACAAGTGTAGGTTTCGACACGTTATTTGCTTATCCCTAGTTGAAGTGCTTCAATTCCTATTCCTCCAAGACTTGGCATGTTCTCATTGATTTGAGGAAGAGAACTTTTATGCTTTATTTTCCAAGTAATAGACACTTATTAGTATCTTTTCGATTGGAAAGGGCGGTGTCCCTAGTATGTTTTGAGAATGTGTTTAAGATGACCATGTGAGACTTAGACTTTCGCTTGCGTTTTGAAATGTTTTAAATCATATGGTTTTGAATAAAAGGTTTTAATTCCGTACTATTTCTAGTATCAATGCGATGAATGAATCCTATGATGCATATTTTAGACCCTTTCGGGGTCGAGTATCCTGTCCCACGTCTAGGGGATGCTCTCGAGGTGTGACAAACTTGGTATCAAAACATAAGATTTTGGGAATGGTTTTTAAGATCGATGTCTCATATGCACGTCTAGTAGAGTCTTGTTCATTGGTGTGAGTCACGACATATCTATGATCGAGAGGCTATAGGATGATAGAAAGTTACACTTCTTTCATTATTCTTGAAGTCGTGCCTTAGAGTGTAGATATATGAGTGTCTTTGTCCTAATCTTTCTCTTGTTATTATAAGATATGAACAGAAAGACGGCTAACCTAAGAAGGGCGGAAGAGGAGAATGTGAATGAGGGAGTTCCTCCAAGATTCGCAAGGCAATCAAGTTCTGGTGGTTCCCCCAAACATGACCTATGAAGAGATTAGGATGACTTTTCTAACCTTATCCCAAAACATGACGACTCAAGTGAATCGGGATGTGGGGCCTAGGGTGAATGCTATTGAGAGCACTATGGATTCTAGATTAAGAGATTTTGTTAGGATGAATCCTCTTGTCTTCCTAGGTTCTAAGGTGTGAGAGGATCCCCGAGTGTTTGGATGAGGTTTATAAGATATTGAATGCTAAGGGAGTTACTTCAATTGAAAAAGGGGAACTTACCGCCTATCAATTGAAGTACATTGCCCAAGTTTGGTTCACTCAATTGAAAAGTAATAGGCCTATAGGGGAAAGGTCTATTGATTGGGAATTAATCAAGGAAGCTTTTATTCGAATGTTCTTCCCCCGTGAGAAGAGAGAGTGTAAGGTTAAGGAGTTTATAAATCTTAGGCAAGGTAGCATGTATGTGGAGTAGTATTCCTTGAAGTTTACCCTATTGTCTAATTATGCTCCATCGTTGGTGTCCAACCCTAGACATGAGATGAGTAGGTTTGTGACCGGTGTGTCCGACTTAGTTCAGGAAGAATGCCATACGGCGATGATCCATGATATTTCTTGGCTTATGGTGTATGCTTAATCTATTTAGGAATCCAGACTTAAGAGAAAGAATATGGGTTTTAAGAGGTCTAGAATCGATGAGCAAGTTCAACCTAGGTTCAAGAAGAGAACTCAAAACCATAACTCTTCAAGTGCTCCTAAGTCTAAACAAGAGAGGGGTGGTGGATCTCAAGTTTCTAAACCTACTTGTCATAATCGTGGCAAGAAATATTTTGAAAAGTGTCTGACCGGTACTAGTGGATGCTTTGGGTATGGAAAAAGTGATCACCAAGTGAGAAATTGTCCAACTCTTATGGATAGGGTAAGAGAGGTCAAGAAAGCTTCTCTTAGTGTCCCGGATCTAAATGATCCACAGAATAGTCGTTTCTATTCACTTCAAGGCAAAGAGGGCAAAGGAGCTAATCCGGATGAAGGTACCTACCAATAAGTTGTTCATTTCTTATGGTTATGAATGTTGTATTGAGGTTATTATATTGACTTTATGTTAGTCTTGGTTGGTTTTTTTCTTAACTGGGGATAATGTGTTGAAGAGTAAGGTCATGAGAGTATCCTTGTATTTTCTTTCTATTCCTACTCAAGCTTGGGACCTAGAGTCCCTTGTAGCTTGTTTCATGTTATGGTGTCATGAGTGTTAATGAATTTTCCATGGATTCTTTATGTTAAGCATGTTTTAGTTGAATTATTTTTTAATGAGAAAAATGATTTTTCATAAATAAGTTCCTCATGTTGATATGCATCTATGATGAGTTGCCTAAATGTTTCGTGAGTTGACTTGTTGAGAATGTTTAAATGTGTTCTTGAAAGAGTTGCATAAGTTGCCTAATGTTTTTATAATGATCATGTAACACTCCAAAAGTCAAGACCTAATATAGAGCCTAACATGAGTGTCTAAGGTTTAGATACTGTTTTAAGACCTAAAATAATGTACATAAGTCATCCAAGAAGTTTTATAAGACGTCAAAGAACGTCCATGACGTCCGAAAACTAGCTTAATTGAACTAGTTGACATCTCTATGTTTGGGGATGGTTTCAGAGGTTCAAATGAAGTCTAAAACTTGTAAAAAGACTTTGGTTAGGTAGAATATAGTATAGAGGATCTAAACGTCCAATAACGACGCCCCTAGGACTACCCGAAGGGTCATGGAGGAGGACCCCAACATGGGTGGGCAGGCTGCCAAAGCAGCCTGCGAAAGTCAACAATTAGTGGGCTACTGTGCGACGCGCAGCCCACACGTACCTCACTGACTCAAATTATTTTTGGTAAATAAAATGCTTGTTGGCCCCGCGACGCGGAGCCATTTCCCAAATTCGGTAAAATTGTATTTTTGACATTTTGACTTCACAAAAAGACCCATTTAAGTGAGGGGTGTTTTGTGTAATTTAGGGGGTGATTATATAGCCTAAGGGTCATTTTAAAATATTTTTCGCTCACCAAAACCCAATTCCCAAAACAAAATCCAAAAGCTCTCATCTCTCTCTACTTTCTCTCTCCCCAATTCCTCATTGAAGAAGGAAGAAAGCTTGAAGAAGAAGGTCAATTTCTATAGGATTTCACTTCAATTTTGTGGATTTATCTTCATTAAGGTATTATTTCTTCACTCTTGGGATTCCTTTCCCTAAGATGTCCTCTCAAAGTTGATTTTCAAAATACCCAATTCCATGGGGTTTTCTAATTCTAATGGGTTTTATTCTAAACTTCAAATTGATGATAAATTGTGATATCCTATGACTAATTGAGTAGATATTGTTGATTAATTGATTTTAATTGATGCAATTTCATGTTGATCAAGTTACCTTCCCGAAATTCTCAAATCTTGGATCTTGGTTATAAATTGATGGGAATTGAATTATGAATTGATTATTAGACTTGTTTTATCTATTCAAATTCATGTATGGATTGACTAGGGTAATGTATTGTTGGATTGGATCTAATTCTTGATGAATTCATGATGAACCCTAATTCTCCTAACCCTAGGCTATAAATTGATGTTAATTGGGACAGTGGTGATGCAGTTGACCTAGTTCTTGTATTAATTACTATTGATTGATGTTACTACACCTATTATTGAATGAAATTGGTTGGTTGATGGTAAGACCATGATGATGTCTTTTGAAGAAGCTTTGGTAAGACTTTATGATCCTAACCTTTACTTCAATTACGATGGCTTGTGATTGATGATGTAGTTCGATTGAAGCATGCCTTGTGAATAGCCTAAGTAGGTATTGGTATGATGTTGAATTGAAATGTCTTGACTATGTGATTGTGAGATTATGCTTAATATGAAATGATCTAAGGTTGGTGATGACTTGCCTATGTGCCTTGTTATAAAATGATGATGAGGATATGCTAATCTCACATATGAGGGTTGCCATGAAAGGATATTCTAATGCAATACCTATTGATCTAATTGACAATGACTATACAAGGGATTATACCCTATGACCTAAACTAAGTGATGATTAATAAAGAAAGACATTTCAAAAGGGACTCTAGCGTAGCACCGAGTGAACTTGTAGATGAGGGGTGGCGCCTTCCCAAGGAGGGAAGGTAGGGTTTACCATAGTCCTCACGGGCTGGATAACCTCATATTCCAAAAAGGACATAGACAGCCCCCAAGCTCCATAAAGGATGTTACCACCATAGGAATACTAGCTAGTGGATCCACCTAGATACTATGTTCATGTTTGGTACTACTTTGGCCGGTAGTCCACCTTCCATCGGTGTAAGGTTTTACAACACCGGATTCCACACTTAGCTCTTGTGGTCTATGTCGGTTAAGGCAAGTATTCTCGAAAGTAAAATGAAGTAATGGACTATACACTAACTAGGGTGACTTGAGAGGTTTGACTTAGCCTAGGTAGGGGTATGGGACTCTACCTATGCCTTGCACTAGTTTGTCTTAAGGGAATCCTTAGGAGGTTGTTCTTGTGCTCTTATAATGTATATGCTATGAAGATGTTGACTTTACATGTTGATTATCCTATATGGTGTTAGTTTCATTTATGAACATGCTATTGGTTTATATTTCTAAATATGATGATGGTTATTATTGATGCTATGTTATGTTAGGTTAGGCATTATTTGTGATCCTTTGTTTGGTTTACTTGATTGAGTAAGGTTATGGGGCTTTGCTTGGTCATTGCACTTGTAGGCTAAATGGTGGGTTATGAGTAAGGGTCCTGCTTGTATTATGATATTGTGAACTCTTGTATATGTTGACTTGACTATTACTTGTTGATGTTAGTCTTGTGTTGTACAAGGGTTTGACTTATTTTTTATGTAAGTATTGGCTTATATGGGTTCTTAGTTATGCATAAAGCTTTTCAAAGTACTTTAGCATATTTTTGATCAAATGTCCCCTTTAGCATGATTTCATTTGTTTTATGTGCATATATCCATACTTAGTACAAGTGTGTACTAACCATGTTTCATGTTTACTACAAATGTAGGATCCGACCGTTGATATTAGAGAAGGCTTTGGAGACTACTTGGATTCTTATCTTCCAAGTTCGATAGGTTTTCACTTTATGAGGACGACGCCATTATCTACCTATTGTATGTTGTTTAGTCTTAAAGACACTTTGTTTTTCATTTGGTACTATAATTGTAAAGCCTATATGTGGCTATAATTGTCGATGGAGGGGCTATGCCCAAATTGTGACACTCTTATCAGATTGTTTAATATGAAACAATGTTATAGACTTCTTATGAGACTATATTATACTATGTATGTGCAATAAAAGTAGAAGACTATGTAATCTTCTTACGAATGGTCTATGTATACTCGATATGAATATATTATATGTATGTAGAGGTCTATGTAAACCTCAATGTAGAATAAAAAGATTTAAATTTTCCACATTTTTAACCTATGAATGTAATGATGTAAGTTAAGAGGCTAGTCTTAGTCCTCTTCGAGGACGCAACGCCGGTTACATCAAGGGGGTGCTCCCCGAATGTGACAAACTTGGTATCAGAGCATGATGTTGAATATCTTTTGGATTGATGTCTCATCAAACCACGTCTACGTAGATTCTTATTCATAATTGTGAAGCCCACCACACTTATGAATGAGGAACTATGTGATGCTTAGGAAACTCTCATCTTCTTGTAATCCTATGTCGTGCCTCTAGAGTCTACTTTATGTATGATTTCACCTAAGCCTTGTATGGCGGTTATAGGTATGAATACCGGAAGATCAGCCGCAAGGAGGGCCGAGGAAGGCTTTGCTAATGCGGGAGCACAAGAGAACCAAGTGCCTCCACTTGAAGAAGTTTCTATGGGTGATCAAGTTCGGTTGCTCCTCCTCCCATGGCGGATGGGGATATAAGGGAAAATTTTCTCCAAATGTGCCAAGCCATTACAACCCAAGCATAAGCCATCACTACTCAAGCACAAACTATGACGGCCCAAGCTAATCGGGAGGTGGTACCCCGAGGAAACCAACAAGTTAAGCACCATGGCCTCCGGTTTGAGATATTTCACTAGGATGAATCCTCCTTCTTTCTATGGGTCCAAAGTGTAACACTCCGGAAATTCCATGACTTAAACTAGAGCTTTATCTATTTAATAATGCTTAAAATGATGTTTCCAGAAAATGTAATGGCCTAGTGAAGAGTCTATTAGGTTTTAAGAATATGTATTGGGATACATAGGCTTCCCAATGCCCAATATTGAGTAATATTGGGCATGTTAGATAATATTGGCCTAAGGGTGTTAGCCAAATTTTATGTATTAACAAGTATCTTGACATATGCTCCAATCCAAGCATGTTTAGGAATTGTACCTGCAATGAAGACCCTAAGCTAAAATTATTATTTATTTACACACATTCGGTATGAGGCATCCAAGTGTCAAGCCTAGGTACCATAGCACATGATCATTTAAAAGGATCATGTAGACTAAGCAATGCCCAAGGACATAGTGAGCATCCTTGGACAACAAGTGAACTTTCCAGAAGTGCACGGTTAGGAAAGTGAACAGCAACACATGTGCAACCGGCCGAGAGACAAGCCCAACCGATTCGGTTAGGGCGGTTAGGGGACAGGCGTGTCAGATCAAGCCACGTGAGACCGAGCCTCCTAAACAAACCTAGGTTCTAACTAACCAACCTAACTAACTAACCAATCTAGGACTAACTAAAATAAACTAACTAGTGTGCCCGAAATCCTAAGACCTAACCGGGTGACACTAGTCGAGTAACTAACTAAAGAAACATCCTAGTACCTAACCTAGGATGGTCCAAAGGGGTTGGTTATGGTCCTAACGACTTAAAGGTACTTTAGTAATTACCCTAGGTCACTTAATTAATTAAATTAGCAACTTAATTATTTAATTTAATTCCTGGTCAAACCCGAGACCCTTAGTCAAATGCTCTCCTATTTGTAGTCAATTTAGGAGGGGCATTTTGGGTAATTTAAGTGGAGGGTCTTTAGGGTAATTCTTGGGACGACTATATATTGATATTAGGTAAGTTTTAGACCACTTTTACACGTCCCAAATTAGATCAAACAAAATTTCTCTCAATCTCTCAAGAACGCTCTCTTTTCCAAACTCCATTGAAGAACAAGAAAAGCTTAAGGGAGAAGACGAAGGTTTCAAAGTTTCCAATCAGATTTCATGGATTCTTCATCTATAAGGTATGAGTTTTTCACTGTTGGGATTCCTTTCACCAAGAGGTCCTTTCAAGATAAGTTTTCAAGAACTTCAAATACTAGGGTTTTTACTCTACAAAACGAATTTTCTTCCTAACCCTAGATTTATGATTTTCAATGAAAAGTAAACATTTTCTATATTTAATTTTGCACGAATTGTTGAGTAATTGATTGATAATGTTTGAATGTCGTGTGATACATGATCTTTCTCTGAGTGATGGTTTCAAAATGGGTTGTTTCTAGTGGTTGATAACGTGAAAATGTTAGGGTTAGAATTTAAGGTTTAAATGAACCCTTTAATGACCCGTTTACCTTCTCCTACGCTATGCATTGATCTTGTACATGATTGATGATTTATTCTTGATTATGCCATTGAGTATTTCACTATGTATGTTTATGAATATTGCATGATTAATAGGATTTTTGGAAGCAAGAGGTAAGTCTTCTAAGTGTGATTACTCTTAAATGTTTATGTTAGCATATAAACTATGATGCTATGTTATGGAAAGAATGTATGATGTGCTATGTGAATATGCTGGGCTATGAACATACAAATTATGAGATCATGATAATAATACGAATATGCAAGTTATGATATCCTTTGTATGCTTTACACAAGGTGATTATGTTATGTTAATCTCAATAAAGAAAGGTTACGATGAAAGGACAATTCTCATCTAATCTAAAAGAGTTCATGATCATGTAATACAAGGAGTTAATCTCCTATGACCTATGATAAGATTATGATAAAAGAAAACTTAAAGGTTATTTCAAGAAAAGGGACTTAAGCTAAGCACCGATGAACTAGATATGGGAAGTGTCTCTTCCCTAGCGGGAAGGTAGGTTCACAATGATTCTCATGAGATTGAGGCTGCCATGTAATGTGGAACTATGGGTCTCTAATACATCTCCTAGTTCTTGAACTATGTTGCCACCATAGGATACTATCTAGTGGATCCACCTAGAAAGCTATGTCATGTTAGGTTCTACTTTGGTCGGTAGACCACCTCTTTTCGGTGTGGGGAAGACACTGGATTCCATGTTTAACTCACATGGTCTATGTCGGTTAATGTGAATGTTCCCTCATGTAAAACGAAAGACAAGTAAATGAACGTTGACTAGGGTGACTTGAGGAGTTTGCTTAGTATAAGTAAGGGTATGGGACTCTACCTAGACATTGCACAAGTTGACTCTAAGGGAAGTCCTAGGAGATTGTTCTTAAGTAATATGATTATATGAAAGATATATGTTTATGATATATGAGGTTACTCTTATATGAATGTTGGTCATTATGATAAATACGTTATTTGGTTATATTGCGATATGAAGTGATGACTACTTATGTTACAAGTTACATGAAGCAAGGCTTTACTTATGGTCTCCTATCTTATCTACTCGGTTATGTGGGGTTATGGGGCTTCACATGACCATTGCACTTGTAGGTTGGGGATGGGGTCATTCGTAAATATTTTGTATGTTGTGTCTATATGATCTATTGAATATGAAATGTTAACATGACTCTATGAGAATATGTCTTTGATTACGATCATGCTTTAACTTGTATGTGTTATATGGTGTGTGCATTGAAGATTTTCATATGACTTAGCATATTTTCTAAAGAGATGATAAATGATCCTTTTTCATGCATGTCCCTATGTGTTATGTTCATATACCCATACTTAGTACATATGGCGTACTAACCCCATTACTTTATATTACTACAACTATAGGTTCCGGCCATTGAAGTTTAAGCAAGTCGATTTGAAGAAGCTTGGAACTCTTTCTCCAAGTCATGGTAGGTCCTCATGTTCGGGATGCTATCATCTATATTCCAGCCTATGAAGACTTAGTAGTTTTTAGAATACGTTATTTCCTTTATGTTCTTTGGATTCTTTTGTATCAAGGCCTATATGACATATTTACTATTATTAGCTAAGTCCAGATTTGCACTCTTAGATGGTTTCTATAAATGTGAGAAAGTTTTAGCATATCGTATGTCTTTATGAATCTTAAATGTGAAGTCTAAGTATACTTCATTAGTATGTTAAAAGTTTTAATTTTCCGCAAAATTTAACTGTATGATTGTAATGAAAGCTAAGAAGAGGCTTGTGTGCGACCTCTAAGAGGTTAACGACGCCGGTCTCATACGGGGTCTAGATTCCGGAGTGACATAGAGTTGAGGAAGACCCCCAAGATTTCATTGATGAAATCTATAAGATTCTCTTTGCTATGGGGTTGAATACTAGTGAGAAAGCCGAGTTAGCCACTTACCAACTCAAAGATGTGGCCCAAACTTGGTATGTCCAATGGAGAGACAATAGGCCTCTAAGGGGTGGTCCGGTGACATGGGAAATTTTCAAGAAGGTTTTTCTTGATCGGTTCTTTCCTTGAGAGAAGAGGGAATCCAAATTGGAAGAATTCATCAACCTTCATCAAGGAGGTATGATTGTAATTGAATACTATTTGAATTCACTAAATTGTCAAGATATGCTCCTTCTTTGGTTTCCGACCCTAGAGATGAAATGAGCCGCTTTGTGACGGGAGTGTCGAATCACTTGAAAGAACAATTTTGCTCGGCTATGCTACATGATAATATGAACATTTCTCGTCTAATGGTTCATGCTCAACAAGTGGAAGAGACTAGGGTGAAGAGGAAGAGTAGAGATGCAAATAGGGCAAAGTCTTTTGATGGTGGTTGTTCAAAAGGTAGGCTTGATATCCAAGACAAGCCTAGGTTCAAAAAGAAGTTCTCCAATCAAGTTCCTTCCAAGTTCCCTAAGGCTCGTGATGATAGGGTGTCTAACCCTAAGCCTCAAAAGGCAAGGGGTACTAGTTCACCAAGTAAGAAGCCAACTTGTAGAAAGTGTGGCAAAAACATTATGGTGATTGCCTCATTAGGACTGACAATTGTTTTAGTTGTGGAAAAAGGGGTCACAATGTGAGAGATTGCCCTAATTTGAAGGGGCAAGACAAGGGGAGTGACCAAGCAAGTGGTTCAAATGAAGATGCTCCGAAGAAAAATCGCTTCTATGCTCTCCGCTCTAGGGGTGAGCAAGAGACTTCTCCCGATGTGGTGACCGGTATGTTGAAAGTCTTTTTATTGATGTATATGGTTTACTTGATCCCGGTGCTACTTTATCATTTGTGACTCCTCTAGTAACTAAAAAGTTTGACATTTTGTCCGATGTCTTGAATGAACCTTTTATGGTGACTACCCCGATGGGTTAGTCGGTTGTTGCTAAGAGAGTATATAGAAATTGTCCTATAATGTTTCCCAATAGAATTACTCATGTGGAGTTAGTAGAACTCAACATGGTTGATTTTGATGTTATCTTGGGTATGGATTGATTTCATGCTTGTTTTGCGTCCATAGATTGTAGAACTAGGGTGGTGAAGTTTAACTTTCCAAATGAACCCATTTTAGAGTGGAGGGGGGGAAATTCTATTCCTATAGGTCGTATCATTTCTTGTTTGAAAGCTTGTAAGATGATCTATAAAGGGTGTTTATACCATATAGTAAGAGTCCAAGATTTAGACTCCGAAATTCCTCCTATTGAGTTGGTCCCCGTAGTGAGGGAATTTCCGGAGGTCTTTCATAATGATCTTCCCGGTATTTCTCCCGAATGGGAAATTGACTTTTGTATCGACTTGCTATGATAGAAATCCCATTTCAATTCCTCCTTATCGGATGTATCTAGCCGAATTGAAAGAGTTGAAGGTTCAACTCAAGGACTTACTAGACAAGGGCTTTATTCATCCTAGTATTTCTTCATGTGGTGCTCTAGTATTGTTTGTGAAGAAGAAGGATGGGTCCCTTAGAATGTGTATCGATTACCGTCAACTCAACAAAGTGACAATTAAGAACAAGTATCCTCTCCCTCGGATTGATAATTTATTTGATCAACTCCAAGGTGCGAGGTACTTTTCCAAGATTGACTTGAGATTGGGATATCACCAACTTAGGGTGAAAGGTGAAGATATTCCCAAGACGGCATTTCAGACTAGATATGGTCACTATGAGTTCTTAGTAATGTCCTTTGGTCTCACTAATGCTCCAGCGGCATTTATGGACCTAATGAATAGAGTGTTTCAAAGTTACCTAGATTCATTTGTCATTGTGTTCATTGACGACATCTTGGTATATTCGAAGAATGAGGGTGAACACATGGATCATTTGAGAGTGGTGTTGCAAGTTCTTAAAGAACACCAATTGTTTGCCAACTATAGAAAATGTGAGTTTTGGTTGAGGTCGGTAGAGTCTCTTGGTAATATCATCTCTAGTGAAGGTGTGGAGGTTGATCCGAGAAAGACCGAATCGGTGAAAAATTGACCTAGACCTTTGGCTCCTACGGATATTAGGAGTTTCTTAGGCCTAGCCGGTTATTATAGAAGGTTTGTCGATAGATTTGCATCCATTACTTCCCCTTTGACAACCTTGACTCAAAAGAATGTGAAATTTGAGTGGTCGGAGGCATGTGAAAAGAGCTTCCAAATGTTGAAAGATAGGCTTACTTCCGCTATAGTATTGACTCTACTGGAGGGTACTAAGGGTTTTGTGGTCTATTGTGATGTATCTTGAGTCGGGTTGGGGTGTGTTCTTATGAAACATGGCAAAAGTTATAGCCTATGCTTCTAGGCAACTCAATGTTCATGAGAAGAATTATCCGACTCATGACCTTGACTTAGCGGCCGTGGTATTTGCTTTGAAAATATGGAGGCATTATCTTTATGGGATTCATGTTGATGCATATAAGGACCATAAAAGTCTCCAATATGTATTCACTCAAAAGTAGTTAAATATCTGGCAACAGAGATGGATAGAGTTGTTGAAAGACTATGATATGCGTGTTCTCTATCACCCCGACAAAGCTAATGTGGTAGCGGATGCTATAAGTTGATTGTCCATAGGAAGTGTGTACCATGTGGAAGAATCCAAGAGAAACCTAGTGAAAGGTGTTCATAGGTTGGCTCGTTTAGGGGTTGGAATTGAAAGTTCTCCAAATGGTGGTATGGTGGTACATCATAACTCCGAGTTGTCTTTGGTGGTCGAGGTGAAGTCTAAGCAATAACTTGATCCATTGTTGATGGAGTTGAAGTAATCGGTTCTTGGTAAGATGAATGAGTCATTCTCCCAAGGGGGGATGGTATTCATAGATATCAAGATAGATTGTGTGTGCCTAATATGGAAGATTTGAGGAGTAGGATCCTTGAGGAAGCTCATGGAGCTCGTTACTCAATCCATCTGGGTTCTACAAAGATGTACCATGACCTTAGAGAAGTGTTTTGGTGGGATGTCCTAAAAAGGGATATTGCGGAGTTTGTTGCAAGGTGTCCCAATAGTCAACAAGTGAAGGCCGAACACCAAAAGCCGAGTGGTCTGCTATAAGAAATCCAAATTCCTACTTGGAAGTGGGACGATGTTAATATGGATTTTGTAGTAGGTTTTCCTCGAACTCAAAAGCAATATGACTCTATATGGGTGGTAGTGGATAGATTGACCAAATCCGCTCACTTTATTCCCTTTAAGTCTACTTATTCGGTGGAAGACTATGCAAGGATCTATATTGACAAGATAGTGAGTCTTCATGGGGTTCCTTTGTCCATTATATTGGACAGAGATGCTCAACTCACGTCAAGATTTTGGAGATCATTTCAAAGAGGTTTGGGTACTCAAGTGAAGTTAAGCACCTCTTTTCATACTCAAAGGGATGGTCAAGCGGAGCGGACTATTCAAACTCTTGAAGATATGATTAGGGCTTGTATAATTGACTTCAAGGGTAGTTGGGATGAGCATTTACATTTGGTTGTGTTCTCTTATAAATATAGTTATCATTCCTCAATATCCATGGCTCCTTTTGAAGCTTTGTATGATAGGAGGTGGAGGTCTCCTATTGTATGGTTTGAGGTTGGTGAATCTTCGCTTCTTGGTACCGAGTTGATCTAAAAGACTTTGGAGAAAGTCCATATCATAAGGAACAGGTTGCAAAAAACCTATAGTCGGCAAAAGTCTTATGCTGATCATAGTAGAAGAGACCTTGAATTTGAAGAGGGTGATAAGGTGTATTTGAAAATTTCGCCCATGAAAGGGGTGGTTAGATTTGGAAAGAAAGGGAAGTTAAGTCCTTGTTATGTGGGTCCCTATGAAATCTTGCAAAGGGTTGGTAAGGTTGCATATGAGTTGAAGCCTCCTAGTGAACTATCTTCGGTTCATCCTGTTTTTCATGTATCCATGCTTAGGAAGTTCATTGGAAATCCAGAGTACATTCTTACTATCGAAGGTCTTGGTGTGAAGGATAACCTCTGCTATGAGGAGGTTTCGGTTGAAATCCTTGTTCGTTAAGTGAAGAGGTTGAGGAACAAAGAGGTGACCTCCGTAAAAGTGTTTTGGAGAAACCACCTAGTTGAGGGAGCAACATGGGAGGACGAGGCCGACATGCAGTCCCGTTATCCTCATCTCTTTGCTAATTAAGGTAAGTTGTTTTTCTTAAGAATGAATATAATGATTTAATTTGAATTTGACTTGTATTGCAAAGTTGTGCATTTTAAGGTAAAAAAGGTTTTATGCTAAAATAAGTTTCATGGAAGAATGCTCTTTTGCTTGACTTGCACTTATTTGTGTATTTTGTAAATAATTGTCTTCATAATGTGATATTGAGCATGTTGATATGTTAAGAAAGGAACTTTGGCATAATTGAATCTTTAATGATATGTTGAACTCATGTTGTGACTTTGAGCCTTATGTGTTAAATTGATGTTTTGACTAATTATGTAAATACCATATTGTTTTGTTGAATTGAGTTGTAACTCATGTTAATGATGTATATTGTTGGTTGGGCTGCTAGTATTTAGTCTATCATTTCCCTCCTAAAATAATGTACATAAGTCATCCAAGAAGTTTTATAGCCAAGACGTCAAAGAACGTCCATGATGTCCGGAAACTAGCTTAATTGAACTAGTTGACGTCTCTATGTTTGGGGATGGTTTCAGAGGGTTAAATGAATTCTAAAACTTGTAAAAAGACTTTGTTAAGGTATAATGTAGTATAGAGGATCTAAATGTCCAATAACGACGCCCCAAGGACCACTCGAAGGGTTATGGAGGAGGACCCCAACATGGGTGGGCAAGCAGCCTGCGAAAGTTAAGAATCAGTGGGATGCTGTGCGACACGCAGCTCACATGGACCTCACTACCTCAAATTATTTTTTGTAAATAAAATGTGTGTTGGCCCCGCGACGCGGAGCCACTTCCCAGATTTGGTAAAATCGTATTTTTGACATTTTGAATTCACAAAAAGACCCATTTAAGTGAGGGATGTTTTGGGTAATTTAGGGGGTGATTATTTATAGCCTAAGGGTCATTTTAAAGTAATTTTCACTCACCCAAACCCAATTCCCAAAACAAAACCCAAATGCTCTCATCTCTCTCTACTTTCTCTCTCCCCAATTCGTCCACTGAAGAAGGAAGAAAGCTTGAAGAAGAAGGTCAATTTCTATAGGATTTCATTTCAATTTTGTGGATTAATCTTCATTAAGGTATTATTTCTTCACTCTTGAGATTCCTTTCCCCAAGAGGTCCTCTCAAAGTTGATTTTCAAATTACCCAATTCCATGGGGTTTTCTAATTCTAATGGGTTTTATTCTAAACTTCAAATTGATGATAAATTGTGATTTCCTATGACTAATTGAGTATAGATTTTTATTAATTGATGTTAATTGACGCAATTTCATGTTGATCATGTTACCTTCCCGAAAATATCAAATCTTGGATCTTGGTTATTAATTAATGGGAACTGAATTATGAATTGATTATTAGACTTGTTTTATCTATTCAAATTCATGTATGGATTGACTAGGGTAATGTACTGTTGGGATTGGATCTAATTCTTGATGAATTCATGATGAACCCTAATTCCCCTAACCCTAGGTTATGAATTGATGTTAATTGGGATAGTGGTGATGAAGTTGACCTAGTTCTTGTATTAATTACTATTTATTGATGTTACTACACCTATTATTGAATGAAATTGGTTGGTTGATGGTTATACCATGATGATGGATTTTGAAGGAGATTTGGTAAGTCTTCATGATCCTAACATTTACTTCAATTACAATGACTTGTGATTGATGATGTAGTTCGATTGAAGCATGCCTTGTGAATAGCCTAAGTAGGTATTAGTATGATGTTGAATTGAAATGTCTTGACTATGTGATTGTGAGATTATGCTTAAGATGAAATGATAGAAGGTTGGTGATGACTTGCCTATGTGATTTATTATGAAATGATGATGATGATATGCTAATCTCACATATGAGGGTTGCCATGAAAGGATATTCTCATGCAACACCTATTGAGATAAATGACAATGACTATTGAAGGGATTAGACCCTATGACCTAAACTAAGTGATGATTAATAAAGAAAGACATTTCAAAAGGGACTCTAGCTTAGCACCGAGTGAACTTGTAGATGAGGTGTGGTGCCTTCTCAAGGAGGGAAGGTAGGGTTCATCATAGTCCTCACGGTGTGAATAGCCTCATAGTCCAAAAAGGACATAGAGTGATGTTTCCATGATAGCCCCCAAGATCCATAAACTATGTTGTCACCATAGGAATACTAGTTAGTGGATCCACCTAGATACTATGTTCTTGTTTGGTACTACTTTGGCCGGTAGTCCGCCTTCCATCGGTGTAAGGTTTTACAACACCGGATTCCACACTTAGCTCTTGTGGTCTATGTCGGTTAAGGCAAGTATTCTCGAAAGTAAAATGAATTAATGGACTATACACTAACTAGGGTGACTTGAGAGGTTTGACTTAGCCTAGGTAGGGGTTTGGGACTCTACCTATGCCTTGCACTAGTTTGCCTTAAGGGAATACTTAGGAGGTTGTTCTTGTGCTCTTATAATGTATATGCTATGAAGATGTTGACTTTACATGTTGATGATCCTATATGGTGTTAGTTTCATTTATGAACATGCTATTGGTTTATATTTCTAAATGTGATGATGGTTATTATTGATGCTATGTTATGTTAGGTTAGGCATTATTTGTGATCCTTTGTTTGGTTTACTTGATTGAGTAAGGTTATGGGGCTTTGCTTGGTCATTGCACTTGTAGGCTAAATGGTGGGTTATGAGTAAGGGTCCTGCTTGTATTATGATATTATGAACTCTTGTATATGTTGACTTGACTATTACTTGTTGATGTTAGTCTTGTGTTGTACAAGGGTTTGCCTTATTTTTCATGTAAGTATTCGCTTATATGGGTTCTTAGTTATGCATAAAGCTTTTCAAAGTACTTTAGCATAGTTTTGATCAAATGTCCTATTTAGCATGCTTTCACTTGTTTTATGTGCATATACCCATACTTAGTACAAGTGTGTACTAACCCATGTTTGATGTTTAATACAAATGTAGGATCCGGCCGTTGATATTAGAGAAGGCTTTGAAGACTACCTGGTTTCTTATCTTCCAAGTTCGGTAGGTCCTCACTTTCCGAGGACGATGCCATTATCTACCTATTGGATGTTGTTTAGTCTTAAAGACACTTTGTTCATTCTCTTTCATTTGGTACTATAATTGTAAAGCCTATATGTGGATATAATTGTTGATGTAAGGGCTATGCCTAAATTGTGATAATCTTATCTAGATGGTTTATTATGAGACAATGTTATAGACTTCTTATGAGACTATCTTATACTATGTATGTGCAATAAAAGTAGAAGACTATGTAATCTTCTTATACGAAGGGTCTATGTATACTCGATATGAATATATTATTTATGTGTAACGGTCTATGTAAACCTCAATGTAGAATAAAAAGATTTAAAATTTTGGCATTTTTAACCTATGAATGTAATGTTGTAAGCTAAGAGGCTAGTCTTAGTCCTCTTCGAAGACGACGAAGCCGGTTACGTCTAGGGGATAATGTAACGACACTAAAAACGAACTAGTGAAACTAGAGCCTAATGTGTGTGTTTTTGAGTTTGATGGTGTTTAATGTTGTTCCGAGTCATGGTTGGGGTGTTTAGGGGTTAGACATCAAGGTACGACTCCCCAGGACTACCCTAAGGATCCTTGAGGAAGACCCGAATTCTAAACCCCAAGACCCTTAGGAGACCATGGGAATGCCAAAAATGGGGTGACCTACGGAACGGGTCCACGCCCAGTAGGTCCATCCACGCCCCATGGATGGCCTCTGTAGGATAGGGCCTCAAATGGTCAGCCTCTGATTCAAACCACGGATGCACAACACGAGGCGTCTTCCATGTTTCGTGGATGGAAAGTCGTCGTTTGGCACCTGGGTTACTGGTGGAGGGCTCGGCCAATGAGGGGTGAATCGATAAATTCGCCCCAAGTCCCAATTAATGTGTGGACGGTTATTTTAGGTGTATCAACATATTTTAAGAGTATAAAAAAATTAAAACCCTCATTTGGACTTCATCTCTCAAATCAAAACTCCCCCCCCCCCCCAAAAAAAAAAAAAAGGTTCTCTAGAAACTTCAATTGATATCAAGGTCAAGTTCAAGCTAGGGTTGGGAATTTCAAGGTGTTTATTATTAAATTTTCATGGGATTTCATCTAATAAGGTATACTGATGCTTCATCTAGGGTTAGTCTACACCCTAGAGTCAATTTCAAAGTTTTCAAGTTCAAGAAAACCCCCAAGTTTTACTCAATCTCATAGGTTCTTTCATCAAAATATTTCAAAGTGTTTTTAATGTAATTATATGATTGAATTACTATTTTATTGATGATTTATGATGAAAAACTCTATGAACCCATGGATTATTTCAATTCCTCAATTATACCTTATGAAGTGGGTTTATTGAGCATGAATGAATGTTGATGGATTATGCCTAAACTGATTTAGATTATTGAATTGTATCATTATCTATGCTTAATTATGGTAAATTATTGATGTAATAGGTAATTTTCCCGCACTTCGCTTGGTGATAAATAATAATTGCATTAAACTTGCAAGTTATTTTTTACTAATATTCATAAATACAAAATAATGGAAAATAGGTTCTTAAAAAATATTAGGAAAATTCCAACAATAATTTGATTATTTTTCATTATCATAGAACTCAAAAATGTCTAATGAATGAATTATTCACGAAATAATAATTCATTTGTTCTTTAATAAACATTAAAAGGAAAGTAAAGAAGAAAATAAGAATATATATACGAAGGAATTTAGTAATAAAAAGAAAGATATCAGTTGTATAGATTAAACAATTTTGATATATTTCTTAGGAAAAAATTTGAAATTTTGTTAACATATTCGAAAAAAGAAAGTACGCTTGAACATGAAAGAAATTATCACTTTTGAACTTGTATAATGAATTTCTTCAATTGATAAGTGAATACATATCTATGTAAAAATATATAATATCTAAGCTTATATGTAGTACTTTTAAGTTATAGAATATCAAAAAATAAATTCTTGGAACTGAGTATAATAATTATTTTCTACACAATGAATATACGTATTATATGTGTATATGTTCAATAAACTAGAGACAATTACTTTGCAGAAATATAAAACAACAGAGTTTAAAACATGTACTCAAAAACAACAATTAATATCAAACATTAATTAATGAGTGTAAAAAACATACCACGATATGTAAAAATGGAATGAAATAGAAATGATAAAACCGAGTCCACTGAATGCACAATGTCCCCTTAAGAAAACTATTCCCCTAAAAAATCAGAGGTTTAAAGAATTACATCCTCTCAGGATGGAACGATTTTATTCACCAACTTGTTGATACCAAAATATTGGTATGAGTAAGTCACTCAACAGGAGCAAAGTACGCGAATATTTAATTTTTCTGAAGTAGAAGAAGAAGATAAATTTTTTTGTTGTTTTAAATGAGAGGAAGTTCCTCTATTTATAGACAACAAAGAGTAGTGTAAAAACATATTTATTGTGACTTATTAGAAAGGTAAACAACTATTTGGACAAGTTGCAACCCTTCAAAAAGTTCACAAACTTTCATAAAAGTCACAACTCTTCATTAAAGTCGACACTTTTCATAAAAGTAAAAACTTTTGATAAAAGTCGCAACTCTTCATTAAAGTCACTACTTTTCATAAAATGACAACTTTTGATAAAAGTCACATCTTTTCATTAGAGTCGCAACTTTTCATAGAAATCACATCTTTTCATGAAAGAGGAAGGCTAGTTTTGGTAACAAATAAACTTAAAATGAAATTCTTGCTTGTGGTGACGCCATGTAGGTAGGCCTATAGTTCTCTTTTATATAAATATATGATTGGTGTGTTGGTTATTTGAGATCTATGGCCTTAGACTACAAGTAATGATCAATTTCTTACTGAATTAGAATTGTGAATTTGATGTTGATCCACTTGAAAGGTGCATGTGTTTACTTGATTCATATGTGGTGGTATTGAATTGAAGGTTATCTTCCTTGTATCTCTATATGCATGAAGTATCTAGGTATGATTATAAAGTAAATTATAGGTGTGATCTGTATGAATATGCTGTGATGATACCTATAATGTATTAATGTTATGATTGAAGTCTTATTTTAAATTAACACACATGAATGACGATGAAGGAATATGAAGTGTTATATAATGCAATATTGAAAATCTTAGGTGACTCTTCTTGATAAATGGAGCTATGTGAATGTAACCTTTTGAAATAGTAGGCTTAGACATCCTTTTCTCGAATAATGAGTCTACCTTGTCTTAATGTCTTGAATTGTTAGATCTAATGTTGTTAAGCTCTCCATAAATGAATGAATGAACGAATAAATAAATGAATGTCTTGGTTTTGTAAACCTAATGTTGGTATCTTCCCTATGAACGACTAATGTGGTATTTTAGAGTTTGTTTTGAACCGGAAGACCTAAAGGTAGTGACCTTTCATGATAAGTCTTGGAACGAGTGTGAATGTAAAACCTCGAAGATGTAGTCATAATGGAGGTGGCCTCCTTCTTGAGTGAAATGATGAACCAAGGAGCGGTAGACCTAATGGTGGTGGCTCCTCCTAGGAAGATAAATGAGCTATCCTTATATACCTTGAATGTGTAGACCTAATGGTGGTGACCCTTCATGTGTATATACTTTGTGTCGGTAGGCCTAATTATGGTATCCCTCTCAACTACAATGTTATGATATGATTGAAATACTCTATGGGAATGTAGGCTAACCAACAAGTGGATAGAGTAAGATGGAAACTATCCCAATGTTAGGCTAGGGTTCCAATGAATATCTTCCTATCCCATAGCTATATCCCAACATAAGGTATATACCAGCCAAAGGTTATTTACCAAATTTAGGATACCACCTAGTCTACCTTAGGCAATTGGACATTCTCTTTTCGGTGTGGGAGTAGAACACCGGATTCCATGACCTAGCTCTCATGTTCTATGTCGGTTAAACGATTATTCCCATCATGTGAGATGTACATTATGGTTCTTGAGAAGTTCTATGACGCGTGGGTGGTAGTATGGGATGCCATCCGTGCATTGCACGAGTAGACTTTAAGAGGGTCATCGTGAGTTATCTAAGTCTTAATGACTAATATATGAAAGTCCTCTAAATGAATTTCTTGAATAATGCTGACTCTTATATGCTTAAATGTGTAGATGCATGCTATACTTGGTTGTATTATGAGTTACTTCCTTGTTATGAATTATTGTAGATGAATGTGCATTAGAGCGACTTCAAAGGAGTTAGAGGGAGTAGTAGTATGTGATACTACATGCAAATTGCACAAGTATGACTTAGAGTTGTCTTAGGTGATAGTCCTTATGTGATAATGTGACTCATGTAATGTTTATGTATCTTATATGCTTATTGTGTAAAGGTTGAAAGGATAATGGTATGTTCACTTTTGGTGACCTTAGTGATATGCCTTGGTGTGGATGGTGGTATGGAACACTATCCATACATCACATAAGGTATATCATAAGGTTCTTGAGGTAAAGGTCTAAGGTGAAGATAGTGGCTTACATGTGATCTTGTACAAAATTGAAGCTATGACTCGTATGTTGGATTTGTTTCAATATCATGTCTATTATGCTTATGTTCATGAAGTTTTTACAAAAATGGCATATGCATGACTTTCAACAAAATGTCTCTTTTTAAAACATTTTTTTGCATGGTCATCATACTTAGTATATTTTTGTGTGCTAACCCATATTTCTTCATGTTTTACTATAGGTGTCGGTTCTGACAAGTGATTTGCCTATCCCTAGTTCAAATTCTTGGATTTCTATTTTTATAAGACTTGGTATGTCCTCATGGATCTGAGGACGACAACTCATATGTTTCATTTTCCATGTAATAGACAGTTAGCAGTATCTTTTCGATTGTAAAGGGTCGTGTCCCTATTGTAACACCTCAAATGTGATTTAGGTGTAGGTAGATACCAACATGAGTGTCATGAGCTTATAATGTCCTAAAATGACTACAAATAGTGTTAAGAGTTAGTATATAAAGTTTGGAAGTGTTTGGAGGTCAAACGCCCAAGAACGCCCAAGACGTCCGAAAACTAGTCGAAGTTGAACTAGTGTTTTGTAGTGGAGTTTTGGAGGATGTTTTGAGGGTGAAATTTAGTATAGATGGTTCCTATACATATCCTGACATGTAAAGGGTCTAAACGTCCGAGAATGATGCCCGGGGACCAGCCTAAGGGTCCCCGAGGAGGACCCAAACATAGGCCACTGAAGCTGCCGGGCAGCCTAGATGTGGAGGCTGCTGCGCGATGCTGAGCCATCACGTAAAGGGAAATTTTTGCCCTGTGATGCGGGGAAATCGCTAACCATTTTGTCCCAAACTAGTTTCCTGAATCAAGAATCATAAATGCCTCCACGACGCGTAGTAAGTGCCTAGATTTAGTCGCGTAGCTTTTAAGTCAAATTTAAGTTGGTTAAAATGTCAAATAGTAGAAGGGGTATTTAAGGCACTTTAGGGATTAATTATTGGAGGTTAGTTTAGGTATTTTAATAGTATTTAAGCAGCACATTAGCCAATAATACCCTAGACTCCAAATAAAAAACCTTTCTCTCCCAAAATTCTCCCAAAACCACTATTGAAGAAAAAGAAAAATTGGAGGTGTATTTAGAACGAATTGATCAAGGTTTCAAGCTAGGTTTAAGTATTTAATCTAAGGTATGTGAAGCTTATTTATTCATGGATTCTTCCATCCATGAATCCCCCCTAGATTCCCTTCTATTGTGAATCCAAAGAACCCCATACAAGAGAGGGTTGTGATTGCATTTTGGGTAAGGCTTGATTGTGATCCCAATCTAGTGAATAGCATTCAATTATGTTGATGTGATGATTATATGTTGTTTTCATGATATGGTGAAATATAGTAATTGAACTTGAAGGTGAGCATGGTGATTTTAGGCCATTAGAGGCTAGATAAAGGTATTATGTTGATCATGTTAATTCAATTGCATTAGATACTATTGGACCATGATTGAATTTCCTATATACGAGTTGAACTAGGTCTAATTGATTTAAGATGATCTCGATCTAGGAAGTTGGAATTGAACCTATGTGATCATGTATGATTAGAATTACCTTCTAATGATCTAATTGAATAGATTAACATGTAATTGAGTATCAATAATGATAGACTAAGATTAGCTTGAAGATGGGTTGGATGGTCACTTCTTATGTAGTAGAATTGGTGATACACCATTAAGGGTATGGTAGCTTGCGATACAAATCTCATGATAGCTTGAGATATTAAGATCTCAAGAATAGCTTGAGATAGTAAATCTCAAGGAGGCTTGAGTTGAAATATTCATGGTAGCTTGAGATGTTGAAATCTCATGGAAGCTTGGGTTAGATTACTCATGTAGCTTGAGGTGTTGAACTTCATGGTAGCTTGACTTGGTTTGGCCAAAACAATTTGATGGTAGCTTAGGAGAAAGTCCTATACTCTCCTAATGGTAGATTAATTTACACGTAAGGTATACTTAATGGAATAGCTTGAGATTAGTTTGTCATGGTAGCTTAGGGTTGAGGATTCATGCTCCCCTATGGTTAGCTTGCATCTACATGATTTGTTGCATAGTGGTTAGGATGGTTGTAACCTTCATCTAGTAGCTTGGTTAGTATATTGATATGCTTCCCATGGTAGTAGGTCTATTATGGTAGTATATTGAGCTTAATAGACAAGGTTGAAAGATAAGTTAGCTTGGATTAGGTTAGTCTAGAGAAGCACTCAGTATGGATGGTAGTATGGGATGCCATCTATACATTGCACAAGTATGACTTGAAGCTACCTATGACATGACCCCTACATGATGTATGCTTAGCTTGGATGGTGACTATAGTTGCATTCCATGACATGGTTGACTTAAGATGATGGTTCCTTGATAAGATGAAGTAGGTATACTAGAGACTCCTAGGTAACATGAAACAAGATAGGGTGACTTTAAGATATGCCTAGTGTGTGAAGTAGTATGAGATGCTTCACATGCATTGCACAAGTGTATTTTGATATGTCCTAGGGGCATAGTGCTCATATGTTATGATGAACTTAGGTCTTAATTATGATAGTGGATTACGATCAAGAATGACCAAAGAGAAGTACTTATCTTTGGTAGTAGTATGGGATGATACCTTAGCCTTGCACAAGTATACTAGGAGGTAGCTCGTGGTGTAGTTCACATGAGTAAGAAGGACAAGTAAGTAAGTAAGTATGAACTATTATATGATTTATGATGCCTTATTATGTTATGATATTCATGATATTCTTATACTTTTATCTCTTATGATTATGTCTATTATTTACTAACCCTTTGAGATATCTTATGTTTGGTATGATAGTTTCCATACTTAGTACATATCGTACTAACACATATTTCTTACATGTTGTCCATGTAGGGTCTTGAGAAGATAGAGTTACTTGAAGGGTAGAGTTTAAAGGTTTTTGAGAAGAGAAGAAGTGGTGAGTCCTCATAGCTTCGAGGACGAATCTTTATGTTCCTTTATGTTTTCTTGATATTTTAGACTTTATGTGGGCTGCGTCCCAAGATGTTTCATTCGTGTCAAAGTTAGATGGTTTTTGAGACAATGTTACTAGAGATGCTTCAACTTTTATGAAATACCTTTTGGTTTATGCTTAAATAAGGTTTTTAAATTCCCTCCATTTATGCATGATATTATGTAATGAAGTCAAGTGGCTTGTACAAGACCTCCGAGAGGTTGAGTATGCCGTGTTGCAACCCAAGGATTTCCCTAACTTCTAGGGTGTGCTTGCGGGTCGTGACACCTATTATGTTTTGAGATTGTGTCTAAGATGGCCAATTGAGACTTAGACTTTCTCTTCTGTTATGAATCGTATGGTTTTGCATAAAAAGTTTTTGTTTCGTACTATTTCTAGTATATATACGATGAATGAATGCCATGAGGCTTGTATACGACCCCTTGGGGTCGAGTACGCCGTGTCACGTCTAGGGGGTGCTATTGGGGCGTGATAAAAAGCCAGCAAAGCAAACATCAAAATACCAGGAGTAAGAAGACAAACAAGAAATATACCAAAAGAGATAGAGATTTAACGTGGTTCGATCAATCGACATACATCCACAATGGAGATGAGCAAATCACTATATGTTTTATCGAAAAAAAATATTTGTTTCCGGAATATTCGACTTTTGGAGAGTCGCCACTTAATTTTGAGAAAATTAAGAAAACTATTATTTTCAAAAGACTTAACAGAAAAATCAATTGAAAACTTAAAAGGTGTTCGGGGATTCAAATTTATATTTTAGAAAGGTGTTAAGCACCTAAAATATCCGCTTAATTGCGGTTATCCGACAACTAAAATATTTGGCTAAACTTTATGTCTAACTGAACCTTTGAATTTTTTGAAAATTTATTAGAAGTTGTTTGAAATGGATTCTTAGCATTTTATCTAAATGAAACATGTAATTGAAAAATTTATTATCTTAAACTTGACCCAATTTAAGTTGCTAAAACATTATGGCGTTCTACGGGGATTGGATTCTTTTAACTTTAAAGATATAAACAAATTAGACGATAAGGCAAAAGAGAGAGAGAGAGAGAGACAGAGAGGGAGAGAGAGATTGGCTCCAACTCTGGATTTTCTGTTCGCCTTGACCGGAATTTTGGACCCACATGTTTTGGGTTTTTGGCCCATTTGACTTTTTGGGTTTTGACCCCTTTTGATTTGAGCCTCAGGCCCATTTGTACCTGTCCTAAATTCTAATAAAATAATGCAATACAACTAATAAATATGGGAGATGAAAGACGACAAGGGCTTAGGCCCAAACAAGCAAGATACAACTATGTAAAAAAAGGGCCTATCGCCCAACTCCTTCAAGCCCTCCACTCCCTCCAAATTTGACTCCAAGATCCGCTCATCATTTTTGGGGGTTGGCTCGGGAAAATAAATTTTTGGTCTTTACGGCTCTTTCGAAATGCAAGAGGTAGAAAGGCGTTCATAATGAACTGGGGGAAAGTCACATTCAAATAAAGAGAGTGAGAATTAGTATTCGATATATATAACACTTCAAGACCATAATTTGACAACGATCAAATAATCACAAAATAACTAATGCATTAAAGGGAGTTCAAATCTGATATCTTAGACCAATAAGAATAAATTGGTGGATTAAGTAATTAAAGCATAGTGGCGAAAACCGAGCAACAAATTTATTATACGTAATTAATTCTAATGACGGATATTTTTGTAAATAGGACAACAAACAAAACCCACGTATTCCAAGCATTAGACAAAACTTAGACGAAATTTGACCAACACCGGTGACCTCGGACTATGACCAAAAACGCAGATTATTCAACACAAAGATCTGTCATATGACTACTAGCATCACACTTTATTCACACCAAAGAACAAAATAATAAAGAAAATGACACAAGCTATAGCTTCCATTAACACTATCAGAGTGCACGCATCAAGATCCACATTTAGACACAACTTAGCACTTTTCTGGTAGATCTAAGACTAGAACAAACCTTACTTCTCATTATTTAAAAGCTGTCTAGGGGAGCTTCAGGACACATGTACAATGATCATAAATTCATGAACCACATGACAGTTAAGTTAACTAGACATATAAATAATTACCATGGCATATGATAACGCTATGCAAACTAATACGGACATTAGTGAGAAGTCTGAAACTCTTTCTAGAAAAAAACTCGAAATCACATTTTAGTTCGAACAAAAATACTTGAAAGGTCATAGTAAACTTGAAATCCAAAGAAAAGACAAACAACGACATTAAGCAAGCACTCCCGAAGTTTCAATTCAAATCTCATATTTTGCAGAAACAAACCACAAAGCAAATAGTGAGTGACTATTTAAACTCCAAACCTCAAAAAGCAAAAACCGAGCCATCTTTAAACCTATTATTCCTACCTCGAGACTCCATACTCAACATCAAAATACGAATAAAATAGAAGAATGGTAACATTAACTAAAACATTTCTTGAAATCCAGAATGGAACTTTCAACATCCCTGCGCCAACATTCGAGTCATACTTTGGGACAGAAACGTGCGCTTATCAAAGGCAAATTGTCCAACTAAGGAAGATTATAGCCTTGACATTTAAAACAACGAACTACCATCTCGAAAATAGAAGTAAATAACCTTCCTAAAACCATTACAAACATACTAATACCAGCAGCGAAGAATTGATCTAAAATCAATCATCCAAACCATAACTCAAGCCAAAATATTGAATAAAACTTAATAACGAAAGCAAAAAGAATATACCTCTTTCGGAGTAGCAAACGAAGACCAAACGAGCTTGAAAGAAGAGTGACTTCCACACAAATGAGGGACTCCGAGAAGACTCCGAATGGATGGAATCGGGTGAGCAAAAGTTAGAACCAAAATCTTCGAGAACCTTCGGATTCAATGTATTCCTCCTCTTAACCCCTAGCAAATCTCTCAAGATTTTCCCAATCCCGCTTTCCCTTCTATTATTCCCTTTTTTATTTTTAGAAAAATCTCTCCCTCTCTCTGTAAACTCTTTGCAAGAACGAAGAAAGAAGATGCTCCAGCTAAAAATAATTTCAGTCCTCAACTCTCCTAAAACTTTTAACAAAAATCGAAAACCAGAAAAAAAAAACCCTCCCGATTCACAATGAAAGGATCTTATATAGGGGGAAAGAATTAGGGTTTTTTGAATGGGGGGTAAACAGGGGTACGAAAAAGAAAAAAAAAATTCCATTCAAAGGCCCAATTCCTCACATCTTAATGGGAGGGAGGCGAGGTGTACGCCTCAGATGGAATCGATTGTCCTTGGGAAAAATACATGGAGCAATCTCGCATTAAGAAGGACGAAACGCGTGCTTTGTCCTATGCTTTTGCTGTTGCAACGTCCGACTTGAAAGAGACCGCGGGGAAGAAGACAACGTATGACTTCGTCTTCACGTCGTGAGTTTAAATTTGCCGTTGGAACGCTTGGACGATTGACGTCGCTTGGATGAGTCATGAAGACGCCGTGAAGATGGCATCCATGTTAACGTTGGAAAACAAAAGCTGTCTCTTTGCTGGGAATTGTACTATGTTGGAGGAAAATTCTGGGTCTCTTTAGAATAGGAGTGGGCCGGGTCAGCGGATTGGATTGAGTCTGAAATGGGGTCGATTTGTTGGCGGGCCTCTTTGGATTAAAATTGGTGGGCTGGAAATTTGGAGTGTGCAAGGGATGACTTTAGAGAAATGTTGGGAGGGGTTTTGGATTCAATTTATATACTGGGTTTGCTGAATATCATGATATTAGCCCAATACGAATTAAATAATTTCAGCAACTCAAGATTAAAACTAAATGATAAATAAATATCCGATTAGCAAAACAAATAAAAATAAATTAATTAAAAAGCTTCTTAATTTTAACAAAATAAACAATTGATTTAATTGCAAATGAGTGATTCAAAATATAATTTTAAACTAACTAATTTAATATAATACTTACTAAAATTTAAATCTTTTTTGAGATGATTTTCAAATGCTTATAAAATAAGACCAATTATATAAAACATATTCATTATTTAAAATCAAAAGCTACTAAAGTTACTTTGAAATGATTTGAAAAACATTTTTAATTTTATAGAACTAATAATTTTAAATAGTTTGAAATTAAGAAGCTCGTCAATTAATTTATATCGGGGAGGGTCAAAATTGGGTGTCAACAACTGTCCCTCATTTTACTTGGATTGATACAAGAAATTCGAGGAAAATGAAATTGACCAAACCAATTTTGACCGACCACACATTCATCTTAGAAACGGGATTTGGTATGGACTTTAGGAATTATGGCTGGACCCCGAACATGGGTTTCCTACATATCTCAGACAATATGAGAATTCAGGCCACCTGTTGTTCGATACGCTTGATTTAACGCACGACTCTGCAAGAATTCAAAAGTCATCTCGCTACCGGATTATGAAGGGATTGAGATGCTCGGGAATGGGATTTAAGAGAATGTTGGAATACATCCGAGTTTTCAATCATTGATCTCGCCTACATATCCTTAAACCTTAAGAATCAGTCTGTTTGTTGTTCGACTCGATCGGTTGAAAAGGAAATCTATTATGTTAGATAACCTTTGGTTTCGGACAAGTAACAAATTAAATGAGTATGAAAAGGAGGCTTGTAACCTCTTAGTCATGAATGTGGAGCGCTTCACGCCCGTAATTAAGAGCTTACACGGACATAATTTCCAAAAATCTTGGCGCATTGTCACTTAGATTGGAAATTTGCTTCCGGCAGATAACAAGATTTTTGGATGCGAGACTGAAACTGACAAACCGGAAGAAAAACCCACATGCCTTATGATAGGGGTGCGGTTTGATTGTGGTGAAAGTCGCTCCTCTGCTCGCGTCCTAAGAGTTTGACACTCCTCTTTGGACTATGTCCCAGTTCGCTGCTAAGAAAAAGTTCCACGTTATGCGGCATCCTTTTTGATGTCGTCCGCACCTTTTTTTTTTTTTGGAGAATTCATCCTTTCGGATGCTCTCGACAAAGACTGAGATAAAACTCGTCAGCATAAAAATGCAATTAAAAGGGAGACAATGTCTTTTACCATGTCGGCACTTAATCGTTCTCCTCGACATTTGACGTCAACTCGATTGGTTTGACATAAAGCAAGTAAAGCTTATGTCTTGTGTTTGAAATATAATCTTCAATGTATTTTTCATTTGATGTTGAAATAAATAAAAGTTGCTGCAATGTTGATATTTCTCTTGATGCCGTCTTCTATGGTTTACTTTTATCAAAATAAAAAAATGCAGTTGACGTTGAGGGGTAAATATTTCTCTTGAGATGCACGATTCCTTCTCTGGCAGTGCATGATTTTTTGCGGGGAATGAATATCTTCCCTCGATGAGTGACTTCTTGCGGTGTATGAAATCTTCCTGCGATGCATAAATTCTGCGAGGTATGAATATCTTCTCGCCATGCATAATTTCTGCGAGGCATTAAATCTTCTCGTCAATAATAAATTTCTGCGAGGCATGAATATCTTCTCGCGATGCATAATTTCTGCGAGGCACGAAATCTTCTCGCGATGCATAAATATTAACTCGCGATGCATGAGTATTAAATCGCGATGCATGATCTTCCGGGATGCATGATCTTCCGCGATGCATGAATATTGACTCACGATGCATGATATTCCGTGATGCATGAATATTGACTCGCGATGCATGATCTTCCGCGATGCATGAATATTGACTCGCGATGCATGATCTCCCGCGGTGCATGAATATTGACTCGCGATGAATGATCTTCTGCGATGCATGAATATTGACTCGCGGTGCATGAATATTGACTCACGATGTATGATCTTCTGCGATGCATGAATATCTTCCCGCGATGTGATCCATGGTACCAAATGAAGATATTGCTTCATTCGAGCAACATAGCTATCTTCTGGATGCCCTCTGGCTAATGATGTCGTCTCAATTGACAATAAAGTAAATGACCCCTCCGCGTAGTGTATTGTCTTGATCGACAATAAAATGAATGACCCCTCCGGGTAGTTTATAATATCATATCTGACATTATGATGCAGATGAGGTCTTTTCGGAAACCGTAAACTCTTTCTTGAGTTTTCGCTTGATTCACTTTCGAATCTAGTTGGACGTTCCTTATAGACTTCATGTTATTGGAAATTGACTGAAATAAACCATTAATATTCCCAAGTCTTCACTATAAGCAATAAAATAATTCCTGCATCTACAGGAACACCGTTAATTTGGGAGAGATTTCTCCTCCCTTGACTTCTCCATATTCATCGATCGGAGGAATTTGCTGATTCCAGAACAAAACTATATTCCTGCGTCCACAGAAAAATTGTTAGTTTCGAAATGAGCTGATCTGTGTCGATTCCTTCATTTGTGTGCTCATTGTCCTGCTATCTCCGGTTGATTTCCTGATCTTCCGACTCTTGATAGATAAGACAAAATATTTCATGCCAAAACAAATGAAACATAAAAGGAAAATCTTTAAGAAAATAAATTTTCGAGAAGTAGTATTTTGAAAAAGGTCACAGCCAAGTGTCATGTCACATCAGGCTTAGCGAACTTTTTTGAGACTGATGTTTGGATGTATATCTGATGATGCGATGGGGAGTATTCAAAGTCACTCTAGACCGTCGATAAACCCATGTTGAAATTTTGAGGTCATCCTCAAAATTTCTGTCCCAGTTACATGTCTCAAATTTATCTTTGACTATTGGTGAGCGGATCACGGAAATTTTGAGATCCTCTCAAAAATTCTGTCCCGGTTGCAAATCTCGACATATCTTCAGTCTTGGCTTGTTGAGGAGTAATCTTCTTCTCGAGAGTTTTTGAGTCCCTCTCAAAAATTCTGTTCCAGTTTCTATTGTAATGAGGAATAGAAATCTTACGAGAAATATGACCGAACCCTTGTGACGCCTACGTATCCCATTGAGGCAGGAATGAGGTCAAACGTAGTTCCCCCTCAAAGGTAACAACAATAAGAAATTTACAGAGAAGATCGACCGAGGCCGACATAGGCCGCCTACGTATCTCATTCTTGAGAATTCAGGTCGAACGTAGTTCAAATACAAAGAAATATTAAAAGGGATAAACGGGGTGATCGAGGCTGACATAGGCCGCCTACATATCTCATTCTTGAGGTCAGACGTAGTTCATTACAAGAGGGATAAAATTTTAAACAAAGGAAATACAAGCAAATAGAACGAGTATAAGAAAATAACAGAAATGCAAACCGAAGCTTCACACGTAGTATATCTTGACAGCATCTGAGTTGATCGGTTTCGTCCTTGCGGTGCCATCCATCTCCGACAGGACCAAAGAACCTCCAGATAATACTTTGCGAACCATGTAGGGTCCTTGCCAATTTGGTGCGAGTTTTCCTTTGTACTCGTCTTGATGAGGAAAAATGCGCTTGAGTACTAACTGACCAATTTCAAAAATTCGGGCTCTGACTCTCTTGTGAAAAGAACGAATCATTCTTTATTGATATAGCTGACCGTGACAAACGGCAACCATTCTTTTCTCATCAATCAAAATTAACTGGTCGATTCTCTTGCTAACCCATTCAACGTTACTCAACTCAGCTTCTTCGATGATTCTCAAGGATGGTATCTCAAATTCAGCAGGTATGACTGCTTCTGTTCCATACACTAGCAAATATGTTGTAGCTCCAGTTGACGTTCTGACTGTTGTCCGATAACCTAATAAATCATATGGCAACATTTCATGCCAATCTCGGTGATTGTCAATCATTTTCCTCAGAATCTTCTTGATATTTTTATTGGCAGCCTCTACAGCTCCATTTATTTGAGGACGATAAGCGGTCGAGTTTCAGTGAGTAATCTTAAATTGTTCACATATCTCTCTCATCAGGTGACTGTTGAGATTTGCACCATTATCAGTAATGATTGATTCTGGTACTCCGAACCAGCATATCAGATTATTTCGAACGAAATCAGCTACAACTTTCTTGGTTACCGACTTATAAGAAGCTGCTTCCACCCATTTGGTGAAGTAATCAATAGCAACCAAAATGAATCTGTGTCCATTAAAAGCGGCTGGCTCTATCGGACCGATGACATCCATGCCCCAAGCCACAAATGGCCAAGGTGAACTCATAGCATTGAGTTGGTGAGGCGGCACTCGGATCAAATCACCATGTACTTGACATTTATGAAATTTCTGCACAAACTTGCAACAATCATTCTCCATGGTCATCCAGAAATAACCGGCTCGAAGGATCTTCCTTGCCGAAGTGAGCCCATTCATATGCGTACCACAAATTCAAGCATGTATCTGTTCAATAAGTTTCGCAGCTTCAACAACATCGACACATCTGAGAATACCCAAATCTAGAGTCCTCCTATAAAGGATTTCTCCATTCAAAAAGAAACTAAGAGCCATACGGCGTATCGACTTCTTTTGATTGGATGTAGCATCTTCAGGATAACTCCCGAACTCCAAATACTTATTTATATCAAAATACTATGGCAAACCGTATGGTTCTGCTTCAACATGTGAACAATGAATCGGATGTTCTTTCAGCTCTATATCCAGAGGATCTATATAATTAGTGTCTGGATGTTTGATCATTGAAGCGATAGTGGCAAGGGCATCGGCTAACTCATTTTGTATCCTAGGAGTATGTCTAAACTCAATCTTATGAAATCTCTTGCATAGCTTCTGTACATACTGCACGTAGGGTATAATCTTCGGATTCTTCATGGCCCACTCTCCTTGAACCTGATGAATCAACAAATCTGAGTCTCCAATAACCAATAGCTCATAGACGTTCATGTCGATGGCCATTTTTAAACTAAGAATGCAAGCTTCATATTCAGCCATGTTGTGTGTGCAATTAAATCGGAGATTAGCTGCCATAGGATAGTATTGACCAGATTCTGACACTAAGACTGCTCCGATACCCTTTCCTTGGTGATTCACCGTTCCATCAAACAATAATCTCCAGCCAGGATACATTTCAGAAATATCTTCACCCACAAACGATACTTCTTCATCGTGAAAATAAGTCTTGAGTTGTTCATATTCTTCATCAACAGGATTCTCTGCGAGATGATCAGCCAAGGCTTGTGCCTTTATTGCCTTCTGAGTCACATATACAATATCAAATTCACTCAACAACATTTGCCATTTGGCCAAATTTCTGGTCGGCATCGCCTTCTCAAAAATATACTTCAGCGGGTCCATTCTGGAAATGATGTATGTAGTATAAGAAGACAAATAATACCTCAACTTCTGAGCAAGCCAAGTCAAAGCACAAAACGTTCTCTCCAACAGAGTGTAACAAGACTCGTGTGGAGTAAACTTCTTGCTTATGTAATAGATAGCCCTTTTCTTCTTTCCTGTCTCGTCGTGTTGACCGAGTACGCATCCGAATGCACTGTCTGAGACAGACAAATACAGCAACAAGGGACTCCCTTGTCACGGCGGAACCAATACCGGTGGATTTGACAAATAGTTCTTAATAGCGTCGAAAGCAGTCTGACACTCTTCAGTCCACTTTGTCGGAGCGTCTTTCTTCAATATCTTGAAGATAGGCTCACACACCACGGTTGATTGAGCTATGAATCGACTGATGTAGTTCAACCTCCCTATGAAACTCATCACTTCTTTTCTCATCTTCGGCGGAGGTAACTCCTGAATTGCTTTAATCTTGGAAGGGTCGAGCTCAATACCCCTTTTGCTGACTATAAATCCCAACAAATTTCTGGCTGGAACTCCAAAAGCGCATTTAGCGGGATTTAATTTCAAGTTGTAACGATGTAGATGATCAAAGAACTTCCTTAGATGCGTCAAGTGGTCCGAACTCTCGCGGGACTTGATTATGACGTCATCTACATACACCTCGATCTCCTTGTGAATCATATCGTGAAATATGGTCGTCATAGCCCTCATATATGTAGCACCAGCGTTTTTGAGACCAAATGGCATCACCCTGTATGATATACACCCCAAGGTGTAATAAAAGCTGTCTTTTCTGCATCTTCCTCATCCATCAAAATCTGATGATAACCTGCGTAACAATCCACAAATGAATGCATTTCATGCTTAGCACAGTTATCGATCAAACTATGAATGTTCGGCAACGGAAAATTATCCTTAGGGCTAGCTTTGTTGAGATCTCTGTAGTCGACACAAATTCTGATTTTCTCATCTTTTTTGGCGACCAGAACAATATTTGCCAACTAAGTCGGGTATTGTGTCACCTCCACCAATCGAGACTCGATTTGCTTGGTAATATCTTCTTTGATCTTTAAAGTCAACTCAGGCTTGAATTTCCGAGTTTTTTGCTTTACCGAACTGAACCCTGGATTAATCGGCAATTTGTGAGACACAACATTGGTACTCAGTCCTATCATGTCACTGACTTCCCAAACGAACACATCAATGTATTCAGTGAGTAAATGTATTAGATCCTTCCTCTGAGTTTCATTCAAGTGAATGCTGATTTCGGACTCTTTGACACACTCCTGGCCTCCCAGGTTTACAGTTTCAGTTTCCTCTAGATTTGGTTTATGCTGGTTTTCAAACTATCGAAATTCCTCGGCAACATACTCTGATGCCTCATTTTTGCTCTTCATAATCATCAACCTCGTCATCACCTGCCTCACTTTGTTCGTTCAGCTCATGACAGGACACGACATTGGCAGGTTTAAAACTTATATTACTAAAACCATAAATAAACAAAGTAGCAAGTAAAATATAACAAATAAGTAAATAAGTAAATTTTAAATAAAGAGGCTTTAATTCAAATTAAACAAACGATGCAAACTTGTCCACGGCAAAAGGCCATGTTGCCTTTTTCAAACATCACGAGTGAAATTTTAAAAACTCAAGTAATTAACGGAAAGCAAAATGGTGGTCTCGGGCCTCTTTCAGACTACCACCGATTTAAATATGCATAAAATGATGCGCTTTTACCAAGGAGTTCGGGGAATCAGAATTGGCATAGAGGTCCAATTCTGCAGCATCTCCCCGGGCTCAGCATCACGGATACCAGCTAGCTCGACCTCTTCCTCAATAACAACATTGATCTCCTCAAAAAAGCCGCAGATTCCATCCCCAATGTCGTCAGGCTCGGCGTACTCTCGGACCGGGAATGATTGATACAGATGAGGGATTGACTTAACCAATGCTTGATCATTCTTCTTTTTCACCTTCATATCATCCTCTGTGGGGACGTACCCCAAACCATATCTAGCTCCTTTGACAGGGACCGGAATAGGCTCAATAATTCCTTGGGAATTTCTTCCCAATCCAAAACCTGGTTGAAAACCATTCTGCAGCATCAGAGTGGCTATCATCTTGTACATGGCAGGCATAGGAGGCTGTGGGGACAAGTCCTCACCGGTGGCATTTACCAGCTCCAACGTATAGAAGTCGGTACCTCGAGACACTTCATCGATATTTGGCGCATGTTTGCCAGAGTGACTACCTTCGCCATCAATAACCAGTTCTTCATTCTTCCAAACGAGTTTCATCATCTGATGAAGGGTAGAAGGCACAACTCCAGCCATATGAATAAAAGGCCTTCCCAGAAGAAGGTTTTAGCCGGTGTCAATGTCCAAGACTTGGAACTGTGCGCTGAATTCTGCCGGACCAATTTGAATAACCAGATTTACTGCTCCCAACGTATCTCTCTGAACCCCATCAAAGTCTCTTACATTGACTTGGTTTTGTTCCAAATTCCCCAAATTAAACATTAACTGCCTCAATGTCGACAATGGGAAAATATTCAGACCAGATCCATCATCCACCAAGACGCGATTTATGACTTTCTCGCGGCATACGACAGTGATGTGCAGCGCCTTGTTATGTGACATCTCTTCAAAAGGCAGCTCATCATTGCAAAAGTTGATCTGATGTCCTCGGATGACTTGGTTGATCATGGCAGCCACATTATCGCTATTTGTGCCCATGGGCACATATCATCAAGAGACTTCATCAAGGCGTGCCTGTGCAACTATGAGCTCATCAACAGGGCCCACACAGAAATCTGGGTTGGAGTCCTATCCAAATGCTTAACAATAGAATAGTCCTTTGGCTGCATCTTTCTCCAGAATTCCTCCACTTCGCCTTCGCTTATCGACCTTTTTCCCTCATCCTTCTTCAGTCCTCCAAGAGATAAATCTTCAGGAGTATAACACCTCCCAGAACGGGTCATACCCTGAGCAGCAGCAGCAGTTTCAATCACAAATTTTGGCCTGACAATAGTTTCTGATGGCACCAAGGCAACAGCCTTTGCGGGTGTCAAGATAACGAACTCTTTTTTCTCTTTGATACTCAACGAAGCCACATACCTTTCCAACTCGTCATGAACGATTGGAGTTATCATTTTTATCATACACCAATCATCATCTGTCTCTATCATATTAACGTTGCCGCCTCAATGATTCGGCAAAGGGATGGTGTTGACATTGGGCGCAGCTGGTGGTAGAGAGACCACCTCTTGGTCAATTAGATCCTGAATTTTGTGCTTGAGGCTGATACAGTCCTCAGTATCATGCCCAACACTGTTGGAATGATAAGCACACCTTTGATCAGGCTTATATAACTTAGAACTGGTATCCACCAGTTTGGGCCCCACTGGATGGATATGTTCGACCGCAGCCAATCGCTTGTACAACTTTGTTCGGCTTTCGGCGAGCGCAGTGAAGTTCCTCGGAGGCTTGTTCTCAAATCTTGGTCACGGTGGATCATAACTGCCTTGTGGAGGAGGCGTCTGTTGATAATTTCTGTTGTTGGGGCGGGGAGCTTGATTTCTGGGATATGGATTTGTTTGGTAGTTTGGCAATGCAGCTTGGTAATTCGGAGGGGAATTTTGTTATAGTGGAGCTTGGACTTGGTAAACAGAAGGGGGTTCTCTGTAGCTCGACTGCACGTTAGCACAGTTGGGAGCAATACCTTGATAATGAGGAGACAAAATTTGATAAAATGGAGGATGATTTTGGTATATGGGAGATGGAATTTGGTAAATTGGAGGTGGATTTTGGTATAGTGGAGGAGGATTTTGGTAAACTGGAGGAGGATTATTTTTCTAACTAGCTTGGTAAGAGTTTTGAGAAGGTCGAGAACGACCTTGGGAGTGGGAGTACAAATATCTTCTTGGGTTTTTCTTTCCCTCATATGAAACAACAGCCACGTCTTCTCTCTTCTTTTTCAACAGCCCTGAAGATCCAGGCAATGCGGCTACACGGGCTATCTTTCTTGATTTTAAACCGTCCTCGATAGTCTCATCAATCTTGACTATCTCGGCAAACTTTGCTCCAACGAGCAACATAATTCTATCATAATATTCGGGCTCTTGCACCCGCACGAATATTGATCTGGAACAATTTCTACAATTTCTACATGGGCGGTCTCAACCTCGCCGCTTCTTTTCTCCACCTATAGGCAAACTCCCTATAGCTATGGGTTGATTTTTGCTTCATCTTCTCCAAAGAATATTGATCTAGAACAATTTCTACATTGTAAGCAAATAGATCGATAAAATCTTTGGCCAATGCATTCCAGTTGGTCCATTGCCTGGTTTCATGCGAGGTGAACCATTCAAGAGCTTCTCCGCACAAGCTTCGGCTGAAGAGCCACATCAATAGAGCTTCATCCCTACCAACTCCAACGAGCTGGTCGCAGTAGGCTCTCAAATGAGCCATAAGGTTCCCCACTCCTCTGAAAGTATCAAATTTTGGGATTTTGAACCCTTCTGGAAGGTCCAAATTTGTATGAATACACAGGTCTTCATAACTAAGCCCGGATATATCAGGGACGCATTGGAGCTCTTTCATGGCTTTCTTGATCTCCTCTTTTATATCCACCTTTACCTCTTCCTTCGCCCTCCATTCTCTTTCCTGTTCCTCGTAATGGTCCAACTCAGAACCGTGCACGTCATGCTCAACAGGGACGGGAATCTGGAAAGTGGTTTTTTTAGGTAAGGGTGGAGCTACGGAAGGACTCTGGGCATTTTGGCTGGCTTGGTAATTTTGGGGATAAGTCTGAGGATTGGTATTCTGATTTAAGTGGTGGTGGGATGTTTGAGGATTAAAAGTGTTCTGATTTGGATTTTGACTTTGATTTTGCGGTGGTGGAGCGGATTGAAGTTGGGTATTTTGAGGATGAGATGGCATTTGGGAATGGTTATTCTGAAGAGGTGGTGTAGTTTGGTAAGGGGCGGAAGCATATTGCGGATTTTGGGTAGTTGGGTCTATAGCGGGGGGATTCTGAGCGAGCGGCACGCCTTGAGCTGGATCCATGTTCGACGAAGGTAAGTAGATAGGACGCCTTCCATCTGAAGCATTAACATTATACCCCGGTGGAGGCAAATCTTGCCTCCTTCGCATCTCTACCCTCATCTCTGCAATCTGTTGTATCAACTGCAGAATCAACACATTTTGGTACGCTATGGTGGGTTGAGCCACCACAACATCAGTGAGACCTACTTCTTCATTATTGTCTCCCATAATCGTCTTTCCTTTATCAGAATTTTGCCCTGGGAAGGAATCTGCGGGACCTTTCGATCAGGTGAAGTAAGGATTATCTGCCAGCTTAATCAACACAGATCAGTTAAAAATACCTGAGGAGGAAAATAACTCAAAGGCAGATTTGTTAGTTTGGATTTAGAAAACAAAACGCATAATATCACACATAGAGCAGATAAACACACAAGTTGCTATGTTTGAGGAATATCTTCAACCCACGAGTAAGGACAAAAACAAATTTTTTAACAAGCAGGATTTTTTTTTTTAATTTGACACTGTTTCAGAAAGGCTAAATCACGTTGAGCTATGGTCTTCTTGTAGTTGTTCTTCGATGTTCGTTGATCTGGTCTCCATATTTCCTTCTATCATAAAAAGGGGAAATGAAAATTTTCAAAGATAGGGGCTGGGCCTTGAAAGGCTGCCTACGTATCTCACAAGGAGAATTCAGGCCTAACATAGTTCGAATCAAAGAAATATTTTCATTCATTCATTACAATAACAAGGAAATTGAAAGTCAATAACAGAGCTTTAAATATAAAATGATGACTATATCTTAGTCGTTCTTTCTTCTCTACGTCATCTCAACCACGGGGGACAATCTCGACTTGAATCTTTCCAATGTCGATGAGGGTTTCGAGGTCGTGGCAGAAGTCAAGACACTTTTCAATGTTGTGGTCTGTGGCATTGTGATAGGGACAACGCTTCCGAACTTTGTACTGAAGAGAATACTGCATGTCCATGCCCCTGTAGAAATGGGTGAAGAAGCCATTCTGAACTAGCTCTGAGTAGATTTCCATCATCGTTTTCTTGAAAGACGTAAACGCGCAATGAAAGAATCTGGTCTTCTCTGTGACCGGTATGTGAAGCCGTGGTTCATCACATACAAGGAGGACGCTGTTACCCCAAGTGTTTGGAATACTGTCCATACTGAACAAACGACGGACTGTGTTCTTAAATTCTATACATTCTTCTATCGTATGCCCCATTTGGTTGGGATGACACTCACAAGTCTTGTGGAGATCCCCTGATCCCTCTTGGGATGACGCTCTTTCGACGGGTACCAGCATACGTATGGACCGATAGTGTTTGAAAACGAGTGCGCACGAAAAGACCTCTATCCTTTTTCTGCATTCGTGCAGATATGCTTCGAGAGAAATTTTTTGGTCTTGTTTTGCCAGACGTCCTTCGAAAGAAGGTTTACGGGCAAGTAGTTCCTCATAACCCTCTTCGTCGATTTCCTCTTCGGGAATCCCAGAAGGAAACAATAAGTCATACAGACGCTTTCCGCTCTACTTTTGTATGTCGATCCTCTCTTCTTCACTTGGCTCAGCTTGGATACTCTTTCCTTTGTCCATAGCGGTGATTTTCCTTTCCTGAGACAGTAGAGTATTGTTTAGGATTTGTGGTATGAAAGGTGTCTTTTGAGTGAGAAACTTGAGACTCGGAAATTTTGGTCGGACATTTTGTAACTGTGACTTAATTGTATATTTTTGAAATTTCTGGAAAGAAATGGATTTCCGATATCCTCATTCATAGCAACATAACACATAAGCAGTTAATAGCACATATATCGCGTCCTAAAGCATATAGGGGGACCCTTTTATGCCAAGGGTAGGCCTAGCGCATTTGAATGATGTACGCCTGAATTTGAACCAAATAAACAATTCCCCCCAAAAAGAATTTCACAAATGAATAATAACATTCACAAAGGGGAAATAAAAGGATAAATCACTAAAATGCAGACCCACGCAGGGGCCATTTGAATGTAATGAAACGCAATAAAGCATGTACACGCAGGGGCTAAAATGACAAATACATATAGAAAAACCCGCGCAGGGGGGAAATCCACTATGTCATTCCAGATGGTCCTGCTCCGTCACCATTTTCTCGAGTCTTGTATTTTTGATACATATATCGCAACATCAGCAAGAATCCTTCACCCAGGCGTTCTTTGTTCTCCCAGCTTTTGTATCGCATCCTCTCAATCTTATCTTTGATCGAGGAGTCAAAGTCATCGTAACCACGTCTTAGTCTTTCCACCTCTTGAGTTGCCTTCTCAAGAGCATCTTGGTTCTCGACAAACTTAACGTACATTTATTGGGACTCTTTCTTTACCTCTCGTAGCTCGGCCACTACTTTGGCTTCTCTGTCTTTACGTTGTGAAAGCTGCGCGGGGTTTGGGAGGAGATTCTTTGTATGTCCTTCTTCAGCCATTCTTTGTAATCCTCGTCATATCCGGCATTGAATCGGTCAGGGGAGATGGTGTCTTTATCCATCCGCTTGGCACTTTTCCATTCTCTAAACATTTTAGACGCGTCGTGCACTCTATCGTCTCCAATATCGTATACATAAGCGCCATAGTACGCCTCTTCAGGTTTGGTTTGTCTCCTCCCAAACTGTCGCAAGACTCGAAAGGGTGCATAAGGGCGAACTCCCGGAATACCTGATAGAGGGAGCACAAGCTGTCTGCGGCTCTCCACGATGACTTCTTTGGAGATGAAGCGATCGATCACCATTGGAGATCTTCTTCTCTTAATTCAGAGAAGATCTGAGCCCATCTCCCCCTTATTCTCCGATTATCCATATTGGCCAAGTACAGCATGTCATTTAAGTCTTTGAGTGTGTTCTTGTTGTCGAGAGTATGCAACTTCTGAGTCCCATCACCCTTTGCCAAATGGCCCAGAATCCACCACTGAAGGAGTAGGTTGCACCCTTGGAAGTATCGATGCCCCTCTTTGCACTTTCTTAAGGCTCGATACATGTCGGACAGGATGACCAGAGCTATAGGGTAGTATTTTACTGTCCCTTGGTTCTCGTACCCCTTGAATAGAGTGTGAGTGAGTGTTATAACTCGGGTATTCATGCTCAGACTTGGGCCATGCGGGAAGACCATCGTTCCCAACAACGCTACAACAAATGCCAGAGGACGAATTTTGTTCCATTCTCTGTAGGAGACCTTGAACTCTCGGTTGTAAGTGGCGTAGAAGCTCGGGTGTTCAAATCTGATATAAAGGTCTCTAAATGATATGTGAGATTCTTGGCACCAGTAGGCAAGAATTTTTCCCAACCCGAACCAGTCCGCAATATCTTCTACGGAAGGCTTATTAGGGATAAAGATGTCTTCTTGTTTTCTTGCCTTCCTTTCTATCCCCGTACCTACTGTGTCTATGCAGTCTCTGATCTCTTCCAAAGTCGAGGTAATTTCAGGAGTTCCAAATTGGAACACCATTCGTTGGTTATCCCAGTACCCCGTGAGGACCTCAACCAGTTTTGGCCAACCGTTCATGTTGATCAATTCTGTCAGAGCACCCACGTATTTATTGAGGGTTCTTCTATGATCCCCGTCGAGATTGTCATGCCATATTTTGAGTTGGGGTGGCGCCGCTATGATCATATCGAACATTGGAAAATGATCCATAGCTACAAAATAGAAGCTAGTTAGATTTACCCACCCCAAATCGGTTTTCACACGTACATCATTCAAATGTCAAATAAAACGATGTGTCGTGAGGTCGGAGACCTTGGACACGGTTTTGATATTTTTTACTAAATGGACTTAATACGCCTTGGGTATTAAGTCGTCTTAGGTTAATGCTTAATTTTTAGTTTTGGTTTCGCTCTATCTTAGGCTTGCTAGAATTTGTTTCAAATTGACGGTTACCCGAGTCGGACAGACAACTGGGTGAAGCTACCAAATGACGTCGGATGACCGCATTCTAACTATTCGTTTGATACTTCCAAATGAATTTTTGTATATTTCTGAAAGAATTCGTGGAAAGCCATGTAACTTTCGTTTCCTAATGCAAACTCTTGCCGTTTGGCGGAAATATGCCCTGAAAAATGCAACAATTATAATAATAAGATAAAGAAACAAGCAAACAATTATATCATGTAGCCAAACAATAGTAGTTTTAAGGTTAGAATCCTCCTAATCCCCAGCGGAGTTGCCATTTCTGTTTTATCGAAAAAAAATATTTATTTCCAGAATATTTGACTTTTGGAGAGTCGCCACTTAATTTTGAGAAAATTAAGAAAACTACTGTTTTCAAAAGACTTAACAGAAAATTCAATTAAAAACTTAAAAGGAGTTCGGGGATTCAAATTTATATTTTAGGAAGGTGTTAAGATCTAAAATATCCGCTTAATTGCGGTTATCCGACAACTAAAATATTTGGCTAAACTTTATGTCTAACTGAACCTTTGAATTTTTTGAAAATTATTAGTTGTTTGAAATGGATTCTTAGCATTTTATCTAAAGGAAACACCTAATTGAAAAATTTATTATCTTAAACTTGACCCAATTTAAGTTGCTAAAACATTACGGCGTTCTACGGGGATTGGATTCTTTTAATTTTAAAACTAGTAGGACATAAATATAAACAAATTAGACGATAAGGCAAAAGAGAGAGAGAGAGAGAGAGAGAGAGAGAGAGGGAGAGAGAGATTGTCTCCAACTCCGGCTTTTCTGTCCGCCTTGACCGGAATTTTGGACCCACCTATTTTGGGTTTTTGGCCCATTTGACTTTTTGGGTTTTGACCCGTTTTGATTTGAGCCTCAGGCCCATTTGTACCTGTCCTAAATTCTAATAAAATAATACAATACAGCTAATAAATATGGGAAATGAAAGACGACAAGGGCTTAGGCCCAAACAAGCAAGATACAACTATGTAAAAAAAGGGCCTATCGCCCAACTCCTTCAAGCCCTCCACTAGCTCCAAATTTGACTGCAAGATCCGCTCATCACTTTTGGGGGTTGGCTCGGGAAAATAAATTTTTAGCCTTTACGACTCTTTCGAAATTCAAAAGGTAGAAAGGAGTTCATGATGAACTCGGGGGAAAGTCACATGCAAATAAAGAGAGTGAGAATTAGTATTCGATATGTATAACACTTCAAGACCATAATTTGACAACGATCAATTAATCACAAAATAACTAATGCATTAAAGGGAGTTCAAATCTGATATCTTAGACCAACAAAAATAAATTGGTGGATTAAGTAATTAAAGCATAGTGGCGAAGACCGAGCAACAAATTTATTATACCTAATTAATTCTAATGACAAATATTTTTGTAAATAGGACAACAAACAAAACTCACGTATTCCAAGCATTAGACGGAACTTAGACGAAATTAGACCAACACCGGCGACCTCGGACTATGACCAAAAATGTAGATTATTCAACACAAAGATCTGTCACATGACTACTAGCATCACACTTTATTCAAACCAAAGGACAAAATAATAAAGCAAACGACACAGGCTATAGCTTCCATTAACACTATCATATTGCACGCATCAAGATCCACATTTAGACACAACTTAGCACTTTTCGGGTAGATCTAAGACTAGAACAAACCTTACTTCTCATAATTTAAAAGCTGTCCAGGGGAGCTTCAGGACACATGTACAATAATCATAAATTTATGAACCACATGACAGTTAAGTTAACTATACATATAAATAATTACCATGGCATATGATGACGGTTGCAAACTAATACGGACATTAGTGAGAAGTCTGTAACTCTTTTTCTTAAAATAACTCAAAATCACATTTTAGTTCGAACAAAAATACTTGAAAGGTCATAGTAAACTTGAAATCCAAAGAAAAGATAAACAACGACATTAAGCAAGCACTCCCGAAGTTTCAATTCAAATCTTGTATTTTCCAGAAACGAACCACAAAGAAAACAGTGAGTGACTATTTAAACTCCAAACCTCAAAAAGCAAAAACCAAGCCATCTTTACACCTATTATTCCTACCTCGGGACTCCGTACTCAACATCAAAATACGAATAAAATAGAAGAATGGTAACGTTAACTACAACATTTCTTGAAATCCATAAAGGAACTTTCAACATCCCTGCGCCAGCATTCGAGTCATACTTTGGGACAGAAACGTGCGCTTATCAAAGGAAAATTGTCCAACTAATGAATATTACAGCCTTGACATTTTAAACAATGAACTACCGTCTCGAAAACAAAAGTAAATAACATTCCTAAAACCATTACAAACATACTAATACCAGCAGCGAAGCATTGATCTAAAATCAATCATCCAAACCATAACTCAAGCCAAAATATTGAATAAAACTTAATAACGAAATAAAAAAGAATATACCTCTTTTGGAGCAGCAAACGAAGACCAAACGAGCTTGAAAGAAGAGCGACTTCCACACAAATGAGCGACTCCGAGAAGAGACCAAACGAGCTTGAAAGAAAAGCGACTTCAACACAAATGAGCGACTCCGATAAGACTCCGAATGGATGGAATCGGGTGAGCAAATGTTAGAACCGAAATCTTTGAGAATTTTGGATTCAATGTATTTCTCCTCTTAACCCCTAGCAAATCTCTCAAGATTTTCCCAATCCCACTTTCCCTTCTATTAATCCCTTTTTTATTTTTAGAAAAATCTCTCCCTCTCTCTGTAAACTCTTTGCAAGAACGAAGAAAGAAGATGCTCCAGTTAAAAATAATTTCAGTCCTCAACTCTCCTAAAACTTTTAACAAAAATCGAAAACCAGACAAAAAAAACCTCCCGATTCACAATGAAAGGATCGTATATAGGGGGAAAGAATTAGGGTTTTTGAATGGGGGGGGGGGGAAACAGGGGTCCGAAAAAGAAAAAAAAAATCAATTCAAAGGCCCAATTCCTCACATCTTTACGGGAGGGAGGCGAGGTCCTTGGGAAAAAGACGTGGAGCAATCTCGCATTAAGAAGGACGAAACGTGTGCTTCGTCCTCTGCTTTTGCTGTTGCAACGTACGACTTGAAAGAGACCACGGGGAAGAAGACAAAAGAGAGAAGAGTACCTTGTACTCGTCGCTTCTTTTCCGTTGCTTTCGCCTTCACGTCGTGAGTTTGAATTTGCCGTTGGAACGCTTGTACTATTGACGCCGCTTGGACGAGTCATGAAGACGTCGTGAAGATGGCGTCCATGTTAACGTTGGAAAATTAAAGTTGTCGCTTTGCTGGGAATTGTACTATGTTGGAGGATAATTCTGGATCTCTTTAGAATAGGAGTGGCCCGGGTCAGCGGATTGGATTGGGTAAGAAATGGGGTCTATTTGTTGGCGGGCCTCTTTGGATTAAAATTGGTGGGCTGGGAATTTGGAGTGTGCAAGGGCTGACTTTAGGGAAATGTTGGGAGGGGATTTTGGATTCAATTAATATACTGGGGTGAGTTTGGCATATTTTCGCTGGGCTGGGAAATTGGATGCACGGAATTAAACGGGACTGGGTTTGCTGGACAACATGATATTATCCCAATACGAATTAAATAATTTCAGCAACTCAAGATTAAAACTAAATGATAACCAAATATCCGACTAGCAAAACAAATAAAAATAAATTAATTAAAAAGCTTCTTAATTTTAACAAAATAAAACAATTGATTTAATTGCAAATGAGTGATTCAAAATATAATTTTAAACTAACTAATTTAATATAATACTTACTAAAATTAAAATCTTTTTTGAGATGATTTTCAAATGCTTATAAAATAAGACCAATTATATAAAACATATTCATTGTTTAAAATCAAAAGCTACTAAAGTTACTTTAAAATGATTTGAAAAACATTTTTAATTTTATAGAACTAATTATTTTAAATCGTTCGAAATTAAGAAGCTCGTCAATTAATTTATATCAGGGAGGATCAAAATTGGGTGTCAACACTATAAATATGAGAGTACAATATAGAGAGAAATAACCTCAACTAATTAACTCGAAATACAATGAGTTTCACAAATTCTCTCCTATAATAAAAACTCTGAAAACCCTAAGACTACATTTTGAATGTTGATTAAATTAAAAGGAAAAATATTTATTTATAAAGTCCTAAACCTTTTCTTACAAGAAAAAATCTAGTCAAATATTAAACATTTCGCTAAAAGGAAAATCTATTTATGGTAATAAAGTCAGGGCAGATAAGACTGTAACAACCCACAACTACACCTTATAAGTAGGGAGCACTCTTGAGTCGTCACAAGGCGTACTTGACCCATCGTAGGTCTTGTACAAGCCTCTTAGCAATCATTCATTACATAAGATATGAAAAGTAGTGCGAAATAAAACTTTTCACAACAATGATAATAAATAGAAAATATCTTTTTATAAAGTACTAAGGAGTACATCTCATCGTCACAAGCCAACTTGAAGACACATCTTAAATATCTTAGGGACATGACCGTTTACATTGAAAGAAAATACATAATAAGTCTTAATCAAAGAAGATAAAGAAACATAGACTATGCCCTCGAATATATGAGGACATACCGAGTCTTGACAGAGTCAACTTCCCAAGCTTTGCCTTCTAGACTTCCACTTGCCTCCAACCTATACTTATAGAGTATAGAAAAGTATGGGGTTAGTACAAACATTGTACTAAGTATGACATCATGCAAAAATATGCAAAAGAGGACATTTTAGTAGAAATAAAGATTTCATGCAAATTAGGTAAAAACCTTCATGAATATAGTAATAAAACAACATATAAATCACCATTTAACACATAAAGTAAAACTTCCATAATATTAGCACAAAACTACACTTTACAGTGAAATCAAGAAACCTTAAAGTGAACCCCTTTAATATCAACTCACCGTGAAGTCATTTCCCTTGAAGTTTCCCTACCAAGGTTATCCTATGGCTCACTAAGGTAATACATGAAGAAACCGCCCATACAATCCCTTCAATACACACCTAAGTGATCCTAAAGACTACCTACCATAGGCTTACATTGCACGGGTAACAACTCCACATTCTATAACAAAGACACTAGAGAAACATACTTGCATTTAAGTACTTCACATAAGTGACCTTATCCAAGACAACTCCCAAATTACACAAAGTGCAATGTGAAAGTAGCATACCATACTACTACCTCCACCAAGTGCTCATTGAGGATTCCCTTAGATTAAGCATACCACATTCATCATTCATAAACTTCATCATACAAGACATAACTTTAACATGCTTTCTTAACTTTAGACATTAAGTCACAAAGCTTAACTTACTTCACATTATGACCCATTCATACATTTCATAAAAGGACACACCAAGACTCCCTCTAAAAGCCTACTTGTGCAATGAGAAGATAGCTTCCGATACCACCACCTACACTAAGTAGTACACCCTTTGAAAGACTTAGTTAATTACATTCTTTTGTGGGGGCTAACTTTAACCGGCATAGACCATGAGAGAAAGATATGGAATCCCGGTATTAACCCCTACCGGATGAGGGATCCTTACTTGCCTAGGGTAGGGTCATTCTTTAGCCTTTACATGGATTCTCCAATAGCTACTCCTATGCGGGCGCTTAGTTAAGGGATAAGGAAATTGCTTTCTAAGTATAGGTGCTAAGCATAACTCCCACACGGAGTCTAAAGATTCATTACTATAGGTTAAGGGATAATTATTGGACACCACATCTCAAATCATGAAGGGTATCCATCCTTTGACCTATCTTAGAAATCCTTTGGGAATAGTGAGGTTGCTACTAAACAATTCATCTCAACTCACGAAGAGTGTTCACCTAAAACTACTCTTTTTAATACTATAGGAATAGTAGGGATGGACTGGACACTTCATCTCTACTCACGAAGAATGTCCACCCTACATTCCCCCATTCACATTCATTAACTTCATTCATTCATTTAAAGTGTGTGCTCATGTGAGCACACCTTTCACATAATCACCATCAATTCTCATAACATTGACTCCTAAACATAATCATACCTTCATTCATCATATTTCACATGCTAGCATGCTTCACATAAACATATACTTCACTTAGGCATAACATAGTCATGATACACATTTAAATCTCCTAAAACATATCATGCATAAACATCATAATCATCTCTTAACTTCACATTCTATGCCTTCAAGGCCATAATCACAACATGTACATTTACACAATATACTCATGTATTCTAAATAATCACCACCACCAAAGGTGGACCATACCACTCAAGAGTATTTCGCAATAAGAGCTGAACAATATAACCAACTTAACATTCATCAAAGCTTTCACCACCTCTTCTCAATTTCTCCAACAACTCATCATAAAATAGCATTTAAGGCAGTAGCTTATCATAATATAACATAAATATATTCAACTATAACAATTTATAACATTATCTAGATGTATACACTAAACCCACTTCATAAGCTAAAAGTTGGAAATATGAATGAGCATTGGTTCATTGGGTTTGACATTAAAATCATCAACTAACACTAAAAACAACATATTTCAGTCCTTAAAACATTTTCATGCAAAGACCCATGCTTAGAGTAAAAAAGAGAAGAAGTTGGAGTTTGAAAACCCTTTTTGAAATCTTTTAGAAGTGGCTCCTTAAATGAAAGAAAGTTCAACGATGAACTACCATACCTCAATGATAAGAAACCCACGAAATTTTTATGAAGAAAACATCCACCACCTTCTCTTATAACCCTTCCTTGAGTTCTACCTTCTATGGAGTTTGAGAAAGTTCTTTCATGAGGGAGGGGTTTTTATATTTGAAAAAAATGAGCTCTAACCTAGTTCTAGGAGCATAAACCCTTTCAAAATACCCTAAAGACCATAAAATAATCATCCATGGTTAATAAAAGGCTTGGGGTGAATTTACTAAAACACCCCAAATCTTGGCCGATTGTGACAACTTTTTAATAATGGCCATCGACGGCTCCAATCGACGCCTCGTAGACCCACCTACGGACTGTCCTGCTGGTCTGTGGTTTGGGTCAGGGATTATCATTTGGGAGATTAAGATCCCTAGACTAAGTATTAACCTACTCCGTAAACGACAGGGCATCGATTGACCTAAGGGGCATCGATTGCCTCCGTCGTTTGAGGCTGGTTTTGGGCAGTCTTGGTAGTTTCTGCCTAAATGTTGGGGTCCTTCTCTAGGACCCACATGGGTCCTAGGTGGAGTCATACCCGGACGTTGAACCCCTAAAAATGGTCATCTAGGTCTTAGGAATCTCCAACAACAATTTGGACTCTTAACATGCCAAGGCACACAAGAACTCACCTAAGCACATAGACGTCTAGTCGTCGGACGTCCCTTGACGTTTGACTTCCAAACTCAACAAACCTTACACACTGCGTACTAACATCATAAATAACTATTTAAGGACCTTGAAACCTTATCACACACATTCATTGCTCTAGTTTCTCCTAGTTCATTATGAGGGTCGTTACAAAGAGCCAACCCAAAAATTAGCCTAACCCAATAATTTATGATATACAATTCACAAGACTCAATAATCCCAACCAACAATTACTGTTCATCAATCACAAGTAGCATGATCAACAATCACAAAAATCAAGTTCATCAATCACATATGTCAAGTTCATCTATCAAAACTATGAATCGAGACTCATGGGGAACACCCCTAGTCCAGGTACTCACCGCTAATGACCTCGACATCAATAAAACTCGTTGGAAATGACCTTGACATTAATAACACTTGTCGTCAAGGACCTGAGCATCAATAATACTCACCAATAATGACCTCGACATAATTAATACTCATTAGCAATGACTTCGACATTAATTACATTCACTGATAATGATCTTGGCATCAATAAGACTTACTAATAATGACCTCGACATCAATAATACTCATCGAGAATGACCTCGACATCAATAATAGTACATCTCATCACAGTGTTATGAAATTTATGTAAATAGTCATGCTCACATAATAATGAAGACATGACAATCACAAGCAATTCACTCCCTCAAAAATACTATCAAAGTATCACAACAATCACCTTGTCAACATCAAGACTAAAGACAATTTATAATACATAATACATCATTCCCAATACGTTGCCTATCTTGTTAATCCCCCCTTTTATCATTAAGATATCAATTTTGAGTAATTTAAATCATCATCTCATTTCCATTATTCCTCAATACACACAATGAAGAGTATACAAAATTCTACAAGCTCTAACAAGACTTTAGAGGTTCACAAGTCAATCCAAGACTAAGAGCTTTTTACTTCTGAATGATATCGGAATCACTGTAATCTAGTCAAAAAATTATTCAAACTGAAATTTTGAAACTAACAAAACTCATATCAATCAATTTGAATAGATGAGTCAAATCGACTCAAAAATCTAATTCCAAAATGAGGTTTAAATCTGGAAATCAATTCTTGGATATGTTATCCAAAGAATTTAGAACTCAATGGTGAAAATCATTTAAAAAAATAGAGTGGAAATCAGCTCATAATCACCATTTCTCTTAAATGATCAAGTTCTTGAAAAACCAGAGATCTTGAATTTAAAATAGTAATTTAAGTGATTAAATATGTCCATAATCAAGAAATAACAATGAAAGAAAGTTAAAATTAGTTACCTAGTAGAAGTTTCTTGAAAATTCACTTTGAAACCACAAATATCGATCTTGAAAACTCAGAACTGGAGGAAATGGAACTGAAACTCAATTTTAGAAAACATTTTGCCCAAGGGTCCTCTGCGAACACAGATCCCTTTACGTGAATGCGGGCTTTATGTAACGACTAGAGGGTATACCCAAGATGTTATGACATCCTCAATTTGTCACACGCCATACTCCACCTCACAGAGGTCTTGTACAAGCCTCTTAGCATACCATCATCACACAATCATAAAATAGCGGAAAATTTAAAACTTTTGATAGCATAACATAATGCTAAACTTCACTTCATTTAAAAACCATATTTACATAGTTAACACTAAGTGTCTTTTGCCATCTTAGACTTAACAACAATGGAGTAGAATTGGGACACAACCCTTAACAACATAAATGCATAACCTATACTATTACATAAAACTTAATAGACATAAAGATCATTGAATCTTAAGGACCCTCTTGAACTTGGGGAAATATCTATTCAAGATCTTCACTTTTGGAATGATCCTCTAGCCATCACCACCTAGACTTTGTGTAAAAATATGAAGAAGAATGGTATTAGTACAAGAATGCACTAAGTATGATAACCATGCAAAAACATGCTTTAAAAGAGGACATTTCGTTAGAAATCATGCATCATGTATTTATCGTAAAACTTTATGAACATTGATACAATAGCACAATATAGTTCACATACATCATATAGACATGTATACTATTCATAGTAACACATAAATCCATTTATTACATTTTGAGGCACATTGAATACATACAACACATTACCTCTCTTTTTACCTTAACTCATTTTCTTATGCAACCCTCAAGTAATACTTAGTACAATGTATTACCTTAAGGTCACCCAAGATGTACTTACACATAGACTTCATCAATACAACCACATACATATCCATAAAATCATTAGCATATCATAAGACATAACCTTCACATAAGACCCACCACCTAAGACAACTCCCAAGTCACATTAGTGCAATGTGTTGGTAGAATACCATAATACTACTTACACCAAGTGTTCCTAAGAAGCCACCCTAGATTAGGCATATCATATTCACAACTCATAGCACCTTCATTTAACATTAGACATAAGACCAACATGATTCATAACATCATATAAGGACTCATTCATTTACTACATCTTTAATCATAACTCATTTAGTTCATATCATAGGTAAACTATCCTCACAACCCCTTCACAAGCTTACTTGTGCAATGTACACATGGAGTCCCATACCCCCACAGATACCAAGCTAACCCATTGGAATGTCATAAGTGTAATTGACATGCATAATCATAGTTCATGTCTTGACATAGGCAAAATCAACCTTTACATGCTTTCTACTAATCATACAGAAACATAAGTCTTTATTTCATAAGAGGCTCCAATCCTATCCTTTCTTGAAGTCCACTAATGCAATGCATGGGTAGGGTCCATAGTCCTACCAATACTAAGTAAACTTCTCAAGGAGTTATGATTGGAGTTCATATTCTTATCTTAGTTCATTTCTTAACTCTTGGGAGACATAGCCATAACAGACATAGATCAAGTGAGCTACATGGAATCTGGTGTTCTACTCCTACACCAAAAGAGAGGGTACTAATTGCTAAGGTAGGACCTTCATACATAATAGTTATGCTAGTGGATCCACTAGGCTAAGACCTACGAGGGCACGTAGTTATGGAACAAGGAAATTGCTACTAGAAACCTTGACTAGGTAATGTGGAGGTTTACATCACATGAGACAACATCTATGTTGGGAACCCGGACTTGCTAACGTGAAGGTTCCCTTGTGGGAAGCTGTACTTACTAAGCGTGAAGCCCCCACTCTCATTTTTCATGTTCACTCGGTGCTAAGCCTAAATTCCCTTTTTAAACATCATTAAGCCTATAGTTAACATTAATTCATAAAGTAGGCTTTTGGGACTTAATCCATCATATTTCATATAGCTCAAAGGTTACTAAGATGAGAATGTCCTTTCATCATAGAACTACATTTATGTGAGAATGTTATTTCACATAATCATATCACATTCATACTATAGTCCAGCTTAGAGTATAATTGAGTAAGACCTTTCAAGAGACTCACTCATTCCTTAGACTACCATTAACATACTTCATTCATACATGCATGTGTGTGTACATATATGTGAGAAAGACTTTCACATAATCACTTCTAGAAAACACAAGATCATACTTAATAATTCACAATACTTTACATGCATAATAATAGATAAATGTGCATAAGAGAACTGTCCTTTCTATTGACACCATAACCATATCATAATCATAGTTATGAATAGAGTTTGTGTGTGTTCAATATAGCTCATCATGATCACATAAGGGAAACAACCTAGCTATTAAGGGAAGCCACACTCCAAAGGATCATAACACATATTAAATATCCCTCAAGTCATGAACAACTTCACATAAATAATATTAGGGACTATAGACCACACACCCACATCACATCATAGGAGGCAAGAACCTATTCAACATTAGAATAGGAGGCTCCTAACATACATAAACCATATATTCATATAGGGGTCATATAGGTAGGGGTCATTCTACAATGGAATCCATCACAACCAAACATATAGACCATACCTAACCCTAACATAATCATTCACATGTTCATAAAATTATCAATGCACCCTAGACCATGAACTAGAATGGAAGACTAGGCATATAACTTCATATATGTGATCATAAAAACCACACTTCAGAATACATCAATTGCCTCAAAGGCCACGATCACAACATATATGGATAGACAAGAACGTAAACACCGCCATCATAAGTGGACCATACCCATCAATACAATTCAATGTCAATTCTATACTAAATAGTGGAGTTAGTCCAACTTACAAATTATTCAAGATATGATAATTATTGATCAATTACCAACAATTCATAACCAATTTACATAGATAACAATAGAAATAGTCAATACAACATAATCGACTCACAATTTCATCAACATCTAAACAAGATCACAAGACCCACATTATAGTCTGAATTGAGAGATTGAAGGAAATTATGGGTTCTTCATGTAATTTGATTGAAATTCATATTAAAATCAGTAATTAATCATGTAACATCATTAGAATGACTTGAAAACAATTTTACAATGAACCCATGGCTAGATTAAAAGATAGCAATTTTGATAATGAATTCTCTTTGAAAAACCTTTGAAAGATTTCCTTAGATTAAAGGTTAACTAAGGATCAAGGATTACCGTACCTTAATACATGAGAAGCCCATGAAATATTAAAGAAGAAACCATTAGAATCCACCCTCTAGGATGTTCTTGATCTTGATCTCCAATGGAGGTTCTAAAGAGAGTTTGTTTTGAGAGGAAAAGGTCTAGTTTGAAGAATGAAGTCTAATTGCGTTTTTCATATTTTTAACAAACTTAATATATCTCAAAATAGACAAAATAACCGCCCATTCCTTATTTCGAACGTGGGGTAAATTTCCCAATTCACCCCTTAACTTGGCAGCGCCTAGACAGTAGCATTGCAGGTCCAAACGATGTGCATAGCAACGGACGTCGATGGAACGACGGTGCCGTACTGCACATCCGTCGTTTGTGAGTGAGGCTTACTTTTGGGGTCTGAGATCCCACGCTAAGTGTGGATCAACGACCCCAATCGATGGTTCATTGATCAATGCACGAGGCGTCGATAGGCGGTGTCTTGCCAGCTTTTGGTACCTCCTCAAGGACCCTTTGGGTGGTCTTTAGGGAGTCGTACCGGCCGTTTCAACCCTAAATACGACCATATACATGTTAGGGTCCTATCCTTTCATTTAAGGCACCAAAAATACATAAAACATACAAAGGCACACTAGAACACACTAGCATGCTTAAAGACTAACTTTCGAACGTCTTGGTCGTTCTTGGACATTTGACCTCCAAACCTCTTCAAATCAACTATACAAGCTATAAAACACTTAATTTACATGTTATTAGACTTTTAAGGAACATGTGAGGCTCTAGATATCTTAGTTCATTTTGTGGGTCTTCACAATATCCCCCACTTGGGAACATTCGTCCTCGAATGACACTTGGAACATTTTAAACACTTTCAAGGACTCAATAACCCATAGAGAAGATCACAACATTCACATATCATCACATAATCCAAACTTACAAGGAATACCAACTTCCTTCCATTATGCACTCAATGCAACAAAAGAAAGTAAAATCTTTATTCACTCACTCCTTAATGCATCAAACACATAGGTATTTCTCATGTTCATAGGAGGAACATACTTCTCCTAATCATGAAATATATGGTCTTTAAATTTTATTTCATGAAGAGCTCAACATGCAATATCCTTTAAATCACACATAGTCATGCTCAACACCATCACTTAAGGGGCAAATAAGCAACTCATACTAAATGCACATAGATCATGAGTAGTGCAGATCAACAATGATCCTTATCACTTAGACAAAATACCATCAAGGCCATACATTAAATTACCATGTTTTGTTATGTTTAAGGAGGAATGTCCTCATTAACATACTCACATATTATCATAAAGTTCATATACAAGCAATGGACAAAGGTCAATTCATTTTAAGGATAACTTCTCCACTTCTAACCAAGGCATGCTCATACTCCCTTCCTTATGAAGTCAAAATGGTAAATCACACCACACACATCACAACAATTCACATAGTTTCAATTTCTAGCATGATACTAGTTTTCATAAACATGCATCATTTAGGGAAATTCTTACAATTTATAGGCACACATAATGACATTGGCTAGAGATACCTTCACTTATCAAGAGCGACCCTACATTACCACTTCCCATGTCACAAAAGTCACATATTTTTAAGGGATCATCATTTCTCATGTAAAGAAAACTCAACTTCTCATTGTTGGACCAAAACACCACTCATAATAAGTGACACCAAGCATTTCCTTACATCATGTCATGAGGTAAAATGCACATTTAACATATCAAGATGCATATCAACATGAGAAACATGAATTTGATCCAAAAATCTATTTTCATGCAATAAGAACCTTTCAAAACATGCATAACATAGTATCATTTAAGACATGCATAACATATAGAGTGTAACACTCCGAAAGTCCATGACATAAGCTAGAGCCACGATGAACTAAATCTTAAAAGACTATTTATAATCCCAAAATAATGTTTATAAATCATTTAGGAAGTTTTAGAGTCATGACTTCAAGAAACGTCCATGACGTCCGAAACTAACTAAATTAAACTAGTTGGCGTCACTATGTTTGGTGAAGGTTTGGGAGGGTCAAATGAAGTCCAAAACTTGTAAAAAACCTTTTAATAGGTAGAATATAGTACAAAGGCTCCAAATATCCAGTAACGACTCCCCAAGGACCACCCAAAGGGTCCTTGAAGAGGACCCTAATGTGGGCAGGCAGGCTGCCAAGCAGCCTGCACGCAACAAGAATCAGGGGGCTGCTGCTTGTCGCGCAGCCCACATGAGGATTGTAATGCCCTAAAAATGAACTAAGGTAAACTAGAGCTTAGTTATTGTTTCTTGAGTTAATTATAAGTTAAAATGAGTTACTTTAGTGTCCTTAGGCAGTGTGTGAAGTTTGGTTAAGTTTGGAGGTCAAACGACCAAGAACGTCCATGACGTTCGGAAGGTGTGCATTAGAAAGTACTTGTTTGTCTTGAGGTGTTTGAGTGAGTTTTAGGTGTTCGTTTTGCTTGGAACTTGTATGATATGTTCCTAAGAACTATATGACTTAGTTTAGAGGTTTAACGTTTGAGTACGAACCCACCTAGGACACACAAGGGGGCCCTAGAGAAGGACCCAAGACTTGGACCAAAGCTGCCAAAACAGTGACCAAATGACGACCCAAAGGACGGTCCGTTGGTAAACAAATGGTCAATCGACCTAGAGCATCAATTGTACCTGCAATTCAGGATAAACAGGATCCAAATGATCTAAGTATCAACCAACGAGACCCCACCAACGGTCCGTCCTTTGACAAACGGTATGTTGGTTGGTCCGTTGATGTAGACTGCCCAAAAAGCTGTCCTTTGCCTGTGAAGTCTTGGGGTGTTTGTTAAATTCACCCCAAGTCTTTTATGAACCTAGGTATTTATTTTTAGGGTTATTTATATAAATCAAAGTATTTCAAACCCTAAGACCTAGTTTTAGACCTCACTTCCCAAAACCCCAAAACCCCTCTCCCTTAGAATTCTCTCTCAAGTCTCTTTGGAAGCTAGAAGTCAAGAAGAGATAGGAGGTCTGGTTTGGGCGTGTTCTTCATAAAAAAACAGTGGGTTTTCTTGCATTTGAGGTATGGTATCCATCCTTGAACCCTCTTCGAGTTAAGGAATCAATTCCAAAAGATCTCAAAAAGGGTTCTCAAACTCTACTTTCTTCTATCTTTGATTCTAAGCATGAGTCTTTTTGTAAAAGTGTTTTAATGATTCAAATGTGTTTATTCTAGAATTTATTGATGATTTTAATGTCAAAAATCTAATGAACTCATGTTTATGTATATTTCAAACTTTTAGCTTAAGAAATGGGTTAAGTGAATATGTTTGTGTAGAGAATGAACTATGGTTTTCTTGTGTTGTTATGTTGGTTTAGCTACTGACCTAAGGGCCTTATTATGATGAAATATTGAGAAAATGATAATAGGTGGTGATGGCTTGGTTAAATGGTGAGTTGCTTATATTGTATAATTCTTATTATAAATTGCTCTTGAGTGGTATGGTCCACCTTCTTGGTGGCGGTGTTTACTTGATGAACTTGATATTACTTAGTATGTATTGTGAGTGTGGTTTTTAAGTTCTAATATGTGAAATAAAGAGATATTGGAAATGATTCTTGTATTGTGTTTTGTGAAGCTTGAATTACATGTTTGACCTAGATTATGCCTAAATGAAATATATGATTATGTTAAGTATGTAAGGTGTGTGAGTTGATGATGAAGGTCTAAAGCATGTATAGAAGTAATGTGCATGAAATGATGCTTATATGCAAGGTGTGCTCACATGTACCCCCCCCCCTAAGTGAATGTATGAAGCTAAGTTGAGTAAAAAGGGGAGTCTTGGGGTGAACACTCTTCGTGAGTTGAGATGAAGTGTTTAGTAGCAACCCCACTATTCATAATGAGCTTTCTAGGATAGGTTGGAGGATGAATGCCCTTCGTGAGTTGAGATGTGGTATTCTCTAGTTATCGTTAACCTATAGTTTATAATGTTGAGATCCGTGGGGAGTTATGCCTAGAACCGAGAGGATATGAAGAAGAGGTGGATTACACTTCGTGAGTTGACATGTTGTATTCCAATGTACCTCTTGAGATGAGTACTCCTCGTTAGTAGAGAATGAGTTAATTAGTATCAATCTCCTTATCCCTTAACTATGTGGTCACATAGGTGTAGCTATTGGGAAAGCCATGTAAAAGCTAAGAAGTATGACCTTACTTTAGGCAAGTGAGGATCCCTCATCCGATAGGGGTTAATATTGAAATTCAATGTCTAGATCTCATGGTCTTTGTCGGTTAAGCTAACCCCACATAAAAGTAATGAAAGTACTAAGTCTTCTAAAAGAATGTGATACCTATGTGAATTGAATGAACTAAGTCTTCTAAAAGAACGTGCTACTTAGGGTAGGTGGTGGTATGGGACGCTATCTATCCATTGCACTAAGTAGGACCTTCCGAAAGGGAAGACTTGGTGTCAAACCTTCTAAAAGAGTGTACTACTTAGGGTAGGTGATGGTATGGGACGCTATCTACTCATTGCACTAAGTAGACATTACGAAAGGGAAGTCTTTGGTGTTTTGTTGGGTGTTTTTCTAATGTCTTGTGATTGAGTGGTGACTTTTTCTCCCGAGGTGATTAAGCCGAAAGGGGTGGTGTGGAGGATCGCTTTGGTGTGTACTGAAGGAAGTGTTTAGACGTTTTATTCATGTCTTACCTTGGAGAGTCTTAGAATAATCCTTAGGTAGGGAAACTCCTACGGAAATGAGTTCACTTCCTCATTGGCAATGCCTTGGTAATTCACCATTGTTGGAGACTTTAGTTCACTGTATTGTCCTAAATAGTTCACTGTTAAGTCAAAAATAGGTTTACTGTAAAGTTTTGGGAAGTTCACTGTAAATACTCCTTTTTGATTAAATTTATGGAAATCCTTCTTTAAGTGTAAATGATGTTTCTTATGTCGTTTTCTTCTAAATTCATGAATGTTATAATTATTTGGCATGAAAGCTTATTTTACTAAAATGTCCCTTTTTACATGATTTTTCATATGCCATGTCACGACCAGAATCTAGACCCTAGATGAGACTAGCGTCGTTAACCTCTCAGAGGTCACAGACAAGCCTACATACGTCGTCGTTACTTCATCTAGGTTAATTTTAGCGGAAAATTTGAACTTTTGATTACTTAAACTTTATATTGGAAAATATTGATCTCACATAATACTATCTATGTAAACTCATAAGCGTTCACAACAACCATCTAAATCAAGATAATCAAATGAAAGATATAGTCATAAATATAGAGTTGCCAAAATGGCACCAATACAACGTCTGAACATAAATACGAAAGAAACGCTAGTGGAACATACTCCACTAGCTCATACCTACGTCTACGCTAGAATAAATCAGTAAGCATCCTCGAAAGCATGAGGGCCTGCTAAATCAGGATGAAAGCTCCACGTCCGGATAACTTCTGCGTCAACTCGTAAGCTCTAAAGTCCTGCAGTACCTGCACCTAAAAGTAGATAAATGTATGGAATTAGTACACACTTGTACTAAGTATGGGTATATGCAAGCACACACCACGGACATGCATGATTTAGAATAGCTCTCTCCTAACGATATGAGTTCTGGAAAATCAAGTCAGTGGACTTGCCAAAATCGGATTAAGAAAGTCATGCCATGAGAGTAACATGCATCATCATACATATCATATTGCACACAACACATAACATATTGCATATAGCACATAACATATTGTATATAGCACATATCATATTTCAATTCATTCGTTCATATGCCATGAGACCCTGGGATCTTGGACTTAACATTAGGACTTCCCAAAATGAGGGCTCAATATATGGGACCTCAACTAGGGAGCCTTCTTTAGCAAACATAGAGTCTTCTTCATTCATTCAACGTACTTCATTTCATTTCATTCATAGGCTAGTGTAAACACCAACTATACCTAGGATGTAGTTTAAGATTCTCATTGGGTTCACTGTGCAATGACTAAGAATGAGCTAGTGTCATTACATAAGTCTAGTTCACCTCTTGATTATCCTACCCAAACACCTTTGGTATCGTTCATTTCATTGTGTGCATTACATGAGTCTGGCCTCATTCTTTCTTTAGGAACTTTAACTTTAACCGACATAGATCATGTGAGCTCCATGAAATCCTGTGTCTACCCCACACCGAAAAGAGGTGGAATCACCGGCCAAAGTGAAACCAAAACATGCTAGCGTATATAGGAATTGAACCCTGCTAGATCCCTATGTTGGTTGGATTGGTTCAAAGACTAAGAGATATAAGGATACCCATACCCGTTTGGACGGACAGTCTCATCTCATGAGAATTACACGAACCTCTGCCTTTCCGAAAGAAGGAATCGCCACTCATAGCTAGCCTATCGGTGCTCAGTATAAAGTTCCATTACATTTATCTCATACATCATAGAAGCTGGCTTCTAGCATGAGGGCATCATTGCTAATTAGATGATTTCTCATCTCATCATTAGTATTAAGTATGCATTAACTTTAATACTTTCATTAGAGTGTTCATAGAGATTGGTCTCTTCATTAACTTTACACTCTCATAGGTGAGTACGTTTTGGTAACACTTACTTAAGCTCATCTGAGATTTATATCATCTTTCACATTAGCCCCTTATCATGTTGTCACAACATTCATTAGTCTTAGCACATTTTCCCTTCATAGTTACTCACCCCTTTTTACGTGAATGTTCATTTCATCACATGCCAATGCACTTGGCCTTTTAGTGTGTTTCACATTCTTACATAACCCTTCTGGGGTCACATCATTCATTACATAACATCTTAGGTTCACTTACTTTTAAACGTATGCTGGACTTATGGATCCATACATAAAATCCATAAGGCTTCATTCGTAATTCGTCTAAGTGATTCATACTTACCCAAGGTTATGTGGTACAAGATTTATGCATCTTGTAAGTATGCCAAGATGTCAATTTCGATCCTTTAAGGCAACATTCATTTAATAATTTATTCACGTACGACTTATGTGTCAATACGGAATTGGGCAAGGGAACCCTACTTCAAATTCCTTGTATAACACTTAGTTAGTTTTCTTTATAATTTTTGTTGACATAAAATTCTTGGCTAGGAAACCCGAGATCCATCCCCCACACCTACACTTCCTTTCTTTCTTTTTCTTGATTTTTTTTCTTAAATATATCGGCCTGGGGGACCCAAGATTGAATCCCCACACCCATATTTCTTTCTTTACTTGATTCGTTCGTTTAGACCAAGAAGGTGTGGGATCAATTCCCCACAACCTCACCCTATTTTTATTTTCTCCTTACTTTCTCATTCGGCAGAGAGGTTGTGGGTTCGATCCCCACATACCTCATTTTATTATTTCTTTATTTCAATTTTGTCCTCTCTCCTTCACCCATCCAAGAGGTTGTGGGTTCGAACCCCACACGCCTCACTTCATTTTTCTTTCATTTTTCTCCTAACTTTTCACTTGAGCCTTACCCCATTTCGAATTCCCCTTACCTCATTTTTATTATTGAATTTTTATATTAACTTGTATATGGTTAGGTCTTGGGTTCAATCCCCACTGAACTCATGCATTTTAAATTTTTTTAATTTTTTTTTTTTTACAGTAAGCTGGCCGAAACAAATTTCCAGAATGCTGGAAATTTGTTCACCTTTTTGCAATCCATTTTCTCACCCTCTTTCACGTTAAACATTAAGACATTTCGAGTAGTTTTTAGGGAGATATTTAGGTGCATTTTCAAGGTTACTTTCATTCAAGAATTATCATTCAATTCAGCAACTTTAAACTCATATGAACATCACGTTTTTAACATATTCACACACACTTAATTCATAACATTTTAACATGCCAATATCAAGCTTCAAACCGTGGCTAATTCACTGCACACACATGCACAAACAAGTTAACGAACTTCACATTTTCGGAACACATCTTTCTTTTATACATAATTCCGAATACACATTCAAACACGTAATCACAACCAGTCCTAAAATCATCTATCAGAAGTCATACCAATGCATACTTGAATCTTTCAAAGGATCTAATGACAGGGGCATGCAACGGGGGACAACCTTAGTTTTCGATTGTGAATAGACTGAACCTTAGGGGTCTCTTGGGAAAGGGACCAAGAGGGAAGAAAATCCATACCTGAAGTCGTTCAACACTTATTTCAATGCTGCCAATTCTCATGAAACTAAGCCTCACCACCAAAACCTCAGCACAATCTCGTCGAGAAACCCCTTTTTGCTTTACGTTTTAAGATTGTCTTTACTTTTGAGTTTTAGCGTTCAAGTTCTTGATGAACGTTATATTTTTTTTGTTCTGTTCTCTTCTTGTACTGAAGAGTGATCGTGTAAATAAGGTGAGAGTATAGAGAGACGTGAGTTAGTGTTATCTTAGGATTAGGAGATTAGGTGGAGACTTAGTCAAATTAGGACTTCTCTTAATTATTTAAAAATCTGATTTTTTTTCAAAGGCTACGTGAAATGACCACCATGACCCTACAAAATAAGCTAATAAACATCAATTAAATCCACCTAAACATCGCTTCCACCAAGGCTCGAACCCAGGTGAAGCTTAACTTGCGAAAAAAGATTAATTTCGGCCAACACTACCTGAATTGCCCCTCCTCTTTAAATTAATTAATTAATTAATTAATTATTTAAAATAGTTAGGGTAATTACAATGCTACCCCTGGCTTGGAAAAGACCATTTTACCCATAGACCCTCCAAACCTAAGATTACCCCTTTCAAGTCCGATAAAAACTCATCTGGGTGAATCTTCAATTCGGGTGCCCTACATGGTCGGTTCTCACCTTGACTAGCTCAAATAACTCACCAAGTTGGTTGGCTTGGCTAGTGTATATGTTCTGAGGTCTGGTTCTACACGCCACAAGCCGTGTGAACCCGGTCTAATCCAGGCATTCTAGGTACGTTTAAGCATTACTTAGCATAGTCATTTTCAGGTTGTTACACTATCCCCCCCTTAGGAACATTCGTCCCCGAATGAAACTTCTAATTATATCATACAATGCCAGTCATATCATAACATAAGTACTTTACACAGTCAAGCAATATCAACAAAGAATAGAGGAGACAAGGAAACTTAGACTTAAGAGTAAGGAGTCTAACCTCAAGAGCTGAAAAGATGAGGATAGCGGGATCTCATATCGGCCTCGTCCTCCCACGTAGCACCCTCAACAAGATGGTTCCTCCACAATACCTTCACTGTGGCAACCTTCTTGTTTCTCAGCCGCTTTACCTGCCGATCTAAAATCTCAACAGGAACCTCCTCATAGGACAAGTCTTCATCAACCCCCAAACCTTCAATAGGCAGAATCGATCCTGGATCACCAAGGCACTTCTTTAACATAGAGACATGAAAGACTGGATGAACAAAAGCTAGCTCCGCATGCAACGCCAACTCATAGGCCACCTCACCCACACGCTGTAGAATATCGTATGGCCCGACGTACCTCGAACTCAACTTCCCTTTCCTGCCAAACCTCATCACCCCCTTCATGGGTGATATCTTCAAGTATACTTGGTCACCAACATCAAACTCTAAGGGCCCCTTCCTGTTATCTGCATAAGACTTTTGCTGACTGTAAGCAGTAGCCAACCTGTCCCTAATCACCCTGACCTTCTATAAGGCCTCATGAATGATCTCTGGACCCAAAATGGATGACTCTCCAACCTCGAACCACCCAACTGGAGACCTACACCTCCTACCATAGAGTGCCTCAAACGGTGCCATCCCAATACTGGAGTGACAGTTGTTATTATATGAGAACTCTATCAATGGTAAATGGTCTTCCCAACTACCTCTGAAGTCGATCACACACGCCCTCAACATGTCCTCCAATGTCTGAATGGTGCTCTCTGCCTGCCCATCCGTCTGAGGATGGAAGGCAGTACTGAGCTTTACCTGCGTGCCTAAGCTCTTATGGAAGGATCTCCAGAAATGCGAAGTGAAATGAGCCCCTCTATATGAAATGACAGACAAAGGAATCCCATGCCACCTCACAATCTCATCAATATAGAGTCTCGCATAACCCTCGGCCCTGTAAGTAGACTACACAGGGATAAAATGGGTAGACTTAGTCATCCTATCCACAATAACCCATATGGAGTCATGCTGTCTCCTAGTCCTCGGAAGACCAACCACGAAGTCCATGTTAATGGCCTCCCACTTCCAAGTCGGAACCTCAATCATTTGAGTGAGACCACCAGGCTTAAGGTGCTCCGCCTTAACCTACTAACAATTAGGACACTTGGCCACATACTCAGCATTGTCCTTATTTATGCCATCCCACCAATAGATCTACTTGAGGTCATGATACATCTTGGTAAAACCTGGATGTATCGAATACCTGGAACCATGGGCCTCTGCAACAATCTTGGTCCACAACTCATCCACATCTGGTACACACAGGCTGTCCTGGTACCTAAGTATGCCGTCACCTCCCAAAGCAAAGGACTCATTCATCTTTATCAGCACTGAGTCCTTCAACTCCATCAACACAGGATCAAGATGCTGACCCTTCTTGACTTCAACTACCAAGGATGATTCAGAACTAGGATGAACTGAAACACCCCCGCTAGTAGAAGCCATCAACCGCACACCCAGTCTGTCCAGTCTGTGTAGATCCTTCACCAACTCCTTCTTCCCATCATCAACGTGGGCTGTACTCCCCATGCTCAACCTGCTCAAAGCATCAGCTACACCATTTGCTTTTCCTAGATGGTAGTGGACACTCATATCATAGTCCTTCAATAGCTCTAACCATCTCTGCTGACGTAGATTCAACTCCCTCTGTGTGAACACGTACTGGAGACTCTTGTGGTCTGTGAACACATCCACGTGCACTCCGTACAAGTAATGCCTCCACAGCTTCAATGCAAACACCACACCTGCCAACTCCAGGTCATGAGTGGGATAATTCTTCTCATGAACCTTGAGCTGTCTGGACGCATAGGCTATCACCTTACCACCCTGCATAAGAACATAACCCAAACCAACCCTAGATGCGTCATAATAAACAGTGTAATTCTCACCACATTTAGGTAACGTAAGCACTAGGTCTGAAGTGAATCTGTCCTTGAGCTCCTGGAAACTCTTCTCACAAGTCTCCTCCCATTCGAACTTGGCTTTATTCTTAGTTAAAGCTGTCAGTGGGGCAGCAATGGAAAAAAAAACCTCTACGAACCTGCAGTAGTAACCAGCCAATCCCAGAAAGCTACGGATATCGGTGGGAGTAAGAGGTATTGGCAAGTTCTTAACAACCTCAGTCTTCTTGGGGTCCACCTCTACACCCTGATCGGACACAACATGACCTAGGAAGGTCACTGATCTAAGCCAGAATTCACACTTCCTTAATTTGGCATACAACTGATGTTGTCTAAGTACCTGCAAGGTTAGTCTCAAATGATTTTCATGCTCTTCCTTGGTCTTAAAGTAGATGAGGATGTCATCAATGAATACTATGACGAAACAATCAAGGTATTCACGGAAAACTTGGTTCATGAGGTCCATAAATACAGCTGGTGCATTAGTGAGACCAAATGACATGACTGGGAACTCATAATGACCATAACGGGTACGAAAGACTGTCTTTGGTATATCTTCATCCCTAACCCTAAGCTGATGATATCCAGAATGAAGATCAATATTTGAGAAGAAACTAGACCCTTAGAGCTGATCGAATAAGTCATCTATTCTGTGAAGTGGATACATGTTCTTTATAGTGACTTTGTTGAGCTACCGATAATCGATACACATCCTAAGGATTCCATCCTTCTTTTTCACAAACAACACTGGAGCGCCCCAAGGGGATATGCTCGGCTGGATGAAGCCCTTATTAGTGAGATCTTTTAACTGCAGCTTCAACTCTTTGAGTTCAGCTGGAGCCATTCTGTAGGGAGGAATTGAAATCGGTTCGGTATCGGGATCTAGGTCGATACCAAAATCAATCTCTCGAGGGGGATGGACTCCAGGCAAATCATCGGGGAAAACATCTTGGAACTCATTCACTACATGCACAGAGTCTATGGAAGGAATGTCATAATCTAGATCATTGAAACTCACAAGATGACATAACAATCCCTTGGACATCATTTTATTAACTTTTAGGTTCGAAATCAAGGGACTTGAACGACTCGAATTGTACCCCTCCCAGACCAGCTCTAATTCATTAGGGAAACGGAATCTCACAACCCTACTACGACAATTCATGAAGGCATAACATTCATGGATCCAGTCCATACCAAGTATAATATCACATTCATGGGTAACTCAACAAGGTCTACACACATCGTCTTACCACATACTACTATTGGGCAGTCTTTATGAACCCTATCAGCTCTAACATTTTCTCCCAAGGGAGTACTAACTACAATAGGATCATGCAAAACCTCAGGTAGTGTTTCAAAAGTAAGATCAAGAAAGGGAGTCACAAAAGAAAGCGTAGACCCTGGATCAAGTAAAGCATAAACAGAGGTTGAGAAAACTTGCAGCATACTTGTGACCACATCAGCAGACTTCTCCTGCTCCTCCCTGCCCTTCAAGGCGTAGAATCTGTTCCTCTTAGGAGGCTCGGCTGCAGTAGCATTCTGGGGATTAGGCCTAGGCTGAGCATTACCTCCAGCCTGACCCCTATTCTGTGGACAGTCCCTGACCATGTGTCCGCTTTCCACAACTGAAGCAGGCATTTGTGCCTAATCTGCACTCTCCACTATGAATACGGCCACACTTGCCACATTCCTTTCTGGGACGCTGCACATCACCTCCATTGCCTTTCTTGGGCTCGGGTTTGCCTCCTCTAGGTGCTGCACTCCTCTGAGAGTTAGAGTTCCCTGAACTCTGATGCCCCTTCTTAAATCTGGGCTGATCACGAACTCCAAAAGTGCTCCTGCCACCACCTCTACTGGAACCTGTCTGGTCAGAAGGGTTAGGCCTCCTGATCTCACGGACTCTCCTCTTCTTCCGGCTGTCCTCAACTTGTTGTACATGTACCATATGCCTGGACAAGTCCATGATATCATGGAGCATCACAGCCTCACACTCCTCCTCCAATTCCTCTGAGATCCCTTTACGGAACCTGATCATCTCATCCCTACCGTTCGACACAAGAGAAGTGCATACCTGGACAATTTAACGAATTTCAGGGAATACTCCCTGACAGTCATCGAGCCCTACTTAAGGTTGATAAACTCCTCAACCTTAGCCTCTATCATCTCTCTGGTGAAGAACCTCTCAAGAAAAGCTGTCTTAAATAGCTCCCATGTGATCAGAACTCCGCCCAACGCCCTGCTATCCTGCCATATCTTGGACCAAGCCTGTGCAACATCCTTCAACTGGTATGAGGCCAGCTCAACTTTCTCAATCTCCGTGGCCCCCATCGCCACCAGAATCTTCTGGACCTCCTCCACGAACTCCTGAGGGTCCTCTGCAGTCTTAGATCCTGTAAATATTGGAGGATTCATCCTCATAAAATCTCACAACCTGATCTCCATGTTGTGGGCTGGTGGGTTCTCCCGCTGAACCTCTTGTCTGTTGGCCTGGGCCGTCATAGCCTGAGCCTGCACAGTGATGGCTTGAGCCATCTGTGCCAAAGCTGTCTACACCTCAGCATCAGTCAACCCAGCTGGGTTAACTGGCATGGCCACTCCTGCAGCTGGAGCCTGGGGTGGAACTTGGTTGTCCCCAACAGCTGCTCCTACTCTTCCCCGACCAGCGTTCCCCCTTGTGTTCATTTTCTGAAAAAAATAAGAATTAATGTTAGATACGCTCATAACACCATGTAATCAGACATTAGATAAAGCACGATAAGATCACAAGAAGGAAAATTTTCCTATGCATCATGCAGTCTCTAATTCATTATAGTGGTGCACTTCTCTACCATAACTTCGAAACTACTCGATGAGGTTGATGTGAACTTATTATCCTTGGAATTTAACTTAATGCTCTGATACCAACTTTGTCACAATCGGAATCTAGACCCTAGACGAGACCGGCGTCATTTGACCTCTCAGAGGTCGTAGACAAGCCTACATACGTCGTCGTTACTTTATCTTGGTTAATTTTAGCAGAAAATTTTAACTTTTGTGTATTTAAACTTTATATTGGAAAACATTGATCTCGCATAATACTATCTACGTAAACTCACAAGCGTTCACAACACCATCTAAATCAAGATAATCAAATGAAAGATATAATCATAAATATAGAGTTGCCACAATGGCACCAATACAACGTCTGAACATAAATACGAAAGAAACACTAGTGGAACATACTCCACTAGCTCATGCCTACGTCTACGCTATAATAACTCAGTAAGCATCCTCGAAAGCATGAGGGCCTACCAAATCCGGATGAAAGCTCCACATCCGGATAACTTCTGAGTCGAATCGTAAGTTCTAACGTCCAGCTGCACTTGCACCTAAAAGTAGATAAATGTATGAAATTAGTACACACTTGTACTAAGTATGGGTATATGAAAGCACACACCACGGACATGCATGATTTAGAATAGCTCTCTCCTAACGATATGAGTTGTGGAAAGTCAAGTCAGTGAACTTGACAAAATTGGATTAGGAAAGTCATGCCATAAGAGTAAAATGCATCATCATACGTATCATATTGCACAGAGCACATAACATATTGCATATAGCATATAACATATTGCACATGTCATATTTCATTTCATTCGTTCATATGCCATGAGATCCTGGGATCTTGGACTTAACATTAGGAATTCCCAAAATGAGGGCTCAACATATGGGACCTCAACTAGGGAGCCTTCTTTAGCAAACACAGAGTCTGCTTCATTCATTTAACGTACTGCATTTCATTTCATTCATAGGCTAGTGTAAACACCAGCTATACCTAGGATGTAGTTTAAGACTCTCATTGGGTTCACTGTGCAATGACTAAGAATGACCTAGTGTCATTACATAAGTCTAGTTCACCTCTTGATTATCCTACCCAAACACCTTTGGTATCGTTCATTTCATTGTGTGCATTACATGAGGCTGGCCTCATTCTTTATTTGGGAACTTTAACTTTAACCGACATAGATCATGTGAGCTCCATGAAATCCTGTGTCTACCCCACACCGAAAAGAGGTGGAATCACCGGCCAAAGTGAAATCAAAACATACTAGTGTATATAGGGAAATGAACCCTGCTAGATCCCTATGTTGGTTGCATAGGTTCAAAGACTAGGAGATATAAGGAGACCCATACCCGTCTTGACGGACAGTCTCATCTCATGAGAATTACACGAACCTCTGCCTTCCCGAAAGAAGGAAACGCCACTCATAGCTAGCCTATCGGTGCACAGTATAAAGTTCCATTACATTCATCTCATACATCATAGAAGTTGGATTTTAGCATGAGGGCATCATTGCTCATTAGATGATTTTTCATCTCATCATTAGTATTTAGTATGCATTAGCTTTAATACTTTCATTAGAGTGTTCATAGAGACTGGTCTCTTCATTAACTTTACACTCTCATAGGTGAGTACGTTTTGGTAACACTTACTTAGGCTCATCTGAGATTTATCTCATCTTTTACATTAGCCCCTTATCATGTTGTCACCACATTCATTAGTCTTAGCACATTTGCCCTTCATAGTTACTCACCCCTTTTTACGTTAATGTTCATTTCATCATATGTCAATGCACTTGGCCTTTTAGTGTGTTTCACACTCTTACTTAACCTTTCTAGGGTCACATCATTCATTACATAACATCTTAGGTTCACTTACTTTTAAACGTATGCTGGACTTATGGATCCATACATACAAGCCATGAGTCTTCATTCGTAATTCGTCTAAGTGATTCATACTTACCCAAGGTTATGGGGTACAAGATTTATACATCTTGTAAGTATGGCAAGATCTCAGTTTCGATCCTTTAAGGCAGCATTCATTTAATAATTTATTCACGTACGACTTATGTGTTAATACGGAATTGGGCAAGGGAACCCTACTTCAAATCCCTTGTATAACACTTAGTTAGTTTTCTTTATATTTTTTGTTGACATAAAATTCTTGGCTAGGGAACTCGAGATCCATCCCCCACACCTACACTTCCTTTCTTTCTTTTTCTTGATTTTTTTTTGTTAAATATTTTGGCCTGGGGGACCCAAGATCAAATCCCCACGCCCACATTTATTTATTTTTCTTTCTTTACTTGATTCCTTCGTTTATACCAAGAGGGTGTGGGATCGATTCCCCACAACCTCACCCTATTTTTATTTATATTTTCTCCTTACTTTCTCATTCGGCTGAGAGGTTGTGGGTTCGATCCCCACATACCTCATTTTATTATTTCTTTATTTCATTTTTCCCCTCTCTCCTTCACCCATCCAAGAGGTTGTGGGTTCGAACCCCACTCGCCTCACTTCATTTTTCTTTCATTTTTCTCCTAACTTTTCACTTGAGCCATGCCCCATTTTGAATCCGCCTTACCTCATTTTTATTATTGAATTTATATATAACTTGTATATGGTGAGGTCTTGGATTCAATCCCCACTGACCTCATGCATTTTAAAAATTTTTAAAACTATTTTTTTTACAGTAAGCTGGCCAAAACAAATTTCCAGAATGCTGGAAATTTGTTCACCTTTTTGCAGTCCATTTTCTCACCCTCGTTCACGTTAAATATTAAGACATTTCGAGTAGTTTTTAGGAGATCTTTAGGTGCATTTTCAAGGTTACTTTTCGTCAAGAATTATCATTCAATTCAGCAACTTTGAACTCATATGAACATCATGTTTTTAACATATTCGCACACACTTAATTCATAACATTTTAACATGTCAATATCAAGCTTCAAACCGTAGCTAATTCACGACACACACATGCACAAACAAGTTAACGAACTTCACATTTTCGGAACACCTCTTTCATTTCTACATAATTCCAAATACACATTCAAACACGTAATCACAACCAGCCCTAAAATCATCTACCAGAATTCATACCAACGCATACTTGAATCTTTCAAAGGATCTAATAACAGGGGCATGCAACGGGGGACAACGTTAGTTTTCGATTGTGAATAGACTGAACCTTAGGGGTCTCTTGGGAAAGGGACCAAGAGGGAAGAAAACCCATACCTGAAGTTGTTCAACATTTGTTTCAATGCTGCCAATTCTCACGAGACCAAGCCTCACCATTAAAACCTCAGCACAATCCCGTCGAGAAACCCCTTTTTGTTTTACGTTTTAAGATTGTCTTTACTTTTGAGTTTTAGCGTTCAAGTTCTTGATGAACTTTATATTTTTTTGTTCTGTTCTCTTCTTTTACTGAAGAGTGATCGTTTAAATAAGGTGAGAGTAGAGAGAGACGTGAGTTAGTGTTAGCTTAGGATTAGGAGATTAGGTGGAGACTTAGTCAAATTAGGACTTCTCTTAGTTGTTTAAAAATCTGATTTTTTTCAAAGGCTACGTGAAATGACCACCATGCCCCTACAAAATCAGGTAATAACATCAATTAAATCCACCTAAACATCCCTTCCACCAAGGGTCGAACCCGGGTGAAGCTTAACTTGCGAAAAAGGTCAATTTCGGCCAACCCTACCCGAATTGCCCCTCCTCTTTAAATTAATTAATTAATTAATTAATTAATTAAATACTTAGGGTAATTACAATACTACCCCTAGCTTGGAAAAGACCATTTTACCCCTATACCCTCCAAACCTAAGATTACCCCTTTCAAGTCCAGTAAAAACTCATCTGGGTGAATCTTCAATTCGGGTTCCCTACATGGTTGGTTCTCACCTTGCCTAGCTCAACTAACTCACCAAGTTGGTTGGCTTGGCTAGTTCATATGTTCTGAGGTCTGTTTCTACGCGCAACAAGCCGTGTGAACCCGGTCTAATCCAGGCATTCTAGGTACGTTTAAGCATTACTTAACATAGTCATTTTCTGATTGTTACATGCCATACTTAGTACATTGTTTTGTACTAACCCTATACTTTTCTATACTCTATAAGTATAGGTTGGAAGCTTTTGAAGGTTTAAAGGTGAAGCTTGGGAAATTTTCTCTCAAGACAAAGCATGTTCTCAAATATTCGAGGGCTGTAACATTTCAAAAATACAAGATGTTTATTTAAGCCTAACATAGGTGTCGGGAAATCTAGACACTGTTTTTAAGGTTAGGTTAATGAATATAGGTCATTTAGGAAGTTTGGGAACCAAAACATCCAAGAACGTCCATGACATCCAAAAGTTGGTTAAAAGAGGTGCTAGTGTGTCTTGGCCTATTTGACTAATTTTTAAGAGTCAAAAATTAACGAAATTTGGTCAAAATGTGTGTATCTCATGTTATAGATGTTTCAAGGTCGAAACGTACGGGTACGACTCCCCAAGGACCAACCAAGGGCCCTTGAGGAGGACACTTGTCGGATTAGGCAACACTGCTTGGACAGTATGCATCGATGGGACAACCCACGGTCCGTGTGTGGACTGACGGACCGTCTATGCCTCCGTCATACCACACTTATCCGTAGGTAGGAATCCCTCGGCTGCACAAGTCTCTAACCGAGATGACGGATGTGCAGCATGGAGGGGAACCAATCCGTCGACTCACAGATGGCCCATCGACGGGGTCTCGTCTGTGAGGGCTGGTGTTTTGCTGCATGTTTTAATTAAGTCCATTAATTAGTTAGGGGATTTAGGCAGTTAATTAAGGGATTAAGGGGGGTCTAATTAAGTTAGTTAGTCACCCATATAAAGTCCCTAACCCCAATTAATCCAATTAGAACTCAAAAAGACAAATTACTCTATCTTCTCTTTTCTTTCTCTCTCTATTGGAAGACACCATTAGATACTAAGCTAAGGAAGGGCTTTGGGGGCTGTAAAGGGACGAATTCATCTTCAAATCTTTGTCAAAAAGTTAAGGTATGTGATCTATTCACCATTGAAACCTCTTTCCTCAAAGGGTTCATTCAAAGTGTTTTCAAATCTAGAGCTTTCAAATGGGTTTCATCCAATTACGAATTTGAAGTTATGAATTGAGTTGTTGATGTGTTATTTAGGTTATTTTGACTATATTGACATGTATTTTAACTTTATTATGGTAATTGTTGATGGTCTTGCCTAAATTGAAGAATGTGATCCTAAGTCCCTAATCCTAGGTTATGATCTTGACTTACATTGTTGATTGGTCATTTAATTGGTTTGGTTAAGGGATGAATTACTACTAGATGATGTTGTTATGTTAATTATGATTGAAATAGGATGATGTATAGTCCTTCATACTAGTTCTTGATAGGGGATCTAGGGTATGATGAATTGACTTAACCCGAAGCTTTGATATACTATTGAATTATGATGTAGTGATTCTTCTACTCTTGTGATTACATTGATTATTTAATTATGGTGATTTGAGGACCTAATTGAGTTGAACTTAGGGTTGATGGTAATACCTTGACAATGATGAATTGTGAAGAAGACTTGGTAAGTCTTGTGATCCCTATCCTTCGTTTCAATTATGGTTAATTGTGATTTAGTCATGATGATTATGTTGAATATGCCTTTTTTAGGATTGATAGGGTGGTATGATATTGAATTTAAATGCCTTACTTATGGTTGTGAGGTTGATTAAGATGTGAAGTTGTAGGGATGATGGTGATTACCAATGTGTCCTTACTATGAAATAGTATGTAATGTGTTAACCTTACTTATGAGAATTGTGATGAAAGGATTATACTCATGCAATTCCTATTGAGATACTATTATGATGATTATACAAGGACTAGACCCTATGACCTAAACTAAGTTATGAAAGATGGATAAAAATTAAAGACATTTCAATAAGGGACTTAGCTTAGCACCGAGTGAACTTAACAATGAGAGGTGATGGCTTTCCAATAGAGGAAGTGTTACCCTTTAGTTCTATATGTGATGTTGACTCCCCATTGAGGGATACTCATTTCATCGATTCCCATGATATAAGGCCCCAATTACCAAGTGGTATGTAGAGGGAATCACCTATCTCTTAGTTCTTGAACTATGTTGCCCCCATAGGAAGACTAGCTAGTGGATCCACCTAGAAAGCTACGTTTATGTTAGGTTTTACCTTGGCCGGTAGACCACCTTCCATCGGTGTAACGTTTTACAACACCGGATTCCACATTATCTCATGTGGTCTATGTCGGTTAAGGAAAGTGTTCCCTAAACTAAAATGAAGAAATGAAGTATAGGCTAACTAAAGTGACTTGAGGGATTTGACTTAGCTTAGGTAGGGGTATGGGACTCTACTTATGCCTTGCACTAGTTTGCCTTGATAGGAGCTTTAGGAGGTCAATATTATGTTTATAAATGATGATAAAGATAGATGACCTTATATGATAATTATGATGCTTATGAACATGTAAATGGTCTTTATTGTTAAAGTATGAACTTGTGTGCATTGAAGGTTATGTTTTGTGAAGTGAGTTACTATTTATGATTCTTATTTGGTTACTTGGTTAAGTAGGGTTATGGGGCTTTGCTTGGTCATTGCACTTGTGGCTTTATAAGGATTATGATTGGTTGTCTTGCTTTGCTATTTACATGATAAAATCTTATTCATGCTTGTGATATGATTACTTGATGATAGGTTTATATGAGATTATGGGTTCAAGTATGTGATATGAATATAGTTGCTTGATTTGTTTGAACATGTCTAAATGATTTGTATAGCTTGTGGATTGTGCATAAAAAGGTAAATGGCATGATTTAACTAAATGTCCCTTTTTAGCATGTTTTGTTCTTATATGTGCATATGGTCTCATAATTAGTACATGTGGCGTACTAACCCCATTTTCTCCCCTTTTTCCCAAACAATTTAGGTTCCGGTCGTTGAGGTTTGGTTTGAGGCGATTGAGAAGGAGGCTTGGATACTCTTACCATCCAAGTGGTAGGTCCTCATTTTCCCGAGGATGATGCCGATATTCTACCTATGGATTTGCTTAGATATTAAGACACTTATGTTGACTCTATCTTTTATTTGAAGACAAGTTGTATAAAGCCTAGATGTGGCTTACTTTTATTGTTGTAGGGCTATGCCCATTTGATATTGTCATTCGAGATGGTTATGAGATGAGACGGATTTTATGACTCTAATTCTATCTTATATATGTATGTGAAATAACAGTAGAAAACTAAGTAATCTTCTTAAACGAAGGGTCTATGTATACTCGATAATAATACTATTACGTGTATGTAGAGGTGTATGCAAACATCCAATTAGTTATAGTTAAAAGTTTTAAATTTTCCGTACTTTTTGACTTGTGAATACGATGATAATTAAGAGGCTAGTGTTAGTCCTCAATGAGGACGCTGCCACCGGTTACGTCTAGGGGGTAAACCCGGATGTGACAAGGGCATAGTCCTTTTCTTAGTTTCTTATTGAAGACTTATTATGTATTTTTATTTTAATGTAAAGGGTCGTGTCCCTAAGATATTTAAGTCGTGTCTTTAAGTTGGAATGTGACGATGAGATTCTCTAAGTATTTATGAAGACTTCCTTTATTTAATTATTCGTGAAAAGTTTTAAATTCCGCACTACTTTTCATGACTTATGTAATGAACGATAGTAAAAGGGCTTGTATGAGATCCCAAAGGGCCAAGTACGCCCGGTCACGATCCGAGGGTTATCCCTAGCTTCTAGAGGGTGCTTGAGGGTCGTGAGACTATGTATTGATTAAGGGTCAGTTTTAAGTCATTTTTCACTCACCTAAACCAAATTCCCAAAAAAAAAAAAAAAAGCGCTCATCTCTTTCTACTTTCTCTCTCCCAAAATCCTCCATTGAAGGAAGAACAAAGCTTGAAGAAGAAGACCAATTTCTCTAGGATTTTACTTCAATTTCGTGGATTAATATTCATTAAGGTATGAGTTCTTCACTCTTGGGATTCCTTTCCCCAAGAGTTCCTTTCAAATTTGATTCTAAATCACCCAATTCCAAGGGTTTTTCTATTCTAATATGTTTTCTTCTAAACTTGAAATTGATAATTTATTATGATTAATTTTGATTGCCTATGACTAATTAAGTGTAGATTCTTGAGTAATTGATTCTAACTGAGGGAATTTCTTGTGGATCACGTCCCTTTCCCCAATTCCCCAAATCTTGGATCTTGCTTATAAATTGATGGGAATTGAAGAATGTATTGATTGTTACACTTGTTTTATCTATTCTAATTCATTCATGGACTTCCTAGGGTAATGTATTGTTGGGATTGGATCTATTTATTGAAGAAGTCATGATTAACCCTATTCCCCTAACCCTAGTTTATGAATTGAAGTTAATTGGGTTAGTAATGATGATATTGACCTAGTTATTGTATTGGTTACAATTGAATGATGTTATTACACCCATTGTTGGGTTGAATTTGATGGTTGATGGTATGACCTTGATGATGGATTATGAAGGAGATTTGGTAAGTCTTGTGATCTCAACTCTTTACTTCAATTATGGTTACTTGTTATTACTGATAATGTTGTATTGAAGTATACCTTATGTAAGATTAATAGGGTTTGTATGATGTTGAATTGAAATTTCTTGACTATGGTTTGTTAGTTGTTGGCTAAGATGTAAATTTTATAAGGATGGTGATAACTTACCAATGTGCCTTATTATGATACGACTATGTAAATGTGCTAACCTCACATGTATGAATTGTAATGAAAGGAAAATACTCATACAATTCTTATTGAGATATGATGATGATTATATAAGGTATAGACCCTATGACCTATATTAAGCTATGATGATTAATAAGGATTCAAGACATTTAAAAAAGGGACTCTATCTTAGCACAAAGTGAACTAGAGTGAGGAGTGTCCCTTCCCACATGGGGAAGGTAGGATCACTAACGTAGTCATGAGATTGGAGACTATAATGCATGTAGCATAAAGAGGGTCCCAACTACATCTACTAGTTCTTGAACTATGTTGCCCCCATAGGAATACTAGCTAGTGGATCCACAATAGAAGCTATGTTAATGTTTTGGTACTACCTTGGCAAGTAGTCCACCTTCTTTCGATGTAGGGTTCCATGACACCGGATTCCACATTTGCTCATGTGGTATATGTCAATTAAGTCAATATGTTCCTAAAAGGTAAAATAAAGTAATGAATGAACTCTAACTAGGATGACCTAAGGGGTTTAGCTTAGTCTAGGTAGGGGTATGAGACTCTACCTACACATTGCACTAGTTAGCCTTGAAGGGAGTCTTAGGAGGATGTTCTTATGTATGTATGTGAGTATAAATGTAAATGATATGTATATGATGATCTTACATGTTGATGACACTATATAATGATGGTTTCACTTCTGAACATATGTTTGCTCTTTATAGCTAAAGTATGATGATGATGATGGTTCCAAATGATATTGTATGTGAAGTTGGACATTGGTTATGGTTCTTGTTAGGTTTACTTAATTAAGTAAGGTTATGGGGCTTTGCTTAGTCATTGCACTAGTGGACTTAATGAAGGTTCATGAGTAATTGTATTGCTTTGGTTATGATGTTATGAACTCTTATCTATGCTTGTTGATGTTATAACTTGATGATTGAGTTGTCTTGGTTATGTTCTCTAGTATGTGGGTATGCATGATTGACTTGACTAGACTTAGTATGGTTGATCTTGTGATGAACATGGTCTTGACTCAATGAATATGAATTAATGACTTTTATTGGTTCTTGAATGTGCATAAGGCATTTCAAATGTAAAAATAGCATGCTTTAATGAAATGTCCCCTTTTAGCATGATTTCTATGATGTGTGTGCATATGGTCTCATACTTAGTACAAGTGATGTGCTAACCCCATTTTCTCCCTTTTCCCCAACATTTTAGGTTTCGATCGTTGAAGGGCTTTTGAGATGACTTTGAAGAAAGACTTGAAATTCTCACTCATCCAAGTTGGGTAGGTCCTCACTTTCCGAGGGCAATGCCACTATCAAGCTATTAATGTTGTTCTAGTTATAATACTTCTAGTTCTTTCCTTTTCATTTGAGTACTAAAGATTGTATAGCCTATATGTGGCTTTATTGTATTGATGTATGGGCTATTCCCAATTGTTATATTCATGTTTAGATGGTTATGAGATGAGAAAATCGTTTAAGACTATGTTATATATATATATATATGTGTGTGTGTGTGTGTGTGTGTGTAATAAAAGTAGAAGACTATGTAATTTTCTTATACGAAGATACTCGATATGAATATATTATATGTAATGATAGAGATAGGTAAACCTCATGATAGAGATAGAAAAGTTTTAAATTTTCCGCAGTTTTAACCTATAAATGTAATGATGTAAGCTAAGAGACTATTCTTAGTCCTCTTCGAGGACGACTACGCCGGTTATGTCTAGGGGATTCTCCCCGGATGTAACAAACTTGGTATCAGAGCATGAGGTCGAATATCTTTAGAGTCGATGTCTCACTTAACCACGTCTATGTAGATTCTTACTCATATTTGTGAAGCGCGCCACACTTATGAATAGAAAACTATATGATGCTTAGGAAACTCTAACTTTCTTGGAAATCCAATATCGTGCCTCTAGAGTCTTGACTCTATGTGCCCATAGCATCTAATCCTTTTATTGTGATTATAGGCAATGAATACTCGAACAACCGCTCGAAGACTTGATGAAGAGATTGCCAATGCGGGAGTTTCTCCCAAGCGCATTCAAGTCCCACCTTTTGAGGAAGTTGCTAATGATGACCAAGATCCGGTCAATCCTCCACCTTTGACGGATGGTGACGTAAGGGAAGCCTTTCTCAAAATGGTCCAAGCCATTACTACACAAGCACAAGCCGTCACCACTCAAGCACAAGCCATGATGGCTCAAGCTAATCAGGAGGTGGTACCCCGAGCAAACCAACATGTTGGCACCATGGCCTCCCGTTTGAGGGATTTCACTAGGATGAATCCCCCTACTTTCTAATGGTCCAAAGTTGAGGAATACCCCCAAGAGTTCATTGATGAAACCTACAAGATCCTCTATGCTATGGACTTGACTACTACTGAGAAGACCGAGTTAGACACTTATCAACTCAAAGATGTGTCCCAAACTTGGCACGTCCTATGGAGAGACAATATGCCCTTAAGGGTGTGACCGGTGACATGTGAGATTTTCAAGAAGGATTTTCTTGATAGGTTCTTTCCTAGGGAAAAGAGGGAAGACAAAGTGGAAGAATTCATCAACCTTCGTCAAGGAGGTACGAGTGTACTTGACTATTATTTGAAAATTACTATATTGTCAAAGTATGCTCCTTATTTTGTTTCCAACCCTAGGGAAGAGATGAGTCATTTTGTGATGGGAGTGTCAGATGACTTGAAAGAAAAATGTCATTCGGCTATTCTACATGATAATATGAACATTTCTCGTCTCATGGTTCATGAGCAACAAGTGGAAGAGACTAGGGTAAAGAGAAAGAGTAGGGAAGAAAATAGGGCAAAGTCTTTTGATGGTGGTTCTTCAAAAGGAAGGCTTGATATCAAAGACAAGCCTAAGTTCAAGAATAGGTTCTCTAACAAGTTCCTTCCAAGTTCCCTAAGGCTCGTGATGATAGGGTTTCTAATCCTAAGCCTCAAAGGGGAAGGAGTACTAGTTCACCAAATAAGAAGCCTACTTGTGCCAAGTGTGGAAAAGGTCACTTCGGTGAATGCTTAGTTGGAACGGGCAATTATTTTAGTTATGGTAAAAGTGTCCACAAGGTGAAGGATTTTCCAAACTTGAAGGGTCACGACAAGGGTAGCGGGCAAGCTCAAGCAAGTGTTTCTAATGTGGATTCTCCGAAAAAGAATATCTTCTATGCTCTCCGCTCTAGGGGTGAGCAAAAGACTTATCCCGATATGGTATACGGTATGTTGAAAGTCTTTTGTATTGATGTATATGCTTTACTTGATCCCGGTGCAAATTTGTCATTTGTTACTCCTCTAGTAGCTAAAATGTTTGACATTTTTCCCGATATCTTGAATGAACCTTTTATGGTACTACCTAGGTGGGTGAGTCAGTTGTTGCTAAGAGAGTAAATAGAAATTGTCCTATAATGTTGCCCAATAGAGTTACTCATGTAGATCTAGTAGAACTTGATATGGTTGATTTTGATTTTATTTGGGGTATAGATTGGTTGAATGCTTGTTTCGCTTCCATAGATTTTAGAACAAGGGTGGAAAGTTTAACTTTCCAAATGAGCCCATTTAAGAATGGAAGGGGGAAAAATCTATTCCTAGAGGTCGTATCATATCTTGTATTAAGGCTTGTAAAATGATCTAAAAAGGGTGTATATATCATATTGTAAGAGACAAAGATTTATACTCCAAAAATCCTCCCATTGAGTCGGTCCCCGTAGTAAGGGAATTTCTGGAGGTCTTTCCTAATGATCTTCCCGGAATCCCTCGCGAACGAGAAATTGATTTTGGTATTGATTTGCTACCAGATACGAAACCCATTTCAATTCCTCCTTACCGGATGAATCCCGCTAAATTGAAAGAGTTGAAGGTTCAACTGAAGGACTTACTAGACAAAGGCTTCATTAGACCTAATATTTCTTCATGGGGTGATCCGGTATTATTTGTGAAGAAGAAGGATGGGTCCCTTAGAATGTGTATTGATTATCGCCAACTCAATAAAGTTACCATTAAGAACAAGTATCATGTCCCTCAGATTGATGACTTGGTTGATCAACTCAAAGGGGTAAGCTACTTTTCTAAGATTGACTTGAGATCGGGGTATCACCAACTTAGGGTTAGAGGTAAGGACATGTTACGACCCGAGGGTATACCCTAGAAGTTATGGTATTCTCAAATGTTAACACGGAATTTTCGACCTCTCGGAGTTGTAAGACAAGCCCTTAGACATCTTTCATTGCATAATCGTAATAAAAATAATGGAAAATTTAAAACTTTTCATAGCACATCATATGCTAGATCATTACTTTGTATATATATATATAAAAATACTTCATAATACATAGTTAGACTCTAATGTCTCTTTGGCATCTTAAGACACAAATAAATAGAATAAAATAGGTACACGACCCTTGACAACATAAAATATAAGTCTAAGCTATTATATCAATTTAAAGAAACACCTTGACATAGGCAACCCTTGAATCATAAGGGTCCGTTTACTCGAACTTGGGAGATCTATCCAAGCTCTTCTTTTAGGAGACACTCTCTAGCCATCACCACCTACACTTTGTGTAAAAAGATGAAGAATAATGGGGTATTAGTACAAGAATGCACTAAGTATGACAACCATGCAAAAACATACATTTAAAGAGGAAATTTCATTTGAAATCATGCAACATGTCCTTTTAGTGAACTTCATGAACATAGGCACATATAAGTTCAATATAGTTTACATACATATTATAAACATGGATAATACTCATAATAGCATATAAAGCCATTTATTATACTTATAAGCATATTTAATACACATCATACATTACCTCTCTTTTTTTTTACTTCTTTTCTCAAGTAACCCTCAAGTGTACCTAGTGCAATTTATCACCTTAAGGTCACCTTACAATAGTCTTTCATAATATGATTCATAATAGAAGCACATATATTCATAAGTCATAAACATCTCATAGACATCAACTTCACATAAGGACCATCACCTAAGACAACTCCTAAGTCACACTAGTGCAATGTGTAGGTAACATCCCATAATGATACTTCCACCAAGCGTACCTAAGAAGTTACCCTAGACTAGGCATAACATATTCAACAAGTCATAACATATTCATTTACAACTAGAAATAAGGCCATATTCTTGATATCATCATATAAAGACTCATCATACTTCAAAACATCATAGGAAGGCATCATCATGCCTCCTACACTTTAGTCATAAACTCACTTAGTTCATAACATAAGTAAACCACCCTCATAACCCCTTCACAATTTTACTTGTGCAATGTACACATGGAGTCCCATACCCGCACATATACTAAGTAAACCCATTTAGAAGCCATAAGTGTAATTCACATGCATAGTCATTATTCATATCATAACATATCCAGGTCACTTAACATGCATTCACACAAGTCATACATAACATAAGTCTTTACTTCATAAGGGTCTCAAATCCTACCCTTTTTTGAAGTCATCTAGTGTAATGTATAGGTAGGGTCCATAGTCTTCCTATTCAAAGTACACTTCTCAAGGAATTTAGATTACAGTTCATATTCTTATCTTAGTTATTATTAATCTTCAGTAGATATAGCCGTAACCGACATAGACCATGTGAGCTACATGGAATCAGGTGTTCTACTCCCACACCAAAAAGAGAGGATTAATACTTTCCTAAGGTGCAACCATTCGTACATATCTATTCTAGGTGGTATCCACAAGCTATAACCTACGGGGACACGTAGTTATGGAAGATGGAGATTGCCTCTAGAAACCTTGAATTACTAGCGTGGAGGTTTCCATATCATGAGACAACATCTATGTTGGGAACCCGGACTTGCTAACGTGAAGGTTCTTCGTGGGAAGCCGGACTTACTAACGTGAAGCTACCACTCTCATTTGTCATGTTCACTCGGTGCTAGGATCTAACTCCCTTTTTAAACATATTTAAGCCTTTAGTACATTAATTCATATAGATTTGGCCTTAGGGACTTACTCCCTCATACATCATATAGCTCAAAGGTATCTAGGATGAGAATTCTACATTCACCATAGAACCTACCTTATGTGCGAATATCCTTTCACATAATCATATCATATCCATACATGCAGGTGTGTGTGTACACATATGTGAGATCTACCTTCATATAAACATATTTATGAACACATGTTCATAACTTGATAAATCATATACTTTACATGCATATAAATAGGTATTGATGCATAGGAGAACTATCCTTTCCTTAGTCATCATGATTCTATCCTACTCATAGATATGCATGAAGTATGTGTGTACATTAGTCAACATGATCACAATGGCTATCATATAGTATTGAGGAAGCCACCCTCTAAATACCACAACACATGGACAACATTCTTCAAGTCTCAAGTCAAACACATCTAGAGTATTAAGGACTATAGACTATACACACTCACATTACATCATAGGTGGCAAGTCCATATTCAACAATAGAATATAAGACTCCTAGCATACTTTGATCACACATTCATATAGGGTTCATATGGGTAGGGGTCATGCTACAAGGATATTCTTCATCATTAGCCATATAGACCATCTAACCCTAACATGATCATCACACATATACATATAACATCATCCCCACACCTAGATTAAGCAAATAGTGTATAAGACTATACACATAACTTCATATAACATCAATTCACTTAGAGATGATATTAGAATAAAGGCTAAATCCTTCAACTTCCTAACATAGAAATCATCATATCAATTCATATTGCATCTAATGCTTTCAAGGCCATGATCATAACACATAAACATGTACAAGAATGTAAACATCGCCACCAAAGGTGGACCATAACAATCAACACGATTCAATGTACATTCTAGTCTAATTATAAATAAATCAACTTACCAAATCTCCAAGCTAATGATCATCATTGATAATTCCTCCACAATTCATATTCAATTGATATAGAAAGTAATAGCAATAAGCAATTCAATACAATCTAATCACAATTCTATTAATATCAAGTCAAGATCACAAGTCCCACATTATAGGCTAATTTGAGAAATTAGGAGGATCATGGGTTCTTCATAAAATTGGATAGAAATTTATCATAAAATCAGTAGATAAACATATATTCATCATTAGAATGCTTTTGAAATCAATTTGAGAATGAACCCATGGCTAGATTGAAAAATAGGATTTTTGACTTAGAATTCATGTTTAGAAAACCTTTAAAAGGACTCCATAGATGAATGGTTATCTATGGATGAAGTGTAAGACCCCCAAAATGAGTGTAAGACCTCGAATATGATTTAGGTCAACTAGAACCTAACATGTTGGTAATGGTGGTCTAAGGTCCTTAAAGTGTCTATAATGTTGTGTTGAGACAGTAGCTAGAGTATTAGGTGCATTGGAAGTCAAACGTCAAGGGTCAACCAAGACGTTCGACAACTAAGTCACCTAAGTGTCTCATGTGAGGGCCTATGTGTTTATGTGTACCTTATGATGTTCTAAGGTTCTTAAATGATTTTAAGTGGTGTATAAAGTCAGGGTGTCAAGTTTCATGAAGTTTGGAGGTCAAACGTCCAAGAACGTTCATGAAGTTCAAAAGATATGTCTTGAAATGACCTTGTGTGTCTAGGCATATTTCATCTAGTTTTACGTGTTTGTTTTGGATGAAATTCATGTGAGAGGTGTTAAAATCGTATACGGTCATGTTTGGGTTGTAAACGTCCGGGAAAACATCCCCAATGACCATTCAAGGGTCCTTGAGGAAGGACCCAAAATGGTGGCCAAAATTGCCCAAGGCAGTCCACCTACGGAGGGCAATCGACAGCCAGTGGCCTGGTCGACGCCCCGTAGGTGGTGGGCGTCATTTAGGAATTAGCCTGGGGAGATAATCTATCATATACAAGTCTCTGAACCAATCGACGGAGACCAGGACGGCCCGTAAGTGGACTTATGCCCCGTCGATGGGCAACCTCGATGACACTGTGGCATGCACGCAGGTTCACTGTAAGTCAAGGGGTGAATTTGTAAATTCACCCCACTTCCAAATAAGAGTATTGACGGTTCCCTAAGGGTATTTTATATGTGTTTATAAGTCATTACAACTTAGAAGATTTCATTCTTCAAAAATCACAACCCCAAAATACCTTAGAAATTCTCCAAGACTCCATTGAAGTCCAAAATCAAGGAAAAGCTTGGTGTGACGATTTGAGTGGAGATTCTTCATCAAAGTGAAGAATTAGCTTCATTAGGTATGACTTTTGATCCTAGCAACTCGTTTCATCAAGGAGCCCAACTTTCAAAGATGTTTTCAAAGTTTTGAAAAGGTGAATTGTCCAATTTCATGATTCTACCATGGGTTCTTGCATTAATGATTTTCAAACGTCTATTATGGATTAGATTGATGTTGTATTGATGATTTTAACCTAAATTACGTATGAAATCATGAAATTAATGAGCCTAAGATTTTGACTAAATTAGGGGTTACTTGATATTGGCTTAATGTTGATGAATTCATGTGTAGTTTCTTATGGGCTTTTTATCGATGTAAGAATTATATTCAATTGTTATAAAATTGGTATTGGATTGTTGAATCTATGTTGAATTGGTGTAAATTTCATTGATTTCTATAATTGTGTATAGAATTGGTGTTCATGGCCATGGGTAAGGGCCTTATGATGTTGAATTGGGTGATTTGGTATTGGCTTGAAGTGTTGATGATGAAGTGGTGGTACGCTGCCCTATTTCTTCTTATTAACTGTTAATTATACTTCAATTATGTTATGATTGGTTTGGTCCACCTTTGGTGGCGATGCTATGTGAATTGATGTGGCCTCGTCGGCGTTACTTTCTAGTACATTGATGATCATGGCGTTGTCGGCACTACTTGAACTTATATGTCTATTTGAGTAGTTTATTTGATGATGTATGATCATAGCTACCTATATGTTAAAGTACGTGTTAGAATATTGATACTATCTAGGTAATCATGTTATGCTATGGCTATGTGTTAATTATGTAGTCTTAGAGTTGATACATGGTTGTTCCTAATATTGCTATATGAGTCTAAAATGGTTACGTTGATAAATGTTAAGGTAATGAATAGGTTGACTAAATAAGGTTAAGGGTCATTCCTAAGAGTCTAAACAAAGATAGGCTATATGTGTTAAATGGAAGTATGTTGTGTCTTGTTTAGGTAAACTTGTGTCCCTTACTTAATGCTTATGTGAATATGTGATGTCTTGACTTAGAAACCTAAAGGTTCTTAGTCTTGAATAAATGAATATAGGTGAGACCTTGAATAATGATAAGAGGGTCATTTATGTGAAACCTTGAACCAAGTGGTAAGGTTATGAATCGTGAAGTAGTAAGCCGTAATGGTATCCTTCATGTAATGAATGATGGAATTGAGGTTGATTGGCTGGAACGGCATCATATCATACCTTAGAAAAGTCATGATGATCTTCTTGTCGCAATAGTGAGATAGCTCTAATGGACCTTGCTATGGTAGGGTAAATGTATTTGGGTCATGAACTTGATATGGGACCCATTTGCATGAACCTTAATGTGAATTGATCTATGAGAACTAAGGCTAGCACCGAGTGAGTACGGTAAAGGGAAGTAGTTCTAGTTAAGTATGAGACTAGAATACAAAGCACGCCCTTCATATTCCTTAACCATGTGCCTACATGGGATCTTTATGTTCTACCATTGGCAAGTAGAACACCTCATCAAAGTAGGATAGAACTTCGGATTCCATGCTTTGCTACCATGGTCTATGTCAGTTATTGCCTATTCTCATCATATGGGATACCTATTAGCATTAGAGAAGTTCTATGAAGTTTAGGTGGTGGTATAGGACGCTACTTAGACATTTCACAATAGGCTTTGAAGATGTTAATGAGAGTCCCTAGGTCTTGTCTAAGATCATAATTTGACTGTCCTTTATGTGATGTATGTCTTCTAAATGAACTAATGAACTAATAAAATAATGACTTAATGATAATGAGCATGTAAAGGAATAAGTACCTAATCTAAAGTGACTTAAGGATTCCTTAGTTAAAATGTGAAGAGGGCATAAAGGATGATCTCTTCATGTCTTATCTTTGGAAGTCTTGAGAATGACTCTAGTTAGGGAAGCTACTTGATATGTTTGACATGATCTAAACCTAGAAAGTCTTAAGGATTATTTTGGTAGCCTTGAAGTGAATGTATGGGCGTTCTCTTCTAGGAGTACTTGAGTAAGTCTTTTGATAGGCTTGGTAGGGGAGATTGTCATATCTTGTATTTCTTGTAGGTTTATGTATTGTAGGTGTGTATGTGTCTCATTATGAGCAATCTTGAGGATCGTTTAGGCACATCTAGAGAGGGTGTATGGGTGTTCTCTCTTTGTGTGACTTAAGTGAATCTTAGGATGGCTTTATTGAGAAGACTACATGCTAGAGGGTGTTCAAAGGAGAAGATAATGACTTCACTGTAACAGTGAAGTGAACTCACTGTAATGTGAGTCTTAAAATGTGATAATTCATTTTAAGTATTTTCTTATGTGATTCTAAGTTGTTAAATGTTATTCTTATGATGATATTATGATGTTTTAAAGAAAATATGCATATTTCCAATAAAGTCCGTTTTCATGATTTTATGCATAATGTCATACTTAGTACATGTGGTTGTACTAATTCCATGCTTTATTTTCTATCTATATAGTTCTTGGTAGGTTAAGAGATTTGGGAAGAAGACTAGACAAGGAGATCGTTCAAGAAGAGTTGAAGTATGTCCTCACTTGACTCGATGGCATATATGTCATTTTATGTTTCTTTTATGAAGTTTGTAATAAACAATTAGTAGTATGTTTTTGATTCGTATGGGCCGTGTCCCAAGTATTATTGTGTCTTAAGATGATGATCGAGACTTAGTGTTTTCCTATTTCTACATATAAGAAAGAGTTTAAGACTTCTATATTGTTTTTATGAAAAGTTTCAATTCCGTACTACTTTTCATTATGTATATGCAATGAATGATATGATAGGATTGTATGAGACCTCCGAGAGGTCGAATACGCCGGTCGCAATCCAAGACTGCACCCAAACTTCTAGGGTGTGGTTTCGGGATATGACAATGAGTTAGGGTGTCTAGAGCCTAACATGGTTTTCTTAATGTTATAAGGTCTGAAAATGGCTTATAATATGGTTTAGAGGCAGTGTATAAAGTTTGAGGTGATTTGGAAGTCAAACGTCAAGGGACGACCAAGACGTTCGACGATTAGTCATCTATGTGCCTCATATGTCTATGCGTGCTGATATGTGTATTAATGAGATTATGAATTCTTAAAATGAGTTATAATGATTTTTAATGGTATTATATGAAGTTTTGAGAAGTTTGGAGGTCAAACGTCCAAGAACGCCCAAGACGTTCGAAAGATAGCCTTGAGACATGCATGTGTGTGTCTTGATGGGCCTTGCATGTTTGGACGTGTTGCGAGTATTTGTTTTGGGTGAAACTCATGTGGGAGGTATAAAACTTATTAAGGGTTGTATTTACGTGGTAAACGTCCGGGTACGACTTCTAAGGGACCCTGCAAAAAGGGCCCACAAGAAGGACCCAAGGCTGGTCAACATACTGTCTTGGCAGTTTCAATCGACGGACCAAACGACGGCCAGTAGGTTGACCAACGGACGGTAGGTGAGGTCTCATCGATTGAAACATATCTTGGCAGGTCTCAACCAAAAAATTGGCCAAGGTACAATCGACGGTAGCCAAAGGACGGCCAGTGGATTGACCAACGTCCAGTCGATTGGGTCTGTCGATGGTGGCCTGCACCTGCTGCCTTGCGCACTATTTTATTAAGGGGTGAATGTACCCCACGTCCTAATCTGACTCTAATTGATTTATTTACCTATTTTTAGGTGTATATAAGTCATCAAACACGTGAACCTCCCATTCCCAATCCCGTCTACACAAAATAAACCTTTCCCTCCAAAAATCTTCTCCCTAGAAACCTCCATTGTTGGTGAAGCTCAAGAACATCTTGGAGCATGGATTCCTATGGTTTCTTCATTAATTTTTAAAGGTTTTCATGAATATAAACGTATGGTGATCCTTCATCTCTAGTTATCCTTCCATCTAGAGAGTTAATCTCAAAGTTTCAAAAGAGATTTTACGATCAATGTTCTCCTTCTTCAATCTAGCCATGGGTTATTTCTAAAAACGTTTTGAATGATTAAATTAATTGAAGTTAATATATTGGTTTTAACGTGATTTTTAATCCAATAGCATGATGAACCCATGTGCCTTCCCAAACTTGATTTAGCCCATGCATGGCATTGTGATCATGGCTTGTTAATTATTGAATTGTGATTCTCTTATGTTGAATTGCTTATATCTAATGTTATATATGTTAATTGATTATGAATGGATGATGAATGATCCATGAGGATCAATGTATGAAGATTTGAGTATGAATAGCCTATGTTTCTAAGTGTTACATTGAATTTTGATTATAGCAATTGTGTATGATTTTGATTATGCAAGGCATCATTGTAGCTAATGCCTTCAGTTGGTATTATGGATGAATTGTGGGTATAAATCCTTGATGATCAAATTAAATAAAGGCTTACATAAATTGATCTAGATTCTTTTAGTCTATGAATTGATAATGCTATATAGGTGATGCAATCTATATTCTAAGATGAATAAAGTAGGAATAAGACCTGATTTCTATGTCGTTAACTACTGCCTAGCATGTACTTTATTGGTAAAATATAATTGATGATCAATACTTTGGGAAAATTAGTAAGATGGCATATTCTCCCTACTCTACATTGAATTGATAGTTTAATGTCTATGTTAGTATCTTGATCTTGTAGTGATGTAAGCATGATTTTGATATGTTAAGTGCATATTTAGATACTTTCCTAGATTGATAATATTAATGAAACATGATTTATAATCCATACAAGTGAAGTTGGTTAATGGTCTATGTCCTTCTACATTCTAGCATGTTATTGATGTGTGGTACTAGTTGTAGTATGGCCTGGTAGTAGCTTATGCACGACTCTGTATATTATTATTATGTTTTAGCTACTGCCCTATACTTGAATTATTGATGAAAGAGTAATAAAGGTCAATGATTAGAAAAGGCTAAAAGATGGGTAAGAATTGCTTTACTCTTCTACTTCTCTATTTCTCTATAGTAATGTTGATGAAGCCTTATAAAGCATTGTGTGGTATGGTACACTTATGGTGGCGGTGTTTACTTTAAATCATTATATATGTTGTTGACCATGGCCTTGAAGGCAAATTGATGATTATATGAATGAGTAGGTATGATGATAACTTTATGTGTAACTTGTGCCTAGTCTTCTATTATAGTTGTGAATCTAGGTTATGTTACTAATGTTATGAGCATGTAAATGGCTATGTTCATATCATGTGTAGGTTCTGCCATTAATGATTTATTAAGGATCGATGACCCCTACCCATGTAACCCTATGTGAAGGTGTGAATAGCTAATGTTAGGAGTTTTAAAGTATAATATGAAGATTGTCTTGTCTCCTATGCTAAGTTGTGTTGTGTGGTCTATACTTGAAAGTGTAATGTGGTCTAAGAGGGTTTCTGCCTCAATGAGTAGTTTATAGCCATTATGTGATCATGTTGACCAATGTACACACACTCACACTTCATGCATGCTTAAAAGTAGTAAAGGTTCATGGTGTCTAAATGAAAGGTAGTTCTCATATTCACTAGTGTCTATTACTATGCATGTTAAGCTTATGTGTATGATGAATAATGAATGTACATAGTGTCTTAGTGGTTTTATCTTAAAGGATTGCTCACATAGTTATACCTATAGACTATGCATTGATATATTAACATGTGTGATATTTATGTGTCATGTGAAAGGGTTGCTCACATATATGTACACATACACACATGAATGATGATCTAGTAAATAGAGGGTCCTTGAGAGGGGTGCCCAATAATACTCTATAACTAGAATAGGTGCTTGAATATGTTATAAGAATATGAGGAATGAATATCTCAAGCCTATGTATTATGAAAAATGTAATTAAAGGCTTTTCAATAAAGGGAACTTAGCTTAGCTGTAACGCCCTAAAACGAACTAAGGTGAGCTAGATCTTCGTTAGTGTTGCTTGACTGAATTTTGTGTTAAAGTGAGTTAGTTTAGTATTCCTAAAGTGTGTGTGAAGTTTAGTTGAGTTTGGAGGTCAATCGACCAAAAACGTCCGTGACGTAAGGAAGGTGTGTCCTAGAATGTACTTGTGTGTCTTGGTGTGTTTGAGTGAGTTTTACATGTTCGTTTTTCTTGAATCTTGTGTGGGATGTTCCTTAGACCTAGATGAAATAGTTTAGGGGTTTAACGTCCGGGAACAACCCCACCTAGGACCCACAAGGGGCCTTAGATGAAGAGGCCAAGACTTGGGAAAAACTGCCAAGGACACCGCCCAATCAACGGACCAGTCTACTGGGCCTAGGTCCATCGACGCCCTATCGACTGGGGCCGTCGTTCCATACCTGGTGGGAGGTCCATCCTTCCCTTGAACCATCCTTTGATGCCATCGGCGCCCAGCAGCACGGGCCGTCGATCAAGCGACGCCCAGTAGCTTGGGTCGTCGATTGGCACCTGCACAAGCTGTTAAGTGGCTGCCTACTTGGGGTGTTTTGTGTAAATTCACCCCAAGTCTTTTAAGACCCTAGGCTGATATTTTTAGTGTTTTTAGGTTATATTGGGTTATTTTTAAACCCTAGACCTAGACAAGACCCCTCACTTCAAATATTCAAACTCCCTCTCTAAAAGAAAACTCACTCAAAGTCATCATTGAAAGCTAGAGGTCAAGGAAGAATAGGAGGGCTGGTTGGACGTGTCTCTTCATCAAAAACTTTTGGGTTTTACTTTCTTATTGAGGTATGGTATCATTCTTGAATACCCTTTAATTCAAGAAGCCATTTCCAATGAATTCCAAAAAGGGGTTTTTAACCCTAACTTCTATTATCTTCAACCCAATATGGGTCTTGCATGAAAATGTTTCTATTGATAAACTAATGATACTAATGTTAGTTGATGATCCTAATGCTAAAACCTTAATGAAATCATGTTAAATTTTCTTTTCAAGTTGTGGTTTATGAAATGGGTCAAATGAGCATGTTTATGTATAAAATGAACTTTGGTTTTATTGTCTTGTAATGGTGGTTTAGCTACTGCCCTAAGGGGCTTATTATGTTGAATTAATGATAAAAATGTTTATAGGTTGTTATGGCTTAGTAAATTGAAGAGTTGCCATATTGTATTATGCTTATGATAAATTGATCTTGAGTGGTATGGTCCACCTTCTAGGTGGCGGTGCTTATTTGATTAGTTGCTAATGTTTAATATGTATTGAGGATGTGATCTTGAAGGTCTAAATGGTAGAATGAATAGAAATGGTAAATGGGTCTTGTTTTGTGATTGTGAAGCTTAAATTGTATGTTTGACCTAGGTTTTGGTCTAATTGAAGAACATGACTAAGTGATGTATGTAAAGTGTGTAACTTGATAAATGGAAGTCTAAAGCATGTTTAGAAGTAATGTATACGCTTCGTGAGTTGAGATGTCGTATTCTTTATACCTTTTGAGATGAGTACTCATTGTTAGTAGAGAATCTGTCACTTAGTAGCAATCTCTCTATCTCTTAACTATGTGCCCGCGTAGGTATAGCTATTGGGAAAGCCATGTAAAAGCTAAGAAGTATGACCTTACTCTAGGCAAGTGAGGATCCCTCATCCGATAGGGGTTAATATTGGGATTCCATGCCTAGCTCTCATGGTCTTTGTCGGTTAAGCTACCCCCCCACAAAAGTAATAAAAGTGCTAAGTTGTCTAATTAATGTGTTACCTATGTGATGTGATTGAACTAAGTATTCTAAAAGAACGTGCTACTTAGAGTAGGTTGTGGTATGGGACACTACCTATCAATTGCATTAAGTAGGACCTTCTGAAAGGGAAGACTTGGTGCCAAACCTTCTAAAAGAATGTACTACTTAGAATAGGTGGTGGTATGAGACTCCATCCTACTCATTGCACTAAGTAGGCATTCCAAAAGGGAAGCCTTTGGTGTTTTGTTGGGTTTTTTTATAAGGTCTTGTCTTTGAGTGGTGATTCATTCTCCCGAGGTGAGTAAGCCGAACGGGGTATGCTTGAGGAATCGCTTGGGTGTGCGTTGAAGGAAGTGTTTAGACGTTTCCTTCATGTCTTACCTTAGATAGTCTTGGGATTATCCTTAGGTAGGGAAACTCCTATGGAAATGGACTCATTTCCTCATTTGCAATACTTTGGAAGTTCACCATTGTTGGAGTCTTTTGTCTAATGTAAAGATTTTAAACTTAGTGTGACCTAAGAGTCCTATTGGAGCAGAGTACTTATGTGAGAGTCGTATACATGCGTAGTTCACTGTGAAGTCAAGTGTTCTTACTGTAAAGTGTAATGTTGAGGTAAGATAATGGAAGTTCTTCTTTAAGTGTTAAATGATGCTTCTTATGTCGTTTTGTTCATAAGTTCATGAATGTTTTATTAAATTGTCATGAAAGCTTATTTTGCTAAAAATATCCCTTTTTACATGTTTTTGCATATGCCATACTTAGGACATTGTATGTACTAACCCCATACTTTTATATACCTTATGAGTATAGGTTGGAAGCCTTTTGGAAGATCGAAGTTGAAGCTTGGGAACTCTATCTCTAAAGAATTTAGTATGTCCTCATATATTCGAGGACATAGTGTATGTTTCTTAGTTTCTTTATTAAGACATAATTTGTATTTCCTTTTTATTGTAAAGGGCCGTGTCCCTAAGATTCTAAGTTGTGTCTTTAAGTTGGCTTGTGACGACAAGATTTCCTAGTATTTATCAAAAGACTTATTTTATTATTGTTATTGTGAAAAGTTTTAATTCTGCACTACTTTTCATGCTTTATGTTATGAACGAGAGTTGAAGGGCTTGTACGAGAGCCCAAAGGGTCAAGTACGCCCGGCCACGATTCGAGAGTTAGCCCTAACTTCTAGGGGGTACTTTCGGGTCGTGACATTAGCACCCAGTGAACTTGAAATTGAGAAGTGTTGACTTTCCTTTAAGGAAGATTCACCATTTGTCCCTTGCAAAGTGTTAACTTCCCTTAGAGGAATACTTATCTATGGACCCACATGAGGTGTTGACTTCCCTTTGAGGAAGGGTTCACCCATGTTTTCTCATGATATGAGGCCCCAATTGCGCAATGGCATGTGGAGGGAACTACCTCTCTCTTAGTTCCATAAACTATGATTACCACATAGAATCTAGCAAAGTGAATTCACTTAGGATGCTAGGATATATGTTAATGTTCTAGCTTGGCTAGGTAGGAACACCTTCCATTGTTCTAGCTTGGCTAGCTAGGATATATGTTATTTATGTTAATTGATTATGAATGGATGATGAACGATCCATGAGGATCAATGTATGAAGATTTGAGTATGAATAGCCTATGTTTCTAAGTGTTACAATGAATTTCGATTATAGCAATTGTGTATGATTTTGATTATGCAAAGTATCATTGTAGCTACTGCCTTCAGTTAATATTATGGATGAATTGGGGGTATAAATCCTTGATAATCAAATTAAATAAAGGCTTACATAAATTGATCTAGATTCTTTTAGTCTATGAATTGATAATGATATATAGGTGATGTAATCTATATTCTATGATGAATAAAGCAGGAATAAGACCTTATTTCTATGTTGTTAGCTACTGCCTAGCATGTACTTTATTGGTAAAATATAATTGATGATCAATACTTTGGGAAAATTAGTAAGATGGCATATTCTCCCTACTCTACATTGAATTGATAGTTTAATGCCTATGTTAGTACCTTGATCTTGTAGTGATGTAAGCATGATTTCGATATGTTAAGTGTATATTTAGCTACTTTCCTAGATTGATAATATTAATGAAACATGATTTATAATTCATACAAGTGAAGTTGGTTAATGGTCTATGTCCTTCTACATTCTAGCATGTTAATGATGTGTGGTACTAGTTGTAGTATGGCCTTGCAGTAGCTTATGCACGACTCTGTATATGATTATTAGATTTTAGATACTGCCCTATACTTGAATTATTGATGAAAGAGTAATAAAGGTCAATGATTAGCAAAGGCTAAAAGATGGGTAAGAATTGCTCTACTCTTCTACTTCTCTATTTCTCTATAGTAATGTTGATGAAGCCTTGTATGGCATTGTGTGGTATGATACACTTATGGTGGCGGTGTTTACTTTAAATCATTATATATGTGTTGACCATGGCCTTGAAGGCAAATTGATGATTATATGAATGAGTAGGTATGATGATAACTTTATGTGTAACTTGTGCCTAGTCTTCTATTATAGTTGTGAATCTAGGTTATGTTACTAATGTTATGAGCATGTAAATGGCTATGTTCATATCATGTGTAGGTTCTGCCATTAATGTTTTATTAAGGATCGATGACCCCTACCCATGTAACCCTATGTGAAGGTGTGAATAGCTAATGTTAGGAGTTTTAAAGTATAATATGAAGATTGTCTTGTCTCCTATGCTAAGTTGTGTTGTGTAGTTTATACTTGAAAGTGTAATGTGGTCTAAGAGGGTTTCTGCCTCAATGAGTAGTTTATAGCCATTATGTGATCATGTTGACCAATGTACACACACTCACACTTCATGCACGCTTAAAAGTAGTAAAGGTTCATGGTGTCTAAATGAAAGGTAGTTCTCATATTCACTAGTGTCTATTACTATGCATTTTAAGCTTATGTGTATGATGAAGAATGAATGTGCATAGAGTCTTAGTGGTTTTATCTTAAAGGATTGCTCATATAGTTATACCTATAGACTATGCATTGATATATGAACATGTGTGATATTTATGTGTCATGTGAAAGGGTTGCTCACATATATGTACACATACACACATGAACGATGATCTAGTAAATAGAGGGGCCTTGAGAGGGGTGCCCAATAATACTCTATAACTAGAATAGGTGCTTGAATATGTTATAAGAATATGAGGAATGAATATCTCAAGCCTATGTTTTATGAAAAATGTAATTAAAGGCTTTTCAATAAAGGGAACTTAGCTTAGCTGTAATGCCCTAAAACGAACTAAGGTGAGGTAGAGCTTCGTTAGTGTTGCTTGAGTGAATTTTGTGTTAAAGTGAGTTAGTTTAGTATTCCTAAGGTGAGTGTGAAGTTTAGTTGAGTTTGGAGGTCAATCGACCAAAAACGTCCGTGACGTTCGAAAGGTGTGCCCTAGAATGTACTTGTGTGTCTTGGTGTGTTTGAGTGAGTTTTACATGTTCGTTTTTCTTGAATATTGTGTGGGATGTTCCTTAGACCTAGATGAATTATTTTAGGGGTTTAACGTCCGGGAACAACCCCACCTAGGACCCACAAGGGGCCTTAGATGAAGAGGCCAAGACTTGGGAAAAACTGCCAAGGACACTGCCCAATCGACAGAGCAGTCTACTGGGCGTAGGTCCATCGACGCCCCATCGACTGGGGCCGTCGTTCCATACCTGGTGGGAGGTCCTGCCCTCCCTTGAACCATCCTCTGATGCCATCGACGCCCAGCAGCACGGGCCGTCGATCAATCGACGCCCACTAGCTTGGGTCGTCGATTGGCACCTGCAAAAGCTGTTAAGTGGCTGCCTACTTGGGGTGTTTTGTTTAAATTCACCCCAAGTCTTTTAAGATGCTAGGCTGATATTTTTAGCGTTTTTAGGTTATATTAGGTTAGTTTTAAACCCTAGACCTAGACAAGACCCCTCACTTCAAATATTCAAACTCCCTCTCTAAAAGAAAACTCACTCAAAGTCACCATTGACAGGTAGAGGTCAAGGAAGGATAGGAGGGCTGGTTGGACATGTATCTTCATAAAAAACTGTTGGGTTTTGCTTTCTTATTGAGGTATGGTATCCATTCTTGAATACCCTTTCATTCAAGAAGCAATTTCCAATGAATTTCAAAAAGGGGGTTTTAACCCTAACTTCTATTATCTTCAACCCAATATGGGTCTTGCATGAAAATATTTCTATTGACAAATTAATGATATTATTAATGTTAGTTGATGATTCTAATGCTAAAACCCTAATGAAATCATGTTAAAGTTTCTTTTCAAGTTGTGGTTTATGAAATGGGTCAAATGAGCATGTTTATGTATAAAATGAACTTTGGTTTTATTGTGTTGTAATGGTGGTTTAGCTACTGCCTAAGGGACTTATTATGTGGAATTAATGATAAAAATGTATATAGGTTGTTATTGCTTAGTAAATTGAAGAGTTGCTATATTGTATTATGCTTATGATCAAAATATCTTGAGTGGTATAGTCCACCTTCTAGGTGGCGGTGCTTATTTGATTAGTTGGTAATGTTTAATATGTATTGAGGATGTGATCTTGAAGGTCTAAATGGTAGAATGAATAGAAATGGTAAATGGGTCTTGTTTTGTGATTGTGAAGCTTAAATTGTATGTTTGACCTAGGTTTTGGTCTAATTGAAGAACATGACTAAGTGATGTATGTAAAGTGTGTAACTTGATAAATGGAAGTCTAAATTATGTTTATAAGTAATGTATATGAAATTATGCTTATATGCAAGGTGTGCTTACATGTACACACACACTTTAAGTGAATGAATGAAGCTATGTTTAGTAAGAAGGGGAGTCTTGGGGTGGACACTCTTCGTGAGTTGAGATGAAGTGTCTAGTAGCAACCTCACTATTCCTAATGATCTTTCCTAGATAGGTCGGAGGATGAATTCACTTCGTGAGTCGAGATGTGAGGAGTTATGCCTAGCACCGAGAGGATAGGAAGAAGAGGTGGGATAAGCTTCGTGAGTTGAGATGTCGTATTCCCTTATACCTTTTGAGATGAGTACTTCTCGTTAGTAGAGAATGAGTCACTTAGTAGCAATCTCTTTATCCCTTAACTATGTGCCCGCATAGGTATAGCTATTGGGAAAGCCATGTAAAATCTAAGAAGTATGACCTTACTCTAGGCAAGTGAGGATCCCTCATCCGATAGGGGTTAATATTGGGATTCCATGCCTATCTCTCATGGTCTTTGTCAGTTAAGCCAACCCCCCACAAAAGTAATAAAAATGATAAGTTGTCTAATTAATGTGTTACCTATGAAATTTGATTCAACTAAGCCTTCTAAAAGAACATGCTACTTAGGTTAGGTGGTAGTATGGGACTCTACCTATCCATTGCACTAAGTAGGACCTTCCGAAAGGGAAGACTTGGTGCCAAACCTTCTAAAAGAATGTACTACTTAGGGTAGGGGTGGTATGGGACGCCATCCTACTCATTGCACTAAGTAGGCTTTCCAAAAGGGAAGCCTTTGGTGTTTTGTTGGGTTTTCTTCTAAGGTCTTGTCCTTGAGTGGTGATTCATTCTCCCAAGGCGAGTAAGCCGAACGGGGTAGTCTTGAGGAATCGCTTGGTTGTGCGTTGAAGGAAGTGTTTAGACGTTTCACTCATGTATTACCTTAGAGAGTCTTGGGATTATCCTTAGGTAGGGAAACTCCTACTGAAATGGACTCATTTCGTCATTTGCATTACTTTGGAAGTTCACCATTGTTGGAGTGTTTAGTCTAATGTAAAGATTTTAAACTTACATTAAAGTCTTAAAACGGTTCACTATAATGTCAATGAAATAGTTCACTGTAAATGCATCTTTTTGGTCAACTTGTTGTAACGTGCTCAAATCCTTGGGAATTCAATAGGAGCGCTAGTGGGAGTGGTAGTATGGTATGCTACTCTCACATTGCACTTAGTGTGACCTAAGAGTCCTATTGGAGGAGATTACTTGTGTGAGAGTCGTATACATGCGTACTTCACTGTGAAGTCAAGTGTGCTTACTGTAAAGTGTAATGTTGAGGTAAAATTATGAAAGTTCTTCTTTAAGTGTTAAATGATGCTTCTTATGTCGTTTTGTTCATAAGTTCATGAATGTTTTATTAAATTGGCATGAAATCTTATTTTTCTAAAAATGTCCATTTTTACATGTTTTTGCATATGCCATACTTAGTACATTGTTTGTACTAACCCCATACATTTATATACCTAATGAGTATAAGTCGGAAGCCTTTTGGAAGATCGAAGTTGAAGCTTGGGAACTCTATCTCTAAAGAATTTAGTATGTCCTCATATATTCGAGGACATAGTGTATGTTTCTTAGTTTCTTTATTAAGACATAATTTGTATTTCCTTTTTATTGTAAAGGGCCGTGTCCCTAAGATTCTAAGTGTTGTCTTTAAGTTGGCTTGTGACGACAACATTTCTTAGTATTTATGAAAAGACTTATTTTATTATTATTATCGTGAAAAGTTTTAATTCCGCACTACTTTTCATGCTTTATGTTATGAACGAGAGTTGAAGGGCTTGTACGAGACCCCAAAGGGTCAAGTACGCCCGGCCACGATACGAGAGTTAGCCCTAACTTCTAGGGGGTACTTTTGGGTTGTGACATTAGCACCCAGTGAACTTGACATTGAGAGGTGTTGACTTTACTTTAAGGAAGATTCACCATTTGTCCCTTGTAAAGTGTTGACTTCCCTTAGAGGAATACTCATCTATGGACCCACATGAGGTGTTGACTTCCCTTTGAGGAAGGGTTCACCCATGTTTTCTCATGATATGAGGCCCCAATTGCCCAATGGCATGTAGAGGGAACTACCTCTCTCTTAGTTCCATAAACTATGCTTGCCACATAGGATCTAGCAAAGTGAATTCACTTAGGATGCTAGGATATATGTTAATGTTCTAGCTTGGCTAGGTAGGAACACCTTCCATTGTTGTAAGGCTCTACAACACCAAATTCCATGTTTAGCACCCATAGTCTTAGTGTCGGTTAAGGCTATAGTTTCCCTAAATTAAAATGGACAATGGAAGTAAAGAACTAGGATCATAACTAGGATGACTTAAGGGAGGTTACTTAGTATAGGTGGAAGTAATGAACCTATCTAGACATGGCACAAGTAGCTCCTTAGGAACTCCTAGGAAGGTGACGTAATGTGTATGATTATGATTATGTCTTTATGTATGATATTGTAGAAGTTGTTTACTTGTTATGAAGAAGTGCATGATATGAATCTATATGATATGATCTATCCTTATATGCAATATATTGGTCTAAATGACTATATGATGAAGGTCTTGTATTGACATGAATTAAGTTGTCTTCACTTGATAAGAGGATGTATGAATTGTATGTTAAGGTTTGTGGTCTCATGAAGAATTTACTAAGTATCTGTGGAGTTATGGGGCTTCACATGTACATTGCACTAGTAGACTAAGATTGGGATCATGAATAAGCTCTTAGAATGAGGAATATGAAAAGAAGTAAAAGTATGTGTAAATGTATGTAGTTCACTGTAATGTACTATATTCTTGACTTGAATATGTCTTGTAATGGGCTATACTTCTATGGGGATATGTGTGGGCTTGTGTAAGTGTATGTATGTTTCCTTGTGGCCTTAAGGTGATGCATTGCACCAAGTATCAGTAGAGGGTTACTTGGGAGGTTAATGAATAAAGGAGAAGATAGTTCACTGTTAAGGGAAAACTAGTTCACTGTAATGTGACTTGAAAATGTAATAAATTCTATATTTGATCTTATGAAATGTTTGGCCTTTGATTATGTTTCTATGAAGTATATTAATGATATAAATGCTATTGTTTAAAGGTTTTATGAAGATTTATTCAAAATGTCATGAAGTTTGATTTCAAGAAAATGTTCCTTTTAAATGCATGTTTTTGCATGGTTGCCATACTTAGGCGCATTCTTGTACTAATTCCACTCTTATCTACTTTTTACACAAAGTGTAGGTTATGGATGCTTAAAGGATGTCTTGAATGGTGAAGATCTTGACAGATGATTCCCAAGCTCAATGAAAGGAATCCTTAAGTTCAAGGATCTCCTACTTATGTCTTTACTCTAAATTGTTTAAATATTGTATAGTGATGTAATGTGTCTTAAGGGCCATGTCCCTAATGTACTCTAATGTTGTTGAGTCTAAGATATCAAAGAGACTTAAGATCTATATATGTATTATGACTTATGTTTTATATATATGAAGTAATGTTCTAGCATATGATGTGCTAAGAAAGTTTTAAATTTTCCGCTAAATTTAATATGTCAATGCAATGAATGATAACTATGGGCTTGTATAAGACCTCCGAGAGTTCAAGTACACCATCAAAAATCTGAGAAGAGAGCTCCAAGAATCCAACTCCATAGCTTCTTCTTGAGCTTGGTCTACAATGGGGGGTTTTGTGTTTTTTTGGAAGAGAAGAGAACTTTGGGAATTTGATTTCTTAATGGGTGTTGGGGTTTTGTCTTGTGAAAGGATTTAAAAAGGTCCTAAAATAGTTAATAAAACGTCCCCTAAGTTACCAAACCCCCCCCCCCCCACGAATTGGGGCTCTTAGACATGTCAAAATTGACTTAAAAATGACGCAACCAGATCTGGGAGTGGGCTGAGCGTCGCAGGGCAGCCTCCCAATTCTGTCCCAAATAATGTTTCGGACGTGTGTGCTAGGCGCTTGTCGCTAGGTCAAGGTCTCATTCTTGCTCCTGCACGCTGCCTTGGGCAGCCTCTTGTCCAAGGTTTAGGTCCTCCTTGGGGGCCCTTTGGGTGGTCCACAGGGGGTCGTACCCGGACATTTTGACCCTTAACATGTCTATTAAGGTACTAGGGTCAATTAAAATGCTTCTAAACTCCAAACAACACATAAAATCAAGCCAAACATACAAGGACTCACTAGCACGTCTAAAGACTAACTTTCAAACTTCATGGACGTTCTTGGACGTTTGACCTCCAAATGACTTCAAAATAATTATAAAAGCTATAGAACACTTTATTAACATGTTATTAACCTTTTTAGGCACATGTGAGGCTTTAGTTACCTTAGTTCATTTTGAGGGCGTGTCAATACTCCCCCACTTAGACCAACATTCGTCCTCGAATGACACTAAAATACTTTAAACACTTTCAATGACTTTCATAGAAGCTCACAACACTTCAACAGGTTATCACATAAAAGTCAATGCACAAAACTTACAAGGAACACTAACTTAATTCTAGCATGCATTCTAGGCAACATAATCAAGCATGGACAACTTCTATAATTCATTCCATGCATACATACTTCTTCATATTCATTGCCATTTGGAGGAACTACCTTCTCCAACCTTAGGCATGTTCATTATTTCATCACAAGGTTAGACATACTATTGATTCCAATTTCACACTTAGGCATAATCCACACTTCAACTCATGAGAAAATTTAAACACTTCATTTAGTTGCACAAGAATCATGAATAAGGTAGATTAACTACAATCTTATAGTCTCGACATAATACCATCAACGTCATATATGACATTACCGTGCTTAGTTTTTGTTCAAGGAGGAAGTACCTTCTCCAATTCACAACATATACACATGGCATCATAGAGTTCATATGAAAGCAATGCATAGAGGTTTATTCATACTAAGGAGGATTTCTTTACTCCAAACCACGTTATGCTTATACTCCCTTACTTATGAAATCAACATGGTAGGTAACACCAAGCACATCACAACTTTAGGAAGTAAATTTACAGATTTCTATTTCTAGCACATCACTAGATTTCATAAGAATGCATCATTTAGGGATATTTATCACAATTTATAGGCACACCAATAAACATAGGCTAGACCAACCATCATTTATCAAGAGTGAGCCTATAATAACACTTCCCAAATCTCAAAAGTCACACATTTTTTTAAGAGACTCATTTTATCTTTTTTTAAAAGAGACTCAATTTCCCATAGTGGGGCCAAAAACCACACATCATGAGTGACATAAAGCATAATCACTAAGCCATCTCATTAGATCAAATTGCACATTTATCATATAAGGATGCACAACAACATGAGCACATGCAAATTTATCAAAAATTTCCTTTTTCATGCAATAATGACCTTTCATAATATGCATAACATAGTGTCATTTAAGACATGCATGACATATGGAGAACATGCAACTTATCACCTTATGCAAGACTCCTATCATGAACAAGCTACTAAGGAACTCTTTGGTTTCAAGCTTGAGTAGGAATAGAAGGAAAATATAGGGACATCTAAAACCCTACTACTCAAATCATTCTCCCCCACTTATGGAATAAAACTACCTATTCTCCTTTTACCACTCTTAAAATAGGTTCATAGAGGGAATCATTTACTAGTCATAAGGTTTCTACCATTAACTAGCATACTTCACAATCACCTTACAAGGCTCAACACACTAACTCCCCTCCTTAGGAGCAAGCCTAAACAAAAGGTTTCAAATCCACACAAGGACAACTATGAAGCATTTTACATATACAAAGACAACATTCGTCTTTCTCACTATTCACCACATTCTCCAAGACTTTTCAAGCCTACACCATAACATCATGCTACCATACTACCTAATCATAAGACATTCGGAAACCCATTTAACCATAACAACTACTAACAAGCTATAACCACATCATATTATAACTTCTCAACATAACATCTCCTTCCTCATAAATAACATATATCCATAAATGGGATAACATTAACATATGCTAAATTCACCTACATATATACTCACCAAACCATAAAACCAAAGTAAGCATCAAAACTCACCTTTTGTACCTCTAGCATTGAGAAATCATCCCTTCCAAGTAACCACATCTAAAAGACTACCGTACAAGGAAACATAACAGAAAGATCTTATAACATTACGTTCTATGGCCCGGCATGAGAATAGTGAAGAAGGGAAACTCTATCCTCCTATAGCCTCCCATATCATTTCATGTATCGCGACTCACCACCACTGATAGGAGACTCTACTAGACATGGCAACACGAAACTTTGAAAGCTAAGGACAAAACACAAAACCATATGCTCTGATACCAAGTTTGTTACGACCTGAGGGTATACCCTAAAAGTTATGGTATTCTCGAATCTTAACATGGCGTCGTCGACCTCTCGGAGGTCTAAGAAAATCCCTTAGACATCTTTCATTGCATAATCATTATAAAAATAGCGGAAAATTTAAAAAATTTCATAGCACATCATATGCTAGAACATTACTTCGTATATATATAAAAATACTTCATGATACATAGTTAGACTCTAATGTCTCTTTGCCATCTTAAGACACAACTAAATAGAATAGAATAGGGACACGACCCTTAGCAACATAAAATATAAGTCTATGCTATTACATCAACTTAAAGAAACACCTTCACATAGGCAACCCTTGAATCATAAGGGTCCCTTTACTCGAACTTAGGAGATCTATCCAAGCTCTTCTTTTAGGAGACATCCTTTAGCCATCACCACCTACACTTTGTGTAAAAAGATGAATAAGAATGGGGTATTAGTACAATAATGCACTAAGTATGGCAACCATGCAAAACCATATATTTAAAGAGGACATTTCATTTGAAATCATGCAATATGTCTTTTTAGTAAACTTAATGAACATAGGCACATATAAGCTCAATATAGTTCACGTACATATTATAGACATGGATAATACTCATAATAGCACATAAAGCCATTTATCATACTTATAAGTAAATTCAATACACATCATACATTACCTCTCTTTTCTTTTACTTCTTTTCTTAAGTAACCCTCAAGTGTACCTAGTGCAATGTATCACCTTGAGGTCACCTTCCAATAGTCTTTTATAATATAATTCATAACACAAGCACATATATTCATAAGTTATAAACATCTAATAGACATCAACTTCACATAAGGACCATCACCTAAGACAACTCCTAAGTCACACTAGTGCAATGTGTAGGTAACATCACATAATGCTACTTCCACCAAGTGTACCTAAGAAGTCACCCTAGACTAGGCATAACATATTCAACAAGTCATAACATATTCATTTACAACTAGAAATAAGGCCATATTCCTCATATCATCATATAAGGACTCATAATACTTCATAACATCATAGGAAGACATCATCATACCTTCTACCCTTTAGTCATAGACTCAGTTAGTTCATACCATAAGTAAACCACCCTCATAACCCCTTCACAAGATTACTTGTGCAATGTACACATGGAGTCCCATACCCCGACATATACTAAGTAAAACCAATTAGAAGTCATAAATATAATTCACATGCATAATCATAATTCATATCTTAACATAACAAGGTCACTTAACATGCATTCATACAAGTAATACATAACATATGTCTTTACTTCATAAGGGTCTCCAATCCTATCCTTTCTTGAAGTCATCTAGTGCAGTGTATAGGTAGGGTCCATAGCCCTCCTATTCCAAGTACACTTCTCAAGGAATTTAGATTAGATTTCATATTTTTTATCTTAGTTAATTATTAACCTTCGGGAGACATAGCCATAACCGACATAGACCATGTGAGCTACATGGAATCCAATGTTGTACTCCCACACCGAAAAGAGAGGGTTAACACTTGCCTAAGGTGCAACCATTCGTACACAACTATTCTAGGTGGTATCCACAAGCTATACCCTACGTGGGCACGTAGTTATGGAAGATGGAGACTGCTTCTAGAAACCTTGACTTACTAGCGTGGAGGTTTCCACCTCATGAGAAAACATCTATGTTGGGAACCTTGACTTGCTAACGTGAAGGTTCTCTTTATGGGAAGCCGGACTTACTAACGTGAAGCTCCCACTCTCATTTGTCATGTTCACTCGGTGCTAGGCTCTAACTACCTTTTTAAACATATTAAGTCTTTAGTACATTAATTCATATAGATTAGGCCTTAGGGACTTACTCTCTCATACATCATATAGCTCAAAGGTATCTAGGACGAGAATTCTATATTCACACTAGAACCTACCTTATGTGAGAATATCCTTTCACATAATCATATCATATTCATGCATGCAGGTGTGTGTACATATATGTGAGATCTACCTTCACATAAACACATTTAGGAACACATGTTCATAACTTCATAAATCATATACTTTACATGCATATAAATAGGTATTGATGCATAGGAGAACTATCCTTTCCTTAGTCATCATGATTCTATCCTACTCATAGATATGCATGAAGTCTGTGTGTGTACATTGGTCAAAATGATCACATAATGGCTATCATATAGTATTGATGAAGCCACCCTCTAAAGACCATAACACATGTACAAAATTCTTCAAGTCTCAAGTCAAACACATCTAGAGTATTAAGGACTATAGACTACACACTCACATTACATCATAGGAGTCAAGTACATATTCAACAATAGAATATAAGACTCCTAGCATAATTTGATCACACATTCATATAGGGTTCATATGGGTAGGGGTCATGCTACAAGGATATTCTTCATCACTAGCCATATAGACCATCTAACCCTAACATGATCATCACACATACACATATAACATCATCCCCACACCTAGATTAAGCAAATAGTGTAGAAGACTATACACATAACTTCACATAACATCAATTCACTTAGACATGATATTAGAATCAAGGCTAAATACTTTAACTTCCTAACATAGAGATCATCATATCAATTCATATTGCATCCAATTCCTTCAAGGCCATGATTGTAACAACCCTAAAAATGAATAAGATACATGCTTAAGGTGTCAAGAATGCTTGCGATTAGACCAAGGTTCACACGGATTGATACGCGTAGAACCAGACCTCAGAACCCTTACTACGGCCAATCCAACTAACTTGGGGAGTTAGTTGATCTTGGAAAGGTTGGAACCAACCATGTAGGGCTCTCGAAAACAAAGATTTAATCGAAGGAGTCTTTACCGGACTTAAAAAGAGGAAATCTTAAGTTTTGAGGGTCCAGGGGTAAAATGGTGTTTTACAGGCCAAGGGTAATATCGTAATTACCCTAAGGAATTAATTAATTAATTAATTAATTAAATTAAAGAACCGTTTTGGGTTGGGTCGACCAGAAGTGACCCATTTTCACAAAATGGTGTCACCCGAGTTCGAGCCCCATTGGAAGCAACAAATTGATGATTTACTTATTATTTAAAATTTGATTTTTGTAAGGGAAAAATGGTCCTTTCATGTATAATTAATTAAATCAGATTTTAAGTATTAAGGAGAGTCCTAAATTGACTAAGTCATCATCTAATCCTAAACAACTTCACACGTTTCACTCTTTCACGTCTATCACATCCTCACGTTCAAAACTCTCTTGTTTTCTCTCTGCCAATTAACGTGAAGAACAGAAGCTATAACAAAAGTTCTTCACACTTGAAGAACTCACAAAAAAATCTAACAAAGCAAGCTAATCAAAAACGTTAAGGCAAGGGGAGATTCCGTCGAGTTAATGGTGAAACTTTAGGTGAGTTGGACGTTGTTTTGGAGAAAGATTTTGGCAGCAACTTCAACGTTTGAACAATCAAATAAGGTATGGCTTTCTTCTCTCTCGGTACCTTTCCCAAGAGACCCCTTATGGTTCAAGATATTCATTCTGAAAACTAGGATTGTTTCCCCATTGCATGTCCCCGTCACTAGCTCCCAATGATTCGTAGGTTGGTTTTGTTTGCTGGTAGATTTAGGTATGTGTGATGTTTTTGTGTTGAATGTGAATATGTTTATGTACGTGAAATCACGAAAATGACAACCAATGTGTGATCGAAATTATGTGCAAGTGAGTGCAAGCATGTTACTGTGACAAGGGTCTCGACTTGATGCTCAAAATTTGATAAGGTTGTAGTTGTTATTTTAAGTACATAAATTTATAAAAAAAATCGTGATGTTCATTTAAGGAAAGGTGGCTGATTGAATAACAATCTTTTAGCCAAATAAACCTATGAAAGATGCGCCTAAAAATGTGTTAAAATTGTATATGAATACACCCTATGAATAAAGTGAAAACGTTGATAAAAATGAATTGAAAAATTACCAAAATTTCCAGAAACTATGCAATGTTAATTTAGGCTAAAGTTTAATAGAGAAATGTGGAAATTTAATGAGTTTTAAAAGGGTGAGGCCACCAGGATTCGAACCTGTGACCTCACCCGTGTAGCTATTGTAATTCGCGAAAAAGAGATGAAAAATCGGGCTGGGGGAAATCGAACTCAGGCTACTAGTTCGGAAAGGAGAGGGAAATAATTTAAGTAAATAAATAGGAGGCGTGGGAATCGAACCCACGACCTCCAGGCTGCGAATGAGAGAAGAGAAAAAAATAATAAAAAAAAAGAAAATGTGAGGCGTGGGAATCGAACCCAAGACCTCAAGGCTGGAAAGGAGCAGGCGAATTAAATAATAAAATGAGGTGAGGCTGTGGGGGCTCGATCCCCCAACCTCACTGCCAAAACGCATAGCCTAGTGAATTTAATAAAAAAATAAAATAGGAGGCTGTGGGGGTTCGAACCTACCACCTCACAACCTCTAGCAAAATTAAAAGCAAAAATAAGGAGGCTGTGGGGGTTCGAACCCACAACCTCCCAATTCCCGGCAAAAATTAAGAATAAATAAAAGAGTCTGTGGGGGTTTGATCCCACAACCTCTTGGTTTGGGCGAAAAGGGGCAATGATATGTTAATGAAAACTAAAAAGGGGTTGTGGGGGTTCGAACCCACAACCCTTCGTCCAAATTAAGGGGAAAACCAAGTAGAAAACTAAAGATACAATGTTAATATTGGGGTTCAATCTAGAGTCCCAATGTCATGGAGATTAAAAATAAATTCAATGAAAATGTAAATGTTATCCAAGTGATTCGAACTTGGGTTTCCTTGCCCAAACTTCCGTATTGATACATAAGTCATACGTGAACAAAATTTCGAATAATAATGCCACCTACTTAGATCAAAATCAAGATCTTAGCATATATACAAGATACATAGGTCTTGTACTACATAATCTTAGGAATGTATGAATCACTTAACGAAATATGAATGAAGCCTCATGGCTTGTGTGTATAGACTCATAAGTCTAGCATACGTTTAAAAGAAGTGAACCTAAGATGTATGTAATGAAAGGATGAAACCCTAGAAGGGTTAAGTAAGAGTGTGAAACACACAAATGGCCAAGTGCATTGACATATGAATGAATGAACATTCACGTAAAAAGGGGTGAGTAATTATGAAGAGCAAATATGCTAATGCTAATGAATGTGGTGACAACATGATATGAGGCTAATGAAAAAGATGAGAACAATCTCAAATGAGCCTAAGTAAATGTTACCAAAACGTACTCACCTATGAGAGTGTAAAGTTAATGAAGAGACCAGTATCTATGAACACTCTAATGAAAGTATTGAGATTAACACACTTAATACTAATGATGAGATGAGAAATCATCTATTGAGCTATGATGTCCTCATACTAGAAGCCAGCTTCCATGACGTATGAGTTGAATGTAATGGAACTTTATACTGAGCAGCGATAGACTAGCTATGAGCGGTGATGCCTTCTCTCGGGAAGGGCGGAGGTTCACGTAACTCTCATGAGATAAGACTGTCCGGCTTGCCGGGTATGGATCTCCTTATATCTCCTGGTCTTCGAACCTATACTGCTAATATAGGGATCTGACGTGGTGAAATTCCCACGTACGCTAGCATGTTTTGGGTCAACTTGGCTGGTGATTCCACCTCTTTTTGGTGTGGGGGAGACACTGGATTTCATGATGCTCACATAATCTATGTCAGTTAAAGTTAAAGTTCCCAATGAATGAATGAGGCCAGCCTCAAACGAAGCACATAATGATATGAATGATACCAAAGGTGTTAGGATAGGATAATCAAGAGGTGAGCTAGACTCAGGTAATGACACTAGCTAATTCTTGATCATTGCACAGCAAACCCGATGAAAGTCTTAAACTACAGCCTAGGTATAACTGGTGTTTACACTGACCTATGAATGAAATGAAATGAAGTACGTATGAACGAATGAAGCAGACTCTGTGTTTGCTAATGAACACTCCCTAGTTGAGGTCCCATATGTTGAGCCCTCATTTCAGAATGTCTTAATGTTAAGTCCATGATTCCAAGGTCTCATGGCATATGAAAGAATGTTATAAAAGATGTTATGTGTTATATGCAATATGATATGTGCTATGTGTAAGATGTTATATGTTGTGTGCAATATGAAAATTATGATGATGCATGTTACTCTCATGGAATGACTTTCCTAATCCAAATTTGGAAGGCTCACTGACTTTCCAAATCCAAATTTGGAAAGCTCACTGACTTTTCTAATCCAAATTTGGAAGGTTCACTAACTTTCCTAATCTCAATTTGGCAAGTCCACTGACTTGACTTTCCATAATCATGTTGTTAGGAAAAAGCTATCTTTTCTCATGCATGTCATTGGTGTGTACTTGCATATACCCATACTTAGTAAAAGTGTGTACTAACCCTATACTACTCTACAATTTTAGGTACAGGCACAAGTGGACGCTAGGGCTACAGGTTGATGCTGAAGCTATCCGGACGTCGAGCATTCATCCGGACTTGGTAGGTCCTCATGCATTTCGAGGATGTTGCCATTTATATTCTAGCTTAGTTTTAGAGTTGAGCTAGTGGAGCATGTTCCACTAGCGTTGCTTTCATGTTTTATTCAGACATTTTATTGGTGCCATTTTGGCAAGTACATCATTATTACTATACTATAGTATTTCTTTCATTTGATGATCTTAATATTAGATGGTTGATGGTGAACAATTATGTAATGATGAGAATATTTAATAACTATGTTCAGCAACAAATAGTTTCAAATTTTCCGCTAAAGTTAACCTACATGAAGTAAGAATGACGTAAGTAGGCTTGTCTGCGACCTCTGAGAGGTCAACGACGCCGGTCTCTTCTGGGGTCTAGATTCCGGTCTTGACAAAGTTGGTATCAGAGCACTAGGTTAAATTCCAAAGATAATAAGTTCACATCAACCACATTGAGTAGTTTCTAAGTCATGGTAGTGAAGTGCACCACTATCCTGGATTACAGACTGCATGATGCGTAGGAAAATTTCCCTTCTTCTGATCTTATCGTGCTTTTCCTAATGTCTGATTCCTTGGTGTTATGAGTGTGTCTAACATCAATTCTTATTGTTTTCAAAGAATGAATACTAGGAGGAACGTCGGTCAAAGGAGAGGAGGTGCAGCTGCTGGGGACAATCAGGTTCCACCCCAGGCTCCAGCTGAAAGAGTGGCTATGCCAGTTAACCCAGCTGGGTTGACTGATGCTGAGGTGAGGGCATCTATGGCCTAGATGGCACAGGCCATTACTATGCAGGCCTAGGCTATGACTGCCCAGGTCAACCGGCAGGATGTTCAGAGGGAGAACCCACCGGTTCGTAGCATGGTTGACAGGCTGAGAGACTTCACGAGGATGAATCCTCCTATTTTCACTGGGTCTAAGACTTCAGAGGACCCCCAGGAGTTTGTGGACGAGGTGCATATGATTCTGGTGGCTATGGGGGCCACAGATGCTGAGAAGGCTGAGCTGGCTTCCTATCAGTTCAAGGATGTGGCACAGACTTGGTGCAAGATGTGGCAGGATAGCCGAGCTTTGGGCGGAGTTCCAGTTACTTTGGATCTGTTTAAGACAGCCTTTCTGGAGAGATTCTTTACCAGAGATATGAGGGAAGCAAAGGCTGAGTAGTTCATCAACCTTAAGCAGGGATCTATGACAGTCAGGGAGTATTCCCTGAAATTTGTTAAACTATCCAGGTATGCTACTTTCCTTAGTATCTAACAACAAGAATGAGATGAGTACTGAAGTTTGTTAAATTATCCAGGTATGCTACTTCCCTTGTGTATAACAGCAGGGATGAGATGAGCAGGTTCCTCACAGGAATCAATGGAGATCTAGAGGAGGAGTGTCGGTCTGCGATGCTCCATGATAATATGGACCTCTCCAGGTTGATGGTGCATGTCCAGCAGGTAGAGGACAGCCGTAAAAAGAGGGGTATCCGTGATGCGAGGAGGCCTAAGCCTCAAGATCAGGTAGGTCCCAGTGATGGAGGCCACAAAAACAATTTTTGCGTCCGTGAGTAGCCCAGGTTCAAGAAGGGGCAACAGAGTTCTGGGAACTCTAATTTTCAGAGGAGTACAACACCTAGAGGAGGCAGACCTGAGCCCAAGAAGGGAAATGGAGGTGAGATGCAGCGTCCTAAACAAAATTCTGCTAAGTGTGGCCGTACTCACAGTGGAGAGTGCAGACAGGGCACTAATGCCTGCTTCGGTTGCGGTAAGAGTGAACACATGGTTAGAGACTGCCCACAGAACAGAGGTCAGGCTGGAGGTAATGCTCAGCCTAGTCCTAATCCACAGGGTGCAACAGCAGCCGAGCCTCCAAAGAGGAACATATTCTATGCCCTGAAGGGCTGGGAGGAGCAGGAGAAGTCCGCTGATGTGGTCACAGGTATGCTGAAAGTATTCTCAACTTCTGTTTATGCTTTAGTTTATCTAGGGTCTACGCTTTCATTTGTAACTCCTTTGCTTGCTCTCACTTTCGAGATATTGCCTGAAGTGCTACATGATCCTATAGTGGTTAGTACACCTTTAGGAGAGAATGTAAGAACTGATAGAGTATACAAGGATTTCCCAATAGTTGTAAGTGGTAAGACTATGTGTGCAGACTTGGTTGAGTTACCCATGCATGATTTTGATGTTATTCTTGGCATGGACTGGCTTCACAGTTGTTATGCTTGTTTGGACTGTCGTAGTAGAGTGGTAAGATTTTGTTTCCCTAATGAAGAGGAGCTAGTCTGGGAGAGGTACAACTCGAGTCGTCCTAACCCCTTGATTTCAAACTTTAAGGCCAATTAAATGATGTCCAAGGGGTTATTGTGTCATCTTGTGAGTGTTAATGACTTAGATCATGACATTCCTTCCATAGACTCAGTGCCTATAGTTAATGAGTTCTAGATGTATTTCCTGATATTTTCCTGGAGTCTGTCCCCCTCGAGAGATTGATTTTGATTTCGACTTAGAACCCGATACTAAACCAATTTCAATTCCTCCTTACAGAATGGCTCCAGCTAATTTCAAAGACTTGAAGCTGCAGTTCAAAGATCTCAGTGACAAGGGTTTCATTCAGCCGAGCATATCCCCTTGGGGCGCTCCAGTGTTGTTTGTAAAAAAGAAAGATGGAACCCTTAGGATGTGTATCGATTATCGGCAGCTCAACAAAGTCACTATAAAGAATAAGTATCCACTTCCCAGAATAGATGATTTGTTCGATCAAGTCCAAGGGTCTAGTTTCTTCTCTAAGATTGATCTTCGTTCAGGGTATCATCAGCTTAGGGTTAGGGATGGAGATATCCCAAAGACAGCCTTTCGTACCCATTATGGTCACTATGAGTTCTTAGTCATGTCATTTGGTCTTACGAATGCACCTGCTGCATTTATGGACCTCATGAACCGAGTCTTCCGTGAGTACCTTGACTCTTTCATCATAGTATTCATTGATGACATTCTCATCTACTCTAGGACCAAGGAAGAGCATGAACAACATTTGAGACTAACCTTGCAGGTACTTAGACAACATCAGTTGTATGCCAAATTCAGCAAGTGTGAATTTTGGCTTAGATCAGTGACCTTCCTGGGTCATGTTCTGTCCGATCAGGGCGTGGAGGTGGATCCCATGAAGACTGAGGCTGTGAAGAACTGGCCAAATCCTCTTACTCCCACTGACATCCGTAGCTTTCTGGGATTAGCTGGTTACTACCGCAGGTTTGTGGAGGTCTTTTCTTCCATTGCTGCCCCATTGACAGCTTTGACTAAGAAGAAAGCCCAGTTTGAATGGAAGGAGACTTGTGAGAGGAGTTTCCAGGAGCTCAAGGGCAGATTCACTTCAGCCCCGGTGCTTACTTTGCTAAGTGTGGTGAGAATTACACTATTTATTGTGATGCATCTAGGGTTGGTTTGGGTTGTGTTCTTATGTAGGTTGATAAGGTGATAGCCTATGCGTCCAGACAGCTCAAGGTTCACGAGAAGAATTATCCCACTCATGACCTGGAGTTGGCAGCTGTGGTGTTTGCACTGAAGCTGTCGAGGCACTACTTGTATGGAGTGCATGTGGATGTATTCACAGACCACAAGAGTCTCCAGTACGTGTTCACACAGAGGGAGTTGAATCTACGTCAGCAAAGATGGTTGGAGCTGTTGAACGATTATGATATGAATGTTCACTACTATCCAGGTAAGGCTAATGTTATAGCTGATGCTTTGAGAAGGATGAGCATGAGAAGTACATCCCACGTTGAGGCTGAGAAGAAGGAGTTGGTGAAAGATGTACACAGACAGGCCAGACTGGGTGTGCGATTGGATGACTCTACTAGTGGGGGTGTTTCAGTTCATCCTAGTTCTGAATCATCCTTGGTAGTTGAAGTCAAGCAGGGTCAGCATCTAGATCCTGTGTTGATGGAGCTGAAGGACTTAGTGTTGATGAAGATGAATGAGTCTTTCGCTTTGGGAGGTGATGGCATACTTAGATATCAGGACAGGCTGTGTGTACCAGATGTGGATGATTTGCGGACCAGAATTATTGTAGAGGCCCATGGTTCCAGATATTCCATACATCCAGGTTCCACCAAGATGTATCATGATCTTCAGCAGTTTTATTGGTGGGATGGCATGAAGAAGGACATTGCTGAATATATGGCCAAGTGTCCTAATTGTCAGCAGGTTAAGGCAGAACATCTTAAACCTAGCGGTCTGACTCAGATTATTGAGGTTCCGACTTGGAAGTGGGAGGCCATTAATATGGACTTCGTGGTTGGTCTTCCGAGGACTAGGAGGCAGCATGACTCCATATGGGTTATTGTGGACAGATTGACTAAATCTGCTCACTTTATCCCTGTGAAGTCTACTTACAGAGCCGAGGATTATGCGAGAATCTATATTGATGATATTGTGAGATGGCATGGGATTCCTTTGTCTATTATTTCAGATAAAGGAGCTCAGTTTACTTCACATTTCTGGAGATCTTTCCAGAAGAGCTTGGGCACGCAAGTAAAGCTTAGTACTGCCTTTCACCCTCAGACTGATGGGCAGGCGAGCGCACCATTCAGACATTAGAGAACATGTTGAGAGCGTGTGTGATTGACTTCAGAGGTAGCTGGGATGACCATATGCCATTGATAGAGTTCTCCAGCATTGGGATGGAACCGTTTGAGGCACTGTATGGTAGGAGGTGTAGATCTCCAGTTGGGTGGTTCGAGGTTGGAGAGTCATCCATTTTGGGTCCAGAGATCGTTCATGAGGTCTTAAATAAGGTCAGAGTGATTAGGGACAGGTTGGCTACTGCTTAGAGTCGGCAGAAGTCATATGCAGATAACAAAAAATGGCCCTTAGAGTTTGATGTTGGTGACCAGGTTTATTTGAAGATATCACCTATCAAAGGGGTGATGAGATTTGGTAGAAAAGGGAAGCTGAGTCCGAGGTATGTTAGGCCATATGAGATACTACAGCGTGTGGGTGAGGTGGACTATGAGTTAGCATTCCCTACGGAGCTAGCTTCTGTTCATCCAGTCTTTCATGTCTCTATGTTGAAGATGTGCCTAGGTGATCCAGCATAGATGCTACCCGTGGAAGGTTTGGGGGTTGATGAAGACTTTTCTTATGAGGAGGTACCTGTTGAGATCTTAGACATACATGTCAAGCGGCTGAGAAACAAGGAGATTGCCACAGTGAAGGTATTGTGGAGAAATCATCTAGCTGAGGGTGCTACATGGGAGGCTGAGGCCGACATGAGATCCCGCTACCCTTATTTTTTTCTGCTCTTGAGGTTAGACTTCCTACTCTTAAGTCTAAGTTTCCTTATCTCTCCGTATTTTGTTGCTATTTCTTAACTGTGCATAGTGATTATGTTATGATCTAGCTGGCATTACGATATGTAGTGGTAGTGTCATTCAGGGACGAATGTTCCTAAGGGGGGATAATGTAACAACCCTAAAAATGAATAAGATAAATGCTTAAGGTGTCAAGAATGCTTACGATTAGACCAAGGTTCACACAGATTGATACGCGTAGAACCAGACCTCAGAACCCTTACTACGGCCAAGCCAACTAACTTGGGGAGTTAGTTGAGCTTGGAAAGGTTGGAACCAACCATGTAGGGCTCTCAAAAATGAAGATTTAATCGAAGGAGTCTTTACCGGACTTAAAAAGAGGAAATCTTAAATTTTGAGGGTCCAGGGGTAAAATGGTCTTTTACAGGCCAAGGGTAATATCGTAATTACCCTAAGGAATTAATTAAATAATTAATTAATTTAATTAAAGAACCGGTTTGGGTTGGGTCGACCAGAAGTGACCCGTTTTCACAAAATGGTGTCACCCGAGTTCGAGCCCCATTGGAAGCAACAAATTGAAGATTTACTTATTATTTAAAATCTGATTTTATGTAAAGGCAAAATGGTCCTTTCATGTATAATTAATTAAATCAGATTTTAAGTATTAAGGAGAGTCCTAAACTGACTAAGTCATCATCTAATCCTAAACAACTTCACACGTTTCACTCTCTCACGTCTATCACATCCTCACGTTCAAAACTCTCTTGTTTTCTCTCTACCAATTAACGTGAAGAACAGAAGCTATAACGAAAGTTCTTCACACTTGAAGAACTCACAAAACAATCTAAGAAAGCAAGCTAATAAAAAATGTAAAGGCAAGGGGAGATTCCGTCGAGTTGGTGGTGAAACTTTAGGTGAGTTGGACGTGGTTTTGGAGAAAGATTTGGGCAGCAACTTCAACATTTGAACAATCAAATAAGGTATGGGTTTCTTCTATCTTGGTCCCTTTCCCAAGAGACCCCTTATGGTTCAAGATATTCATTCCGAAAACTAGGATTGTTTCCCCGTTGCATGTCCCTGTCACTAACTCCCAATGATTCGTAGGTTGGGTTTGTTTGCTGGTAGATTTAGGTATGTGTGATGTTTTTGTGTTGAATGTGAATATATTTATATACGTGAAATCACGAAAATCACAACCATGTGTGATCGAAATTATGTGCAAGTGTGTGCAAGCATGTTACTGTGACAAGGGTCTCGACTTGATGCTCAAAATTTGATAAGGTTGTAGTTGTTATTTTAAGTACATAAATTTATAAAAAAATCGTGATGTTCATTTAAGGAAATGTGGCTGATTGAATAACGATCTTTTAGTCAAATAAACCTATGAAAGATGCGCCTAAAAATGTGTTAAAATGGTATATGAATACACCCAACGAATCAAGTGAAAACGTTGATAAAAATGAATTGAAAAATGACCAAAATTTCCAGCAACTATGCAATGTTAATTTAGGCTAAAGTTTAATAGAGAAATCTGGAAATTTAATGAGTTTTAAAAGGGTGAGGCCACCAGGATTGGAACCTGTGACCTCACCCGTGTAGCTACTGTAATTTGCGCAAAAGAGATGAAAAATGGGGCTGGGGGGAATCGAACTCGGGCTACTAGTTGGGAAAGGAGAGGGAAATAATTTCAGTAAATAAATGGGAGGCGTGGGAATCGAACCCACGACCTCCAGGCTGCGAATGAGAGAAGGGAAAAAAAAGAAAAAAAAGAAAATGTGAGGCGTGGGAATCGAACCCACGACCTCAAGGCTGGAAAGGAGCAGGCGAATTAAATAATAAAATGAGGTGAGGCTGTGGGGGCTCAATCCCACAACCTCACTTCCAAAATGCATAGCCTAGTGAATTTAATAAAAAAATAAAATAGGAGGTTGTGGGGGTTCGAACCAACACCTCACAGCCTCTAGCGAAATTAAAAGCAAAAATAAGGAGGCTGTGGGGGTTCGAACCCACAACCTCCCAATTCCCAGCGAAAATTAAGAATAAATAAAAGAGGCTGTGGGGGTTTGATCCCACAACCTCTTGGTTTGGGCGAAAAGGGGCAATGAGATGTTAATGAAAAATAAAAAGGGGTTGTGGGGTCCGAACCCACAACCCTTCGGCCAAATTAAGGGGAAAACCAAGTAGAAAACTAAAGATACAATGTTAATGTTGGGGTTTAATATAGAGTCCCAATGTCATGGAGATTAAAAATAAAATCAATGAAAATTGTAAATGTTATCCAAGTGATTCGAACTTGGGTTTCCTTGCCCAAACTTCCGTATTGATACATAAGTCATACGTGAACAAAATTTCCAAGAATAATGCCACCTACTTAGATCAAAATCAAGATCTTGGCATATATACAAGATACATAAGTCTTGTACTACATAATCTTAGGAATGTATGAATCACTTAACGAAATATGAATGAAGCCTCATGGCTTGTGTGTATAGACTCATAAGTCTAGCATACGTTTAAAAGAAGTGAACCTAAGATGTATGTAATGAAAGGATAAAACCCTAGAAGGGTTAAGTAAGAGTGTGAAACACACAAATGGCCAAGTGCATTGGCATATGATGAAATGAACATTCACGTAAAAAGGGGTGAGTAATTATGAAGAGCAAATATGCTAATGCTAATGAATGTGGTGACAACATGATATGAGGCTAATGAAAAAGATGAGAACAATCTCAAATGAGCCTAAGTAAATGTTACCAAAACGTACTCACCTATGAGAGTGTAAAGTTAATGAAGAGACCAGTCTCTATGAACACTCTAATGAAAGTATTGAGATTAATACACTTAATACTAATGATGAGATGAGAAATCATCTATTGAGCTATGATGTCCTCATACTAGAAGCCAGCTTCCATGACGTATGAGTTGAATGTAATGGAACTTTATACTGAGCAGCGATAGACTAGCTATGAGCGATGATGCCTTCTCTCGGGAAGGGCGGAGGTTCGCGTAACTCTCATGAGATAAGACTATCCGGCTTGCCGGGTATGGGTCTCCTTATATCTCCTGGTCTTCGAACCTATACTGCCAATATAGGGATCTGACGTGGTTAAATTCCCACGTATGCTAGCATGTTTTGGGTCACCTTGGCCAGTCATTCCACCTCTTTTTATTGTGGGGGAGACACTGGATTTCATGATGCTCACATAATCTATGTCAGTTAAAGTTAAAGTTCCCAATGAATGAATGAGGCCAGCCTCAAATGAAGCACATAATGATATGAATGATACCAAAGGTGTTAGGATAGGATAATCAAGAGGTGAGCTAGACTCAGGTAATGACACTAGGTTATTCTTGATCATTGCACAGCAAACCCGATGAAAGTCTTAAACTACACCCTAGGTATAGCTGGTGTTTACACTGACCTATGAATGAAATGAAATGAAGTACGTATGAACGAATGAAGCAGACTCTGTGTTTGCTAATGAAGACTCCCTAGTTGAGGTCCCATATGTTGAGCCCTCATTTTGGAAAGTCTTAATGTTAAGTCCATGATTCCAAGGTCTCATGGCATATGAAAGAATGTTATAAAAGATGTTATGTGTTATATGCAATATGATATGTGCTATGTGTAAGATGTTATGTGCTGTGTGCAATATGAAAATTATGAGGATGCATGTTACTCTCATGGCATGAATTTCCTAATCCAAATTTGGAAAGCTCACTGACTTTCCTAATCCAAATTTGGAAAGCTCACTGACTTTCCTAATCCAAATTTGGAAGGTTCACTAACTTTCCTAATCTCAATTTGGCAAGTCCACTGACTTGACTTTCCATAATCATGTTGTTAGGAAAGAGCTATCTTTTCTCATACATGTCATTGGTGTGTGCTTGCATATACCCATACTTAGTACAAGTGTGTACTAACCCTATATAACTCTACAATTTTAGGTGTAGGAACAGGTGGACGCTAGGGCTACAGGTTCACGCTGAAGCTATCCGGACGTCGAGCATTCATCCGGACTTGGTAGGTCCTCATGCATTTCGAGGATGCTGCCATTTATATTCTAGCTTAGTTTTTGAGTTAAGCTAGTGGAGCATTTTCCACTAGAGTTTCTTTCCTGTTTTATTTAGACATTGTATTGGTGCCATTTTGGCAAGTACATCATTATTTCTATAATACAGTATTTCTTTCATTTGATGATCTTAATATTAGATGGTTGATGGTAAACAATTATGTAATGATGAGAATGTTTAATAAGTATGTTCAGAAACAAATAGTTTCAAATTTTCCGCTAAAATTAACCTAGATGAAGTAAGAATGACGTAAGTAGGCTTGTCTGCGACCTCTGAGAGGTCAACGACGCTATTCTCGTCTGGGGTCTGGATTCCGATCGTGACAATGATCATAACACATAAACATGTACAAGAATGCAAACACCGCCACCAAAGGTGGACCATACCAATCAACATGATTCAATGTACATTCTAGGCTAATTAGAAGAAATAAGTCAACTTACCAAATATCCAAGATAATGATCATCTTTGATCATTCCTCCACAATTCGTATTCAATTGATATAGAAAGTAATAACAATAAGCAATTCAATACAATCTAAACACAATTCTATAAGTATAAAGTCAAGATCACAAGACCCACATTATAAGCTAATTTGAGAAATTAGAAGGATCGTGGGTTTTTCATAAAATTTGGTAGAAATTCATCATAAATTCAGTAGATAAATATATATTTATCATTAGAATGCTTTTAAAATCAATTTGAGAATGAACACATGGCTAGATTGAAAAAATATGATTTTTGACTTAGAATTCATGTTAGTAAACCTTTAAAAGGAATCCATAGATGAATGGTTATATATGGATGAAGTATCACCATACCTTATACATCAAAAAAACCATGAATATCTGAGAAGGGAGCTCCAAGAATCCAACTTCATAGCTTGTTGTTGAGCTTGATCTTCGATGGGGGTTTTGGGATTTTTTGAAGAGAAGAGAACTTTGGGAATTTGATTTCTTAATGGGTGTTGGGATTTTGGCTTCAGAAAGGGCTTAAAAAGGTCTTGCAAATAGTTAATAAAACGTCCCCTAAGTTACCAAAACACCCCCACACGAATTGGGGTTCTTAGACATGTCAAAATTGACTTATAAACGACGCAACCGGATCTAGGAGTGGGATATGCGTCGCAGGGCAGCCTACCAATTCTGCCCCAAATAATTTTTGGGACAGTGAGGTGTGTTCTAGGCACGCGTCGCTAGGGTAAGGTCTCATTCTTGCTCCTGCACGCTGCCTTGGGCAGCCTCTTGTCCAAGGTTTGGGTCCTCCTTGGGGGCCCTTTGGGTGGTCCCCGGGCGTTCTTACCCAGACGTTTTGAACCTTAACATGTATATTAGGATACTAGGTTCAACTACACTGCTTCTCAACTCCAAAAAACACATAAATAAATCCAAACATACAAGGACTCACTAGCACGTCTAAAGACTAACTTTCAAACGTCATGGACGTTCTTGGATGTTTGACCTCCAAATGACTTTAAATCAATTATACAAGATATAAAACACTTTATTAACATGTTATTAACCTTTTTAGGCATATGTGAGGCTCTATCTACCTTAGTTCATTTTGAGGGTGTGTCAAGATATACCAAAAATGACATTTCAAACTAGATATGGTCACTATGAGTTCTTAGTAATGTCCTTTGGTCTCACTAATGCCCCAGCGGCTTTTATGGACCTAATGTATAGGGTGTTTCTAAATCACTTAGATTCATTTGTCATTGTATTCATTGACAATATCTTGGTATATTCGAAAAATAAGGGTGAGCACATGGACCACTTGAGGGTGGTGTTATAAGTGCTTAAGGAACACCAATTATGTGCCAAGTATAGCAAATGTGAGTTTTGGTTAAGGTCGGTGGCGTTTATTCGTCATATCGTCTCTAGTGAGGGAGTGGAGGTTGATCCAAGGAAGACCGAGGTGGTGAAAAATTGGCCTAGGCCATTGACTCCAACCGACATTAGGAGTTTCTTGGGTCTAGCGAGATATTATAGGAGGTTTGTGGATGATTTTGCGTCCATTGCTTCTCCCTTGACTACCTGACCCAAAAGAGTGTGAAATTTGAGTGGTCGGAGGCATGTGAAAGAAGCTTCCAAATTTTGAAAGATAGGCTTACATCCGCTCCGGTATTGACACTAGCGAAGGGTACCAAGGGCTTTGTTGTATATTGTGATGCATCCCAAGCGGTCTTGGGGTGTGTGATTATGCAACATGGTAAAGTAGTAGCCTATACCTCTAGACAACTTAAGTTACATGAGAAGAATTATCCAACTCATGATATTGAGTTAGCGGCCGTGGTATTTGACTTGAAAATATGGAGACATTATTTTTATGCTGTCCATGTTGATGTGTATACTGACCACAAGAGTCTTCAATACGTGTTTACTTAAAAAGAGTTAAATCTCTGACAAAGAAGGTGGTTGGAATTGTTGAAAGATTACGACATGAGTGTAATCTATCACCCTGGCAAGGCCAATGTGGTTGAGGATGCTCTAAGTTGTATGACCATGGGTAGTGTATCTCATGTTGAAGAAGCCAAGAAAGACCTAGTGAAAGATGTTCATAGGTTGGCTAGTTTAGGTGTACGATTGGAAGATTCTCCAAATTGTGGTTTTATGGTCCATCATAATTCCAAATCATCTTTGGTGGTTGAGGTGAAGTCTAAGAAACACCTTGATCAATCATTGATGGAGTTTAAAGAATCGGTTCTTGGTAAGTTTAATGAGTCATTCTCCTTAGGAGGGGATGGTGTTTTGATGTATCAAGAAAGGTTGTATGTTCCCAATGTAGATGATTTGAGAAACCGGATGTAACATTTTGAAATACCGAGGACATGAGATAAGACTTAAATGGTCTCCTTAGGATCTAAACCAGTGTTCCTAGCCAATTAGGCATATTTGGAGTCTTTGAAGTGGTGTTGGAACCGAAACTCTTAAACGTCCGGCAAATGGGTTCATAAGAGGACTAGAGTGTCCTTTTGATTTAACCAAGTTAAAGAGTCGGAATTTGGTAAACAGTTGTAACCATAGGTGTAAAATATTGTGTGGGATGGTATCATGCTGGAAAAGTCAGGGTACGACCCCCTCAAGGACCAAACAAGGACCCTCGAGGAGGACCCCTGAAGCAGCATGGCATGACGGACCCCATGGCGGGGCGTCACAGGCGCGACGGGGCATCGATGCCTCCGTCATGCCAGCCTTAGCGCTTAGGAAGAAAGCCTCCACCTGCACAAGTCTCTGACAAGCGTGACGGATATGCACGACTGAGGGAAGCCAGTCCGTCACGCCCACGACGGTCCGTCGTCGTGGAACCGTCGTGCGCTTGGAGAGAAAGCCTCCGCTTGCACAAGTCTCTGACCAACGTGACGGATGTGCAGGACGGAGGGATGTCAGTCTGTCACGCCCACGACGGACTGTCATCGGGGATCCGTCGTGGAAGGTCTGTGGCAGTTTCGAAAAAGTTAGTTTTAGTTAGTTAATTAATTAAGTGACTTAGGGGTAATTAGGGGTTTAAGAGAGACTAATTAAGTGACTTAAGACCCTACTATAAATACCCCAACCCTCATTAGCCTAATCATTCTCTCAAAAACAAAACTCTCTTCCTTCTCTCTACTTTCTCTCTCTATTGGAAGACTCCATTGGAGATCAACTTGGGGAGATCATTGGGGGCTGGATTAGCACAAAATTCACCATCAAAACGTCATCAAACCTTAAGGTATGGGATCTAATTCACCTTTGAGATTCTTTCCTCAAAGGGTTCCTTCAAAACTTTTTCCAAAAAGTTGAGTTTCTTATGGGTTTCATCCAAATCCGAATTTGATCATGTGAATTGAGTTAATTAGGTATTCCTTGGGTTAGAATGAATAGATTATCATGAATTGTAACTTGATTATGGTTAATTGATGTAGTTTGATCTAGATTGTGGGTAATGACCCCTAACCCTTAACCCTAAATGTAGAATTGATATGGATTAGGTTGAATTTGATAGAATTGATCTCCTAATTAGTTAAATGGTCTTTAATGATTGATATTGCATTGATTATGGATCTATTATGATGAATTGAAGTTCTTCACACCTATGTTCTTGAATATTGAATCTAAATTAAGAAGTTACACTTGAGGTCATGTTATTAAGCTTTGACGTAGTATTGCTTCATAGTATAGAGCTTCTCCTTGATTAGTTCTTGTGATTTATTATTGAATTACATTGACGTGATGATCTAAGATTGGTTGATCTATGGGTTCATTGTATGGTCCTTTATTGATGGATTATGGAGGAGTATGGGTAAGTCTTGATGATCTTAGCCTTTACTTCAAATTATGGTTAATTGACATCAAGTGATAATGTTATGTTGAAGTATGCTTTGATTGATGTGATAAGTCGATATGATACATGAATTGATATGCTTAGGTTGGTTTTGAGGTTGCTAGGTGTAAAGTAATATAGGGAAGTTGTAGGATGTGCCCTATTATGATGAGATGTACGAGGGTTGACTTCACCTATATGAATTGTTAATGAAAGGACTAATTCTCATACAATTCTTATTGAGCTATAATGATGATTATACGAGGGATTGACCCTCCTATCTAATTAAATTGAGAAAATTAATAAAGACTAAAGATTTCTCTATATGGGGACTTAGCTTAGCACCGAGCGAACTTGACAATGGGATGTGATGACTTGTCCCTAGAAAGGAAAGATTCATCCTAGAAGTTGCCCATGTGATGATAACTTCCATGTTCGATGGATATGTCACTTTAAGGGATTCCCATGAGGAGCGGCCCATATTACCAAATGGTATAAATAGGGATATCTACCTCTTAGTTCTTGAACTATGTTGCCACCATAGGATACTAGCTAGTGGATCCACCTAGATAGCTATGTTTACATTAGGTTCTACCTTGGCCGGTAGACCACCTTCCATCGGTGTAAGGTTTCATAACACCAGATTCCACATTCGATTATGTGGTCTATGTCGGTTAAGGCAAATGTTCCCTAAACTAAAATGAATGAATAAGGTATAGGCTAATCAAAGTAACTTTAGAGGTTGGCTATAGCTTAGGTAGGGGTATGGGACTCTACCTACGCCTTGCACTAGTTTTCCTTGATAGGAACTTTGAGAGGTCAATATTATATATGTAAAGAGATGGTATAATGTAAACGGTTTGTATGTTGAATAACATGCTTATGAATATAATGTTGTTGTCTTTGCTTGAAGAAGGACGTATCATGACATGAAGAGTATGTTGGTAAGTAAGTTGCTAATTGTAGTCTTGGTAGGTTACTTGATTGAGTAGGAGACATGGTAATTTTACTTGATCATTGCACTTGTGACTTATTGAAGGTTATCATTAGTATACTTTGCTTTGCTATGGTTTAACTGCATATGTAGTCTATTATGTTTTCATAAATGTCCCTTTTTAAATATATTTGATTGGTAATTGTATATGAGATTCCATACTTAGTACATGTGGAGTACTAATCCCTTTTCTTTCCCTTTTACCAAACATTTTAGGTTCGGGTCGTTGAGCTTGATCCAAATTGCTAGGAAGGAAGACTTGGGTAATTTGCCATCCAAGTGGTAGGTCCTCACTCTCTCGAGGACGTGGCCGATATCTCTCTTTTATGATATGTAGTTACTATGATTCTATGTTGACTCTGTTATTCTCTTGAGACGATGTAGTAGACAGCCTATATGCGGCTTCTTTCATTTGATGTAGGGCTATGCCCAAGACTTATTGTAATCGATAGATGGTTTATGAGATGAGACGGTTTTATGACTATTATTTTCTAAATATATAAGTGTTTGAAATAAAAGTAGAAGACTAAGTAATCTTCGTATATGAACAAGTCTATGTATACTTGATATATATAATAATGTGTATGTAGAGGTCTATGTAAACCTCCGAGTAGTTTTAGTTAAAAAGTTTTTAATTCTTTCTGATTTTTAGTCGATGAATGCTATGACGAAGCTAAGAGGCTTGTCTTAGTCCTCCGAGAGGACGACGATGCCGGTTACGTCTGGGGGGTAAACCCGGATGTGACAAACTTGGTATCAGAGTATGAGGTTGAATATCCTTGATGTTAACGTCTCTCTCTCAACCACCTTATTTAAGTTTGTATTCATAATTGTGAAGCGCGCCACACTTATGAATAGGAACTTATTTGGCGATTAGGAATCATTCTCATTGTTGGAAATCCATATCGTGCCCCTAGAATGTACGTCGGATATGCTTTCGCCTGAACCTTGTGTTTTGGTTATAGGAGATGAATACTAGAAGAAACGCGGCTCGAAGACTTGAGGAATAGATGGCTGCTGCGGGAATTCCTCGTGATGAATCTGCTCCTCCTCTTGAAGAGGTTGCTATTGATGACCAGGTTCCTGCTGATCCTCCACCGATGACAGAAGCTCAGATGAGAGCTATTATTGCTCAAATGGCTCAAGCCATGACTACTCAAGCTCAAGCCGCAACCGTGCAAGCCCAAGCTATGACTGCTCAAGCCAATAGGGATTTGGCACCTAGAGTCCATGAACAGACTATGGCCTCCAGACTTAGGGATTTCACTCGAATGAATCCTCCTGTCTTTTATGGGTCGAAGGTTGATGAAGACCCTCAGGAATTTATTGATGAGGTTCACAAGATTTTGTGTGCTATGGGGCTGTCATCTAGCGAGAATGCCGAGTTGGCCTCATACCAACTCAAGGATGTCGCTCAGATATGGTATACGCAATGGAAGGACAATAGGCCACTTGGAAGTGGGTTATTTACGTGGGAGTTATTCAAAGGGGCCTTCATTGATCGGTTCTTCCCTAGAGAGATGAGGGAAACGAAGGTGGTGGAATTCATCAATCTCCGCCAAGGAACGATGAGTATTTATGAGTATTCTCTGAAATTTACTCAATTGGCCAAATATGCTCCATCTTTGGTCTCCGACCCTAGAGACGAAATGAGTCGATATGTGACAGGTATATCGGACGACTTACAAGAGGAGTGTCAATCGGCTATGCTACATGATAACATGAACATTGGTCGTCTCATGGTGCATGCAAGAAGGGTTGAGGAGGCTAGAGCAAAAAGGAAGGATAAGGATAAGGACTCAAGAAGGACAAGGTCTTATGAGAGTGAAACTGCTAAAGATAGGTTGGGAATTCAAGACAGGCCTAGATTCAAGAAGAGGTTCTCAAACCACGTTCCATCCAAATTTCCCAAGACTAGGGATCCTAAAGCCCCTAGACCAAAAGTTGCAAAAGGAAAGGGTGGAAACTCATCTAATGAGAAGCCTACTTGTGTTAAGTGTGGGAAGGAGCACTATGGTGAATGTTTGATCGAAACGGGAAATTTCTTTAGTTGTGGGAAGAGTGATCACAAAGTTAGGGACTGCCCTAACATAAGGAACCGAGAAAGGAATGTGCAAAAGCAAGTGAGTGAGGCTCCTAAGAAGAACCGTTTTTATGCTCTTTGTTCGAGAGATGACCAAGAGGCCTCTCCCGATGTGGTGACTGGTATGTTACAAATCTTTGCCATTGATGTGTATGCATTACTTGATCCGGGTGCTACTTTGTCTTTCGTTACTCCATTAGTAGCTAAGAAGTTTAGTACATTATCTGATGTTTTGCATGAACCTATTTTGGTGTCTACTCCGGTTGGTGAAACAGTGGTAGCAAAAAGGGTTTATCGAAATTGTCCTATTTTAATGCCTCATAGAGTTTCTCATATTGATCTAGTTGAGCTAGACATGCTTGATTTTGATGTCATATTAGGTATGGACTGGTTGCATGCTAGTTTCGCTTCCATCGATTGTAGAACCAAAATTGTGAGGTTTTGTTTCCTAAATGAACCCGTTATAGAGTGGAAGGGTGGAAATTCTCTTCCTAGAGGTCGTTTCATAACATGTCTAAAGGCGTGTAAAATGATCTCGAAGGGGTGTCTCTACCATATTGTGAGAGTCCAAGAAGTGGATTCCGAAGTTCCTCCTATAGTGTCAGTCCCCGTGGTGAGTGAATTTACGGAGGTCTTTCCTGATGACCTTCCTGGCATTCCTCCCGAATGGGAAATCGATTTCGGTATCGATTTGCTACCGGAAACAAATCCTATCTCTATTCCTTCTTATAGAATGGCTCCGACCGAGTTAAAGGAATTGAAGGCACAACTTAAAGATTTGCTAGACAAGGGCTTTATAAGGCCTAGCATTTCTCCATGGGGTGCTCCGGTCTTGTTCGTGAAAAAGAAGGATGGGTCCTTGAGGATGTGTATTGACTACCGACAACTCAACAAGGTTACCATCAAGAACAAGTATCCTCTTCCTCGGATTGATGATTCATTTGATCAACTCCAAGGAGCGAGTTACTTCTCAAAGATTGATTTGAGGTCCGGGTACCACCAGCTTAGGATGAGAAATGAAGATATTCCAAAGACAGCTTTTCGGACTCGATATGGGCATTATGAGTTCGTGGTTATGTCCTTTGGTCTCACAAATGCTCCGGCGGCGTTTATGGATCTGATGAACAGGGTGTTTCGAAATTACCTTGATTCATTCGTTATTGTATTTATCGATGATATCTTGGTGTATTCGAAAAATGAGGTTGACCACATGGATCATCTAAGGGTAGTATTGCAAACCCTTAGAGAACATAAATTGTTCGCCAAGTATAGCAAGTGCGAGTTTTGGCTGAGGTCGGTGGCATTTCTTGGGCACATCATCTCTAGTGAAGGAGTTGAGGTAGACCCAAGAAAGACAGATGTGGTAAGAAACTGGCCTAGACCCTTGACCCCAACTGACATTAGGAGTTTCTTGGGTCTAGCGGGTTATTATCGAAGGTTCGTAGAAGGCTTTTCATCCATTGCATCTCCTTTGACTTCATTGACACAAAAAGGTAAAAAGTTTGAATGGTCAGAGGCATGCGAGAAGAGTTTTCAATTATTGAAGGATAGGCTTACTTCCGCTCCGGTGTTAACTTTACTGGAAGGATCTAAAGGGTTCATTATGTATTGTGATGCATCCCGCGTAAGTTTGGGGTGTGTGCTTATGCAAAATGGGAAGGTGATTGCCTATGCTTCGCGGCAACTTAAGGTGCATGAGAGAAATTATCCTACTCATGACCTTGAGTTAGCGGCCATGGTGTTTGCTTTAAAATATGGAGACACTACTTGTATGGTGTTCATGTGGATGTTTTCACTGATCATAAGAGCCTTCAATATGTGTTTACCCAAAAAGATTTGAATCTTCGACAAAGAAGGTGGTTAGAGTTGTTGAAAGATTATGATATGAGTGTCCTATATCATCCCGGCAAGGCAAATGTGGTGGCGGATGCTTTAAGTCGTATGACTTTGGGTAGTGTGTCTCGTATCAAAGAAAACAAGAAAGATCTAGTAAAAGATGTTCATCGTTTGACTAGATTGGGAGTGCGATTGGTGAGTTCGCTAAATGGAGGTGCCACGGTTTATCATAGCTCCGAGTCATCATTGGTGGTTGAGGTGAAGTCCAAACAACACCTTGATCAACTATTGATGGAGTTAAAGGAATCGGTTCTTGGCAAGACGAACGAGTCATTCTCCTTTGGAGAAGACAGTGTATTGAGGTATCAAGGGAGGTTGTGTGTTCCTAATGTGGATGGATTGAGGGATCGGATCCTTGATGAAGCCCATGGATCCCACTATTCCATCCATCCCGGTTCTACAAAGATGTATCATGACCTTCGAGAAATATATTGGTGGGAAGGTTTGAAGAAAGAAATAGCGAAATTTGTTGCTAAATGTCCGAATTGTCAACAAGTGAAGGCGGAACATCAAAAGCCGGGTGGCTTACTACAGGAGATCCAAATTCCTACTTGGAAGTGGGAAGACATTAATATGGATTTCGTAGTGGGTTGCCTCAGACTCAAAAGTCATTTGATTCTATATGGGTGATTGTTGATAGATTGACTAAGTCCGCTCACTTTATCCCCGTCAAATCTATGTATTCGGTTGAAGATTATGCGAAGATTTTCATAGATGAGATTGTGTGTCGTCATGGTATTCCGTTATCCATCATTTCGGATAGAGGTGCACAATTCACATCTAGATTTTGGAAGTCGTTTCAAAAAGGTTTGGGTACTAAAGTAAAATTAAGTACCGCCTTCCATCCTCAAACGGATGGTCAAGCGGAACGCACGATTCAAACTCTTGAGGATATGCCTAGAGCTTGCATCATTGATTTTAAAGGGAGTTGGGATAAGCATTTGCCGTTGGTGGAGTTTGCATATAATAATAGTTTCCATTCGTCCATCTCCATGGCTCCCTATGAAGCCTTGTATGGAAGGAGGTGTAGGTCTCCTATATGATGGTTTGAAGTAGGTGAGTCATCGATACTCGGTCCCGACTTGATCTACAAGACATTGGAGAATGTACATATTATAAGAAATAGGTTGCAAACAGCCTATAGTCGACAAAAGTCCTATGCCGATAGTAGAAGAAGGGACTTGGAGTTTGAAGAGGGTGATAAGGTGTATTTAAAAATTTCACCTATGAAGGGAGTGGTAAGATTTGTCAAGAAAGGGAAGTTGAGCCCTCGATATGTAGGCCCTTATGAGATTTTGGAAAGGGTTGGTAAAGTTGCCTTAGCTTTGGTTCATCCGGTTTTCCATGTCTCCATGTTGAAGAAGCGTGTCGGGAATCCCGAGTCTATTCTTCCTCTTGAAGGCCTCGGAGTCAAGGATAACCTCTCTTATGAGGAGGTTCCGGTTCAAATCCTTGATAGGCAAGTGAAAAGGTTGAGGAACAAAGAGGTGGTTTCCGTAAAGGTGCTATGGAGGAACCACCTAGTTGAGGGTGCAACATGGGAGGCGGAGGCCGACATGAAAATCCGTTATCCTCATCTTTTCGATGTTTAAGGTTAGTATCTCTCTCTAATGATATAAATACGTTAGATATTGTGAATCTCTGTTGTTTTTGTGAAACTTTGCAAAACTCCTAGTTTTGGAGACTTCTAAAATGGAGTCACTTTAAGGTGACCTTAGATAAATTTGGAAGTTTTCTTGCTTCTTGCATAATTGAGTCAATTTTTGTGCTTTAAGTGTGGTTAATCCTTGCTGATATTGTATTTAGTATATTGATAAAATGAACTTTGTACTAATTGATTTGTGTGATAAATAATTGAGCTCATGCCTATATGAAAAGGAGAAAAACCTCATGAGGAAATGTTGAGATCATGTATGGTAAATTGATGTTTTGTAGTATTTTTATGAAATAATATAGTTCATGCTAACTAAATATTGTGAATTGGTTGAGCTGCTAGTCTTGAGTCTACTCCCACATTTTAAGAGTGTTTGGTGTCATTCGGGGACGAATGTTCCTAAGGAGGGGATAATGTAACATTTTGAAATACCGAGGACATGAGATAAGACTTAAATGGTCTCCTTAGGATCTAAACCAGTGTTCCTAGCCAATTAGGCATATTTGGAGTCTTTGAAGTGGTGTTGGAACCGAAACTCTTAAACGTCCGGCAAATGGGTTCATAAGAGGACTAGAGTGTCCTTTTGATTTAACCAAGTTAAAGAATCGGAATTTGGTAAACAGTTGTAACCATAGGTGTAAAATATTATGTGGGATGGTATCATGCTGGAAAAGTCAGGGTACGACCCCCCCAAGGACCAACAAGGACCCTCGAGGAGGACCCCTGAAGCAGCAGGGCATGACGGACCCCATGCCGGGGCATCACAGGCGCGACGGGGCGTCGATACCTCCGTCATGCCAGCCTTAGCGCTTGGGAAGAAAGCCTCCGCCTACACAAGTCTCTGACAAGCGTGACGGATATGCAGGACGGAGGGAAGCCAGTCCGTCACGGCCACGACGGTCCGTCGTCGTGGAACCGTCGTGCGCTTGGGGAGAAAGCCTCCGCCTGCACAAGTCTCTGACCAACGTGACGGATGTGCAGGACAGAGGGATGTCAGTCCGTCACGCCCACGACGGACCGTCGTCGGGGATCCATCGTGGAAGGTCTGTGGCAGTTTCGGAAAAGTTAGTTTTAGTTAGTTAATTAATTAAGTGACTTAGGGGTAATTAGGGGCTTAAGAGAGACTAATTAAGTGACTTAGGACCCTACTATAAATACCCCAACCCTCATTAGCCTAATCATTCTCTCAAAAACAAAACTCTCTTCCTTCTCTCTACTTTCTCTCTCTATTGGAAGACTCCATTGGAGATCAACTTATGGAGATCATTGGGGGCTGGATTAGCACGAAATTCACCATCAAAACGTCATCAAACCTTAAGGTATGGGATCTAATTCACCTTTGAGATTCTTTCCTCAAAGGGTTCCTTCAAAACTTTTTCCAAAAAGATGAGTTTCTTATGGGTTTTATCCAAATCCGAATTTGATCATGTGAATTGAGTTAATTAGGTATTCCTTGGGTTAGAATGAATATATTATCATGAATTGTAACTTGATTATGGTTAATTGATGTAGTTTGATCTAGATTGTGGGTAATGACCCCTAACCCCTAACCCTAAATGTAGAATTGATATGGATTAGGTTGAGTTTGATAGAATTGATCTCTTAATTAGTTAAATGGTCTTTAATGATTGATATTGCCTTGATTATGGATCTATTATGATGAATTGAAGTTCTTCACACCTATGTTCTTGAATATTGAATCTAAATTAAGAAGTTACACTTGCGTTCATGTTATTAAGCTTTGACGTAGTATTGCTTCATAGTATAGAGCTTCTCCTTGATTAGTTCTTGTGATTTATTATTGAATTACATTGACGTGATGATCTAAGATTGGTTGATATATGGGTTCATTGTATGGTCCTTTATTGATGGATTATGGAGGAGTATGGGTAAGTCTTGATGATCTTAGCCTTTACTTCAAATTATGGTTAATTGTCATCAAGTGATAATGTTATGTTGAAGTATGCTTTGATTGATGTGATAAGTCGATATGATACATGAATTGATATGCTTAGGTTGGTTGTGAGGTTGCTAGGTGTAAAGTAATATAGGGAAGTTGTACGATGTGCCCTATTATGATGAGATGTACGAGGGTTGACTTCACCTATATGAATTGTTAATGAAAGGACTAATTCTCATACAATTCTTATTGAGCTATAATGATGATTATACGAGGGATTTGACCCTCCTATCTAATTAAATTGAGAAAATTAATAAAGGCTAAAGATTTCTCTATATGGGGACTTAGCTTAGCACCGAGCGAACTTGACAATGGGAGGTGATGACTTGTCCCTAGATAGGAAAGATTCATCCTAGAAGTTGCCCATGTGATGATAACTTCCATGTTCGATGGATATGTCACTTTAAGGGATTCCCATGAGGAGCGGCCCATATTACCAAATGGTATAAATAGGGATATCTACCTCTTAGTTCTTGAACTATGTTGCCACCATAGGATACTAGCTAGTGGATCCACCTAGATAGCTATGTTTACATTAGGTTCTACCTTGGCCGGTAGACCACCTTCCATCGGTGTAAGGTTTCATAATACCGGATTCCACATTCGATTATGTGGTCTATGTCAGTTAAGGCAAATGTTCCCTAAACTAAAATGAATGAATAAGGTATAGGCTAATCAAAGTAACTTGAGAGGTTGGCTATAGCTTAGGTAGGGGTATGGGACTCTACCTACGCCTTGCACTAGTTTTCCTTGATAGGAACTTTGAGAGGTCAATATTATATATGTAAAGAGATGGTATAATGTAAATGGTTTGTATGTTGAATAACATGCTTATGAATATAATGTTGTTGTCTTTGCTTGAAGAAGGACGTATCATGACATGAAGAGTATGCTGGTAAGTAAGTTGCGAATTGTAGTCTTGGTAGGTTACTTGATTGAGTAGGAGACATGTTAATTTTACATGATCATTGCACTTGTGACTTATTGAAGGTTATCATTAGTATACTTTGCTTTGCTATGGTTTAATTGCATATGTAGTCTATTCTGTTTTCATAAATGTCCCTTTTTAAATATATTTGATTGGTAATTGTATATGAGATTCCATACTTAGTACATGTGGAGTACTAATCCCTTTTCTTTCCCTTTTCCCAAACATTTTAGGTTCGGGTCATTGAGCTTGATCCAAATTTCTAGGAAGGAAGACTTGGGTAATTTGCCATCCAAGTGGTAGGTCCTCACTCTCTCGAGGACGTGGCCGATATCTCTCTTTTATGATGTGTAGTTACTATGATTCTATGTTGACTCTGTTATTCTCTTGAGACGATGTAGTAGACAGCCTATATGCGGCTTCTTTCATTTGATGTAGGGCTATGCCCAAGACTTATTGTAATCGATAGATGGTTTATGAGATGAGACGGTTTTATGACTATTATTTTCTAAATATATAAGTGTATGAAATAAAAGTAGAAGACTAAGTAATCTTCGTATATGAACAAGTCTATGCATACTTGATATATATAATGATGTGTATGTAGAGGTCTATGTAAACCTCCGAGTAGTTTTAGTTAAAAAGTTTTTAATTCTTTCTGATTTTTAGTCGATGAATGCTATGACGAAGCTAAGAGGCTTGTCTTAGTCCTCCGAGAGGACGACGATGCCGGTTACGTCTGGGGGGTAAACCCAGATGTGACACCGGATTATTGAGAAAGCTCATGGTTCCCGTTATTCCATTCATTCAGGCTCTACAAATATGTATCATGACATTAGAGAAGTGTTTTGGTGGGACGGCTTGAAAAGGTACATAGGGTTGTTGCAAAATGTAGTGAAAGACGAGCACCAAAAGTCGGGTGGCTTACCTCAAGAAATCTAAGTTCCCACTTGGAAGTGGGAAGACATTAATATGGATTTTGTGGTAGGTTTGCCTCGGACACAAAATCAACATGACTCCATATGGGTTTTTGTGGATAGGTTGACCAAAGCCGCTCATTTTATTCCCGTCAAGTCTACTTACTCGCCGGACGATTATACAAGGATCTTCATAGATGATATTGTGTGTTGCCATTGTATTCTGTTATCCATTATATCGGATAGGGGTGCACAATTTACATCTAGGTTTTGGAGTTTATTCCAAAAAGGGTTGGGTACAAAGGCGAAACTAAGCACCGCTTTTCATCCCTAAACGGATGGTCAATCAGAGTATACTATTCGAACCCTTGAGGATATGATTAGAGCTTGTGTGATCGACTTCAAAGGAAATTGGGATAAACATTTGCGTTTGGTTGAGTTCACTTACAACATTAGTTACCATTCAACTATATTTATGGCTCCTTTTGAAGCATTGTATTGTAGGAGATTTAGATATCAAATTGGATGGTTTGAAGTGGGCGAGTCTTCACTTTTTGTTCCCAAATTGATTTATAAAATTTTGGAGAAAGTTCATATGACAAGGAACCGATTGAAAACAGCCTATAGCCAGCAAAAGTCTTATGCCGACCATAGGAGAAAAGATTTAGAGTTTGAAGAAGGCGATAAGGTGTATTTGAAAATTTCACCCATGGAATGGGTGGTGAGATTTGGAAAGAAGGGGAAGTTGAGTCCTTTTGAAATTTTGCAAAGGGTTGGCAAGGTTGCATATGAGTTGAGGTTACCTAGTGAATTGGCTTCGGTTCATCCGATATTCCATGTCTCCATACTTAAGAAGTGTATCGGTGATCTCGAATCCATTCTTCCTATTGAGGGTCTAGGTGTGGATGATAACTTCTCTTATGAAGAGGTTCCGGTGGAAATCCTTGATTGTCAAGTGAAGAGGTTGAGGAATAAAGTGGTGGCCTCTGTAAAAGTTCTATGGAGAAACCACCTAGTGGAGGGAACAACAAAGGTGGCCGAGGCCAACATGAAGTCCCGTTATCCTCATCTCTTTTCTAATTAAGGTTAGTTGTTCCTATTTAAGATGAAAACAATGAGTTAATTTAAATTTGTCTTGTTTTGCAAAGACATGCATATTTATGGCAAAATGTTTTGTGCTAAAATGAGTTACATGTGAAAAATGCTCTTTTGCTTAATTTGCACTATTTGTGTATTTGGTATGTGGTTGCCTTCATGAAATTACATTGAGAATGTTGATATGTTGATAAAGGAATTTTGGCATAATTGACTCTTAAATGATATGTTGAGCTCATACTGTAGTGCGAAGGAAAATTCCTCACGTTGTGATTTTGAGTTCTTATGTGTGAAAGTTGATGTTTTGGATTTCTAGGGTAAATTCCATGTTTCAGTTGTAACTCATGTTGATGATGTATGTTGTTGGTTGGGCTTATAGTATTGAGTCTATCCTTTCCCTTCAAAAAGCTAGAGCCTCAAATGATGAAATTAATCTTAAAAGACTATTTCTAAGCCCAAAATAATGTTTATAAACCATTTAGGAAGTTTTTGAGTCAAGACATCAAGAAACTTCCATTACGTCCAGAAACTAGCTAAATTGAACTAGTTGACGTCACTATGTTTGGTGAAGGTTTGGGAGGGTCATATGAAGTCCAAAACCTGTAAAAATACTTTTAATAGGTAGAATGTAGTACAAAGGGTCCAAACGTCTAGTAACGACTCCCCAAGGACTACCTGAAGGGTCCTTGAGGAGGACCCTAATGCGGGCAGGACCAGCCTGCACGCAACAAGAATTAGGGGGCTGCTTCGCGCAGCCCACACGAGTTGCCTCACGAAGTTTGCACACCACGAGGTCCACTGCCTCAAATAATATTTCAAAAATAAATTCAAAAATAAGCCTCGCAACGCGGAGCCACTTCCAGATTCATTAAAATCGTATTTTAAGCATTTTGACTTCACAAAAAGACCCAATTATGTGAGGGGTCTTTTGGGTAATTTATGAGGTGATTATATATTGACTAAGGGTCAGTTTTACGTCATTTTTCACTCACCTAAACCAAATTCCCAAAACATAACCTAAAAACTCTCATTTCTCTCTACTTTTTCCCTCCCAAAATCCTCCATTGAAGGAAGAAGAAATCTTGAAGAAGAACACCAATTTCTCTAGTATTTCACTTAAATTTCATGGATTAATATTCATTAAGGTATGGGTTCTTCACTCTTGGGATTCCTTTCCGCAAGAGGTCCTTTCAAAGTTGATTTCTAAATCACCCATTTCCAAGAGTTTTTCTATTCTAATAGATTTTCTATTAAACTTGAAATTGATGATTGATTATGATTAATTGTGATTGCCTATGAATAATTAAGTGTATATTATTGAGTAATTGATTCTAATTTAGGGAATTTCGTTTGGATCATGTCCCTTTCCCCAATTTCCCCAAATCTTGGATCTTGCTTAAATTGATGGGAATTGAAGAATGTATTGATTGTTCGACTTGTTTTATCTATTCTAATTCATTAATGGTCTGCCTAGGGTAATGTATTATTAGGATTGGATCTATTTATTGAATAATTCATGATGAACCCTATTCCCGTAACCTTAGGTTATGAATTGAAGTTAATTAGGTTAGTGATGGTGCTATTGACCTAGTTATTGTATTAGTTACTATTGAATGATGTTATTACACAAATTGTTGGGTTAAATTGTATGGTTGATAATAAGACCTTGATGATGGCTTGTGAAGGAGATTTGGTAAGTCTTGTGATCTCAACTCTTTACTTCAATTATGGTTACTTGTGATTAAGTGATGATGTTGTATTGAATTATACCTTATGTAATATTGATAGGGTTGGTATGATGTTTAATTGAAATGTCTTGACTATGGTTTGTGAGTTGTTGTCTAAGATGTAAATGTTATAAGGATGGTGATAACTTACCAATGTGCCTTATTATGATATGACTTGTATATGTGATAACCTCACATGTATGAATTATGATGAAAGGAAAATACTCATGCAGTTCTTATTGAGCGATGATGATGATTATACAAGGGATAGACCCTATGACCTACATTAAACTATGATAATTAATAAAGGATTAAAGACATTTAAAAAAGAGACTCTACCTTAGCACCGAGTGAACTAGAGTGAGGAGTGTCCCTTCCCACATAGGGAAGGTAGGATTACTAACTTACTCATGATATTGGAGACTATAATGCATGTAGAATAAAGAGGGTCCTAACTACAACTCCTAGTTCTTGAACTATGTTGCCCCTATAGGAATACTAGTTAGTGGATCCACAATTGAATCTATGTTCATGAATTGGTACTACCTTGGCAAGTAGTGCGCCTTCTTTCGGTGTAGGGTTCCATGACACCGGATTCCACATTAGCTCATGTGGTCTATGTCTGTTAAGAGAAGATATTCACAAAAGGTAAAATGAAGTAATGAATGAACTCAAACTAGGATGACCTAAGGGGTTTAGCTTAGTCTAGGTAGTGGTATGAGACTCTACCTATAGATTGCACTACTTAGCCTTGAAGGGTGTCTTAGGAGGATGTTCTTATGTATGTATGTGCTTATAAATGTAAATGATATGTATATGATGATCTTAATGTTGATGACACTATATAATGATGGGTTCATTTATGAATATATGTTTGGTCTTTATTGCTAAAGTATGATGATTATGATGGTTCCAAATAATATAGTATGTGAATTTGGACATTGGTTATGGTTCTTATTAGGTTTACTTGATTAAGTAAGTATTGGGTCTTTGCTTAGTCATTTAACTAGTGGACTTAATGAGGGTTCATGAGTAATTGTATTGCTTTGGTTATGATGTTATGAACTCTTATATGTGCTTGTTGATGTTATAACAAGTATGTGGGTATGCATGATTGACTTCACTAGACTTAGTATGGTTGGTCTTGTGATGAATATGGTCTTGACTTAATGAATATGCATTAATGACTTGTATTGGTTTTTGAATGTGCATAAGGCTTTTCAATTGTAAAAATAGCATGCTTCAATGAAATTCCCCTTTTTAGCATGATTTCTATGATGTGTGCGCATATGGTCTCATACTTAGTACAAGTAATGTGCTAACCCCATTTTCTCCTTTTTCCCCAACATTTTAGGTTTCGGTCGTTGAAGGCTTTTGAGACGATTTTGAAGGAAGACTTGAAATTCTCACTCATCCAAGTTGGTTAGGTCCTCACTTTCCGAGGGCAATGCCACTATCAAGCTATTGATGTTGTTCTAGTTATTATACTTCTAGTTCTTTCCTTTTCATTTGAGTACTAAAGATTGTATTGCCTATATGTGGCTTTATTGTATTGATGTATGGGCTATGCCCAATTGTTATACTCATGTTTAGATGGTTATGAGATGAGACATCCGTTTAAGACTATGTTATATATATACATATATATATATATATATATATATATATATATATATATATATATATATATATATATATATATATATATATATATATATATATATATATATATATATATATGTGTGTGTGTGTGTGTGTGTGTGTGATAAATGTAGAAGACTATGTAATCTTTGTATACGAAGATAGTCGATATGAATATATTATGTGTTATGCGAGAGGTCTATGTAAACCTCATGATAGATATAGAAAAGTTTTAAATTTTATGCATTTTTAACCTATGAATGTAATGATGTAAGCTAAGAGGCTATTCTTAGTACTTTTCCAGGACGACGACACTGGTTACGTCTAGGGGGTGCTCCCCGGATGTGACATGGAGAACATACAACATATACTTATATGCAAGACTCCTATCATGAATATGCTACTAGGAACTCTTTGACTTCAAGCTTGAGTAAGAATAGAAGGAAAATATAGGTATATCAACCACCTTACTACTCAACTCATCATCCCATACTTAGGGTAACTCATTTAAGAGCAACCTTACCTCAACTTAAGAGAATTTTAGCTCACCAACCTTAACAACTAAGCACACAAACCCTCACTTGGGATCCAAGCTTATACACACCCTTGTTAACATCATCTCAAAGTGATTCTAAACATAAAGAAGTTCAAGGGAACTCAAAATAAGAACATCAAGGACATTTAAAACCTAACCATCTAGGCACATTATCCTCCACTTGGGGTAAGCCTAATCACATCATGCCCTTAAACACCAAGGTCAAGGCAAGTCAAGAGAAAATCTACAAGGATCATCACCTTTGGTGGAACCTTCCAACCAACCATTCCTAGGTACAATATAAGCACCTTATTTGGATGTCCATACTTTGAATCAAGCATAAAAGACAACTAACCACTTTAAATTTTGTCAATATTAAATCTTTTCCTCTCCCCATGAACTAAGAGGTACATACATTCTTTTAAGTCAACCTTAAGGCAAAGCATAATACCAAATTATGGAATAAAACCCTTTATTCTCCTTTTCCCACTCTTATAATAGGTTCATATAGGGACTCATCAACTAGTCATAAGGATTCTCCCATTAACTAGCAATACTTCACAATCACCTTACAAGGTAAGCACACTACCTCACCTTCTTAGGGTCAAGCCTATACAAAGGAATCCAATATATACAAGGACAAATATGAAGCATTACACCTATACAAGAGCAACATTCATCTTTAGCTATTTTCCACATTTCTACAAAACCCTTCAAGCCTATGCCATAACATTATACCTGTAATATCCCTAACAACAAACTAGGTGGAACTAGAGCCTGACATGTGTGTCATGAGTTTATAAGGTATTAAAATTGATAATTATAGCGTTATGAGGCAGTGTGTTGAGTTTGGAATTAAAACATCCAAGAACGTCCAAGACGTTCGGAAGATAGTCTTGAGACGTGCTTGTGTGTTTTAGTGTGCCTTGGCATGTTTTACATGTTTGTTTGAGTTCAAATTGTTGGGAGAGGTTCCTAATATCTATAAGAGAGTGTTTAGGGTTGAAACATCCGGGCTTGACTCCCCAAGTACCACCCTTAGGGTCTTTGAGGAGGACCTAATTTGTAGCTTGAAACTGCCCAAGGCAGCTTAAACAACGAAGCCAAACAACGCCCATCGTCCAAGGAACGCTCCGTCGATGGGGGCCGTTAATCCAAATTTAGGTGTGGCATCTAAGCCCCTAAAATGCAGGGTCTCTGAACCAAACGACGATTTCCAGCACGACCCATCATCTGGTCTACGGACCGTCAATGGCCTCGTTGTTTGACACCTACAGAATACCCAAAACCCCAAATAGAATCCTCTAGAACTCCATTGAAGCTTGGAGCAAGGTTGAAGCAAGGATCTTGATTTCTCCATTGAATCTTCAAACTTTTCGTGTCTAATCTTCAATTAAGGTATGGTGTTTCATCCTTGAATCTTCTTTCTTTCAAGGAGTCAATTCCAATGGTTTTCAAAGATGTTCAAAAACATGAATTCTTCTATTTTGAATTCTAGCCATGAGTTCTTGCATAAAATGATTTGAATCAATGATTGATGATAGAATGGATGTTAATTGAAAGATTTTAGATGAAAATCTCTATGAACCCACTTCCTACTTTTGGCTCTACTGTGCCTGATTTGATCAAGGCTTAATAGTATTGGATTATTATGTAGATTGTGTGAGACTATTGAATTATGTAAAGATAATGTTAGCATTGTATATAGTCTGCCTTAATTTGATGATTTTCATATTGTATCTTGTTGGTTCGTTGTATGGTTTGATTATTGGGTTGAATTGGTGTATATGACTATTGGTAACAACCTTTGTGAATTTAGTTGATTGGGAATGCTAAGGATATGTGGTTTTGATGATGGAATGGTGGTAAGATGACTTAATTCTCTCTATGTTGTGTAGTATAGGCACTTAATTGTGTTGATTGGTATGGTCCATTTATGGTGGCAGTGTTTATGTGTTACAATCGTTATGAACATGGCCTTGTAGGCGTTAGTATATGAATTGTGATGCTATTATGTTGTATCTTGTATATTATCAATGTGAAGGATTATGTGTATATGTATATTTGAGATTGAAGTATGACTTCTTCTAATTTGATATATGTGATTATGGAAGACTCTAATGATGTCTCTATATGATGATAATGTGTGTGTTTTGATTTGTAGACCTATGTCCCTCTACTTGATACATGAAAATATATGAATATGAACTCTTGACTTAGTAGGCTAAAGCACCTTTGTCATGTATGTGTAAATTATTGATTAAAGACCTTGAACATGTAAAGAGGGTCTAGTATGTGGAACCTTCAATATTGAAAGAAGATTTAGATATCCTTGAAGTCAAAATTCGTAATGGTATTCTTCTTGTGTGAATGGCGGACTTAGGGATAGGTTGGCTGGAATGACAAGAAACCATATCTAAGAAAGTCATTGAGCAATCTTTGTGAACCATTGAGTGGCAACCCCTGTGGACCCATCCTTAGTATTGTGATTGAACTTACTCTATAAGAACTAAGGCTAGCACCGAGATAATATGCTTGGGGAGTGATCTACTTAAGTTGAGACTAGAGTACAAAGAAACCCTTGATATTTCGTAATTATGTGCCTACATGGGATGTGTCCTAGTTCTACCATTGGTAAATACAACACCCTCCATCGGAGTAAGGTAGACTCCGTATTACATGCCTAGCGTTATGGTCTATGTCGGTTAATGGCTATTCTTATCATGTGGGATACACTCTAGTGTTGGAGAAGTTATACAACGTTTAGGTAGTGGGATGGAACTCTATCTAGACATGGTATGAGTAGGCTCTGAAGATGCTAGGATGTAGATTCCCTAGGTATTTTCCCAGACAATTATATGAAGTCTTCTAAATACTTACTTGTGTCTTAGTTGACTTAATGAATATTATTGACTAAGTTAATATATGTGGAATAGAATGATCTGTATCTAGGGTAGCTTTGAGGGTTGCTTAAGTAGGCTTAAAGAGGGTGTATGGACGGTCTCTTCATGCCTTACTCAAGTGAATCTTAGAGTAACCTTAGGTGGTGAGTTAAATGTTAAAAAGGTAATAATCTTATCTTAGGTAGTCTTAAGGATTATATAGGTGTACTTGAAGAGGGTGTATGGGCGGTCTCTGTAATACTCCGGAAAGTCTAAAGCCTAAAGTAGAGACTAACATGAGTGTCTAAGGGTTTTAACACTTTTTAATGTATATAAGTCATTTCGGAAGTTTTAGAATCAAAGTGTCAAGAAACGTCCATGACGTCCGAAAACTAGTTCAAGAGGTGCTAGTGTGCCTTAACCGATTTGACTAGGTTTTAGGAGTTGAAATTCAATGGAATTTGATAGTAAGGTATCTAATATGTATTAGAGTTAATTCACGGTTGAAACTTCCAGGTATGACTCCCCAAGGACCAACCAAAGGGTCCTTGAGGAGGACCCTTGCATTGTGGCTAAAAACTGTCTTGAGACAGTAGCCATCGACGGTTGCAGGCTACGAGGCGTGGACTGATCGAAGAGGCGTCGATGGCCACCGTGTATGGTTACTTAGTCATTTTCGTGAAGGGGGCATTTTGGCAAGTCTCTGACCAAAATGATGGATGTGCAGCACGGAGGGGATCTTGGCCGTCGACTGACCTACGGCCCGTAGGTCGAGGTCTCGTAGGTCAGGGTCACTGGTGGCTGTCAAGTTTTAAATTAGTTCATTTAATTAATTAGGTGGTTAGTTAATTATTTAGGGGTTATGTTAGGTCTAATTAATTTAGTTAATGACTTATATAAAGACCTAAACCTGATTAAATTAACCCAACTCTCATATTTCCCAAAACCCAATTGCTCTTCCTTCTCTCCTTTCTCTCTTTCAAAGAAACTCCATAGAAGACGAAGTCAAGGAGAGTTATAGGTCAGCAATAAGACTACTTTTATCCATCATTATTTATCAATTAACAAGGTATGAGACCCTTTCACATTTGGGATTCCTTTCCCAATGGGTTCTTCCAAAATTGATTTAAAAAAGATGAGTTTCAAGTGAGTTTTCTTCTATTACGAATTTGATCTTCTAAATCGCTTTGTTTATGATTTATTTAGGTGATTATTATTATAAATGTATTATGATTCAATTATGATAGTTCTTGATGAATTAACCTAGTGTGTGAAGTAGATCACGAATTTGACCCAAATCCCTAACCCTAAGTTATGAACTAGTGATGAATTGATGTGTAGTGATTCAATTGACTTCATTATTGTGTTAATTACTATTGTGTTATGATATTACACCCATTTTTGGGTTGAATTGAATGATTGATTTGTAAAACCTTAGATGATGGCTTGTGAAGGAGATTGGGGTAAGTCTTGTGATCTCAATCCTTTACTTCAACTACGTTTACTTGTGTTTAGTGATAAAGTTATATTGAAGTATACCTTAATATAAGATTGATTAGGGTTGGTATGATGTTGATTTTAAATTTCTTGAATTATGGCTTGTGAGTTGTTTGCTAGGATGTAATGATATAAGTATGGTAATGAATTTGCCTATGTGCCTTATAATAATATGGTTATGTAAATGTGCTAACCTCACATGTGTGAATTGTATTGAAAGGACAATGCCTATGACTATATAAGGGGTAAACCCCTATGACCTAAAACTAAGTTATGATTGTTAATGAAAGACATTTCAAAAAGGGACTTTAGCTTAGCTTCGAGTGAACTAGAAGTGAGGAGTGTCCCTTCCCACATAGGGAAGGTAGGATGACTATTGTACTCATGAGATTGGACACTATAATGCATGTAGCATAGAGAGAGTCCCAACTACATCAACTAGTTCTTGAACTATGGTGCCTCCATAGGAATACTAGCCAGTGGATCCACATAGATGCTATGTTAATGTTTTTGTACTACCTTGAAAAGTAGTCCACCTTCTTTTGGTGTAGGGTTCTATGACACCGGATTCCACATTAGATCATGTGGTCTATGTCGGTTAAGGAAAAATGTTCCCAAAAGGTAAAATGTAGTAATAAAGTGAAATCTAACTAGGATGACCTAAGGGGTTTGGCTTAGTCTAGGTAGGAGTATGGGACTTTACCTATACATTGCACTACTTAGACTTGAGGGAAATATTAGAAGGATGTTCTTATGTGCTTATATGCTTATGAATGCAAATGATATGTATATGTTGATCCTATCTGTTAATGACACTATGTGTTATTGGTTTCACTTATGAGTATGTGGTTGGTCTCTTTTGCTAAATTATGATGATGTCTACTCCTACCGATATAGTATGTTAAGCTTGTCATTTCTTATACTTCTTGTTGGGTTTATTTAGTTGAGTGAGGTTATGAGGCCTTACTTAGTCATTGCACTAGTGGACGTAATGGTGGTATATGAGTGATGGTCTTGCTTAAATTATGATATTATGAACTGTTATACATGTTTGTTGATATTATAATTTGATGATACAGTTGTCTTGATTATGTGACCAATTATGATGATATGCATGTTGACTTGACTATACTTGGTATTGTTGGTCTTGTGATGTACATGGTCTTGACCTAAGTAATATGTGCTTATTGACTTGTATTGGTTCTTGAATGTGCATAAGGTATTTCCAAAGTGACGTTGCATGCTTTTGTTTAAATGTCCCTTTTTAGCATAATTTTTATGTTGTATGTGCGTATGATTCCATATTTAGTATAGGTGATGTGCTAACCCCATTTCTCCCTTTTCCCCCAACATTTTAGGTTCCAGTCGTTGAAGGGTTCGTGACCTCTTTTGAAGAAAGGGTTGGAATCATTCTCCAAGTTTGGGTATGTCCTCAAGTCCGAGGATGATGCCTTGTTATTACTGTATCAATGGTTCTTTTTTATAGTTTAAAGACGATCATTTCATTCATGTTGTTTCAACATATTGTTGTAAGCCTTAAGTGTCATTTCTACATTTGTGTAAGGGGTTGTGCACATATGGTTGACTATTTTTAGATTGTTTAATATGAGACATCCCTTTTAAGACTATATTGTGTATGTTTCCTATATGTGGCATAAAATTAGAACAATATGTAATCTTCTTATACGAAAGGTCTATGTATACTCGATATGAATATATTATGTGTAAGCGAGAGGTCCAAGTAAACCCCATGAAGTAGTGTATATGAAAAGTTTAAATTTTCCGCATTTTTAACCTAAGAATGTAATGATGAATGCTAAGAGGTTAGTCCTAGTCCTCTCCGAGGACGGCGACGCCGGTTACTTCTAGGGGTTACTTCTCAGATGTGACAAACTTTGTATCAGAGCATGAGGTTGAATATCCCTAGAAATGATGTCTCTTTAAACCACGTCTATGTAGATTCTTATTCATAATTGTGAAGCGCGCCACACTTATGAATGAGAGACTATGTGATGCTTAGAAACTCTCATCTTCTTGTATTCCTATGGCATGCCTCTAGAGTCTTATTATGTTCTTTCCCCTAAACCTTGTATCGTGGTTATAGTTATGAATACTCAAAGGTCAGCGGCACAAAGGGCCGAAGAAGGCATTTCTAATGTGTGGTCTAATGACAACCAAGCTCCTTCAAAGACAATCAAGTGCCTCCACTTGAAGAAGTTGCTATGGGTGATCAAATTCCAGTTTTTCCTCCACCGATGACCGATGGAGAGATAAGGGCGGCTTTTATCAATTTGGCCCAAGACATGACCTCTCAAGCTAATGACGTCACTTCTCAAGTTCAAGACATGACGTCCCAAGTTAATAGGGAGGTTGGACCTCAAGCGCCTCAACATGCTAATACTATGGCCTCTCGTTTGAGAGACTTTACTCGAATAAGTCAACCTATGTTCTTTGGGTTGAGGTCCGATGAGGACCCTCAAGATTTCCTCGATGAGATCTATAATATTTTCTATGCTATGCAGGTGACCTCAATTTAAAAGGCCGAGTTGGCAGCCTCAACTCAAAGATGTGGCCCTAACTTCGTTTGTGCAGTAGAGGGATAACAAGGAACTAATAGGTGGTCCGGTTACATGGGAGATCTTCAAGAGAGATTCCTTGATCGGTTCTTTCCTAATGAGTTGAGGGAAGCTATGGTGTAAGAATTCATCATCCTTCGTTAAGAAGGTATGTGTGTACTTGACTATTCTTTGAAATTCCCTAAATTGTCCAAGTATGTTCCATCATTGGTGTCTAACCCAAGGGATGAGATGAGTCATTTTCTTACGGGAGTGTCCGAAGACTTGGTTGAGGAATGTCGTTCGGCTATGCTACATAATAATATCAATATTTATCGTCTCATGGTTCATGCTCAACAGGTGGAAGAAACTAGGTTAAGGAGGAAGAATAGGGAGGCCAAGAAGGCAAGTCTGACATTCAAGACAAGCCTAGATTGAAGAAGAGGTTTTCTAATTAAGTTCCTTCCAAATTTACCAAGGCTCGTGATGATAGGGTGTCTAACCCTAAGTCTCAAAAGGGAAGAGGTACTAGTTCACCAAGCAAGAAGACAACTTGTGGAAAGTGTGGCAAGAAGCATTATGGTGATTTCCTTGTTGGGACGAACAATTTCTTTAGGTGTGGCAAGAGTGGCCACAAGGTTAGGGATTGCCCTAATTTGAAGGGGCAAGGCAAAGGAAGAGGGCAAGCTCAAGCTAGTTGTTCTAATGTTGATGCTCCAATGAAGAATTGCTTTTATGCTCTTCGCTCTAGGGGTGAACAAGAGAGTTCTCCCGATGTGGTGACCGGTATGTTACAAGTCTTCTCTATTGATGTATATACTTTACTTGATCCGGGTGCTACATAATCTTTTGTTACTCCCTTGATAACTAGGAAGTTTGATATTTTGCCCGACATCCTAAATGAACCTTTCATGGTAACTACCTCGGTAGGTGAGTCGATGGTTGCAAAGAGAGTACATAGAAATTGTCCAATAATGTTGCCCAGTATAGTTACTCATGTTGAATTAGTAGAAATTGATATGGTTGATTTTGATGTCATTTTGGGGATGGATTGGTTGGATGATTGTTTTGCTTCCTTTGAATGTAGAACAAGAATTGTCAAGTTCAATTTTCCAAATGAACCCGTCTTACAGTGGAAGGGGGGAAATTCTACTCCTAAAGGTCGTATTATCTCTTGTCTTAAGGCATGTAAAATGATCTCAAAAGGGTGTTTATATCATATATTAAGAGTCAAAGATTTTGACTCCGAAAATCATCTTATTGAGTCGGTTCCCGTAGTAAGGAATTTCCAGAGGTCTTTCCTAATGATCTTCCCTGAATCCCTCTCGAACAGGAAATTGATTTTGGTATTGACTTTCTACCGGATACGAACCCCATTTAAATTCCTCCTTATCGGATGGCTCCGGCCGAATTGAAAGTGTTGAAGGCTCAACTCAAGGACCTACTAGACAAAGGCTTCATTAGACCTAGTATTTCTCCATGGGGTGCTCTGGTATTATTTGTGAAGAAGAAGGATGGGTCCCTTAGAATGTGCATTGATTATCGCCAACTCAATAAAGTCACTATTAAGAATAAGTATCCTCTCCCTTGGACTGACGACTTGTTTGATAAACTCCAAGGGGCAAGCTCCTTTTCTAAGATTGACTTGAGATCGGGGTATCACCAACTTAGGGTGAGATATGAGGGTATACCAAAAATGGCATTTCGAACAAGATATGGTTACTATGAGTTCTTAGTAATGTATTTTGGTCTCAGTAATGCCGCGGCGGTGTTTATCAATAGGGTTTTTTGAAGTTACCTAGATTCATTTGTCATTGTCTTCATTGACAACATCTTGGTATATTCGAAAAATGAGGGTGAAAACATGGATCACTTGAGACTGGTTTTGCAAGTGCTTAAGGAACACCAACTATATGCCAAGTATAGCAAATGTGAGTTTTATTTTAGGTCGGTGGCGTTTCTTGGTCATATCATCTCTAGTGAGGGGGTTGAGGTTGATCCAAGGAAAACCGAGGCGGTCAATAATTGGCCTAGACCATTGAATCCAACCGACATTAGGAGTTTCTTGGGTCTAGCGGGTTATTATAGGAGGTTTGTGGATGTTTTTGCGTCCATTGCATCTCCCTTGAATACTTTGACCCAAAAGAATATGAATTTGAATGGTCGAAGGCATGTAAAAGAAGCTTCTAGATCTTGAAAGAGAGGCTTACCTTCGCTCCGATGTTGACTTTACCGGAGGGTACCAAGGGCTTCTTTGTATATTGTGATGCATCCAGAGTGGGCTTATGGTGTGTCCTTATGCAACATGGGAACGTAGTAGATTATGCTTCTAGACAACTTAAGGTGCTTGAGAAGAATTATCCAATTCATGATCTTGAGTTAGCAGCCATGATATTTTCCTTGAAAATATGGAGGCATTATTTGTATGGTTTTCATGTTGATGTGTATACCAATCACAAGAGTCTTCAATATCTGTTTACTCAAAAAGAGTTAAATCTCCGACAAAGAAGGTGGTTAGAATTGTTGAAAGATTACGACATGAGTGTCCTCTATCACCCCAGCAAGGCCAATGTGGTTGCGGATGCTCTAAGTCATATTACCATGGGTAGTGTGTCTCATGTAGAACGAGCCAAGAAAGACCTAGAGAAAGATGTTCTTAGGTTGGCTCGTGGGTGTTAGAATGGAAGATTCTCCAAATAGTGTTTTTTTGGTCTATCATAACTCCAAATTTTCTTTGGTGGTTTAGGTGAAGTCTACGCAACACCTTGATCAACGGTTAATGGAGTTGAAGGAATGGATTCTTGGTAAGATAAATGAGTCATTCTCCTTGGGGGTGGGGGTGGGGGGATGGAGTATTGAGGTATAAAGGAATGTTGTATGTTCCCATTGTTGATGATTTGAGAAGCTAGATTCTTGAGGAAGCTCATGGTTCCCGTTATTTCATTCATCCGGGATCTACAAAGATGTATCATGACCTTAGAGAAGTATTTTGGTGGGAAGGTCTAAAAGGGGACATAGCGGAATTTGTTGCAAAAATGTCCCAATTGTCAACAAGTGAAAGCCGAGCACCAAAAGTCGGGTGGTTTACTTAAAGGAATCCAAGTTCCCACTTGGCAGTGGGAAGATATAAATATGGATTTTGTGGTAGGTTTGCCTCAAAAACAAAAGCAACATGAATCTATATGGGTGTTTGTGGATAGGTTGACCAAATCCTCTCATTTTATTCCCGTCAAGTCCACTTACTCGGCGGTGGATTATGCAAGGTTCTTCTTAGATGAGATTGTGTGTCACCATTGTATTCCATTATCCATTATATCGGATTGGGGGGCACAATTCACATCTTGGTTTTGGAGGTCATTCCAAAAAAGGGTTGGGTACTGAGGTGAAGCTAAGCACCACTTTTCATCCCCATACAGATGGTCAAGCGGAGCGTACTATTCAAACCTTTGAGGATATGCTTAGAGCTTGTGTCATTGATTTCAAGGGAAGTTGGGATAAGCATTTGCCTTTGGTAGAGTTTGCTTATAATAATAGTTTTCATTCATCCATTTCCATGGCTCCTTATGAAGCCTTGTATGGTAGGAGCTGTAGGTATCCTATTGGGTGGTTTGAAGTCGGTGAGTCTTCAATTCTTGGTCCTGATTTGATTTAAAAGACTTTGGAAAAAGTTTATATTATAAGAAATCGCTTGCAAACGACCTATAGTCGGCAAAAGTGTTATGCCGATCATAGGAGAAGGGACCTAGAGTTTGAAGAAGGTGATAAGGTGTACTTGAAAATTTCTCCTATGAAGGGGGTTGTTAGATTTGGAAAGAAAGGGAAGTTAAGCCCTTGTTATGTGGGTCCCTATGAAATCTTGCAAAGGGTTGGTAAGGTTGCCTATGAATTTATTTTTCCTAGTGAATTGGCTTCGGTTCATCCGGATTTCCATGTTTCTATGTTAAAGAAGTGTGTCGGTGATCCCGAGTCCATTCTTTCTATTGAGGGGCTTGGTGTCAAGGATAACCTCTCTTATGAGGAGGTTCCGGTTCAAATCCTTGATACGCAAGTGAAAAGGTTGAGGAACAAAGCGGTGGTATCCGTAACAGTATTATGGAAAAATCACCTAGTTGAGGGTGCAACATGGGAGGCCGAGGCCGACATGAAGTCCCGTTACCCTCATCTTTTTTATAATTAAGGTTAGTTATTATTTTTAATAATATAAATATGGCTAAAAATTGAGGTTTCTTGATTTTTGGGTGAAGTTTTGCAAAATATGCATTTTTGAATACTTCACAGTGAAGTTATAGTGAACAATGCCTTTGAACTTGAAATTTTGCTTTTTGATTGTTTTGAGTTATGTTGTGCATTTTGACATGGTGAGTCTTTATGAAATAATGTATGGCATGTTGATAAGTTGAACTTGATTCTAATTGACTCATGTATATCATGTTGAGCTCATGTTGTTGTGAGAAGGAAATGTCGCATGAAGTAATGTTTGAGTCTCATATTTGGTAATTGAAGTTTGAATTGCCTTGATCTAAATGATATGTATTATGTTGAATTGTATTGATGTTGGTTGTGCTGCTAGTTTTGAGTCTATTCCTTCCTCCAAAAGAGTTTTAGTGTCATTCGGGGACGAATGTTCCTAAGAGGGGGAGGGGGATAATGTAACACTTCGAAAATTTCAGACGTGTCGTAAAGCCTAACCTAGGTTTCCTAAGGTCTAGACACTGTTTTTAAGTCTATTTTATGAATATAGGTCATTTAGGAAGTCTAGAAACCAAAACGTCCAAGAACGTCCATGACGTCTGGAAGTTCGTTCAAAGAGGTACTAGCGTGCCTTAGCCTATTTGACAAGCTTTAAAGAGTCGAAATTAATGAAATTTAGTGAACATTTGTGTAACACGTGTTAAATATGTTGCATGGTTGAAACATCTGGGTATGACTCCCCAAGGACCAACCAAGGGCCCTTGAGGAGGACCCTTGCAGGTTGGAGGCAACACTGCCTCGGCAGTGTGCATCGACGAGAGGCAAACGATGAGGCGTGTGTGGATCGACGGGGCGTCTATGCCAACAGTCGTCCAAAACTTAGTAAAATTGTTGGAGACCTCTCCTGCACATGTCTCTGACCAAAACTACGGATGTGCAGGACTGAGGGGTGGCAAGTCGTCGACTCACATACGGACCGTCGATCGGGATCTCATCTGTAAGGGTCAAGTTTTCCTGCATGTTTTAAAGTTGGCCACTTAAATTAATTATGGGGTGAGGTGGTTATTGAGTGGATTAAGGGGGTCTAATTCAGTTAGTTAACCTCCCATATAAAGTCCCCAAACCCATTAAACTAATTAGAACTCATAAAACAATTCGTCTATCTTCTCTCTTCTTTCTCTCTCTATTGGAAGACACCATTGAAGACTAAGCCAAGGAAGGGTTTGGGGGGCTGGAAAGGGGTGATTTAATCTCCAAATCTTCACCAAAACGTTGAGGTATTGGATCTCTTCACCTTTGAGACCTCTTTCCTCAAAGGGTTCATTCAAAGTGTTTTCAAAACTTGAGTTTTCAAATGGGTTTCACCTAATCTCGAATTTGAAGTTATGAATTGAGTTGTTGATGTTTTCTTTAGGTTATATTGAATATATTAACATGTATTTTAACTTGATTACGATAATTGTTGATGGATTTGCCTAAATTGAAAAACATGATCCTAAATCCCTAACCCTAGGTTGTGGTCTTGACTTATATTGTATAATCTTCATTCAATTGACTTGGTTATGGGTTGAATTACTACTAGTTGATGTTGTTATGCTAATTATGAATTAATTAGGATGATGTGTAGTTTATCATGCTAGTTCTTGAGAAGTGACCTACAGTATGATGAATTGACATAATCTTAAGCTTTGATCTATTATCGAATTGTGACATGGTGATTCTTCTAGCCTTTTGATTATGTTGGTCATTGAATTATGGTGATTTTATGACCTAATTGAGTTGAACTAAGGGTTGATGGTAAGACCTTGATGATGAATTTTGAAGAAGACTTGGTAAGTCTTATGAACCTTATTCCTTACTTCAATTTGTAGTTAATTGTGATTAAGTCATGATGTTGAATTGGAGTATGCCTTGTTTAGGATTGATAGGGTTGTATGATGTTGAATTGAAATGTCTTGACTATGGTTGTGAGGTTGATTAAGATGAAAATGTTATAAAGGTGGTAATGATTACCAATGTGCCTTATTATGAATGAATGTGAAAAGGTGCTAACCTCACTTGTGTGAATTGTAATAAAAGGGCTATACTCATGCAATTCTTATTGAGCTATGATGATGATAATTATACAAGGGTTAGACCCTATGACCTAACTAAGCTATTATTGTAAATAAAGGCTTAAAGACATTTCAAAAAAAGGGACTCTAGCTTAGCACAGAGTGATCTTGTATGTGAAGGGTGACACTTTACCACATAGGGAAGGTAGGGTTCACTACGGTTCTTACGGGGTGGATAGCCTCATGACTCAAATAGGGTGTAGAGTGATGTTTCCAATACGGCCCAAAGTTCCATAACTATGTTGCCACCATAGGAATACTAGCTAGTGGATCCACCTAGAAAGCTATGTTCATGTTAGGTTCTATCTTGGACGGTAGACCACCTTCCATCGGTGTAACGTTTTACAACACCGGATTCTACACTTAGCTCATGTGGTCTATGTCAGTTAATGCAAGTGTTCCATAAACTAAAATGAAGTAATTAAGTATAAACTAAATAAAGTGACTTTAGGAGTTTTACTTAGCTTAGGTAGGGGTATGGGACTCTACCTATGCCTTGCACTAGTTTGCTTTGATAGGAGATTTTGGAGGTTAATATTATGTATGTATAGGATTATAAATGTAAATGATCTTATATGATGATTATGATGTTTATGAACATGTTATTGGTCCTTATTGCTAAAGTATGGGGTTATGTGTGTCAAAACCTATGATTATGTGTAGTGGGTCATTGATTATGTTTTCTTGTTGAGTTACTTGATTGAGTAAGGTTATGGTCATTGCACTTGTTAACTTTATGAGGAGTTATGATTAATTGTCTTACTTTACTATGATATAATAAACTCATATTCATGCTTGTGATGTTATTACTTGATGATAGGGTTATATGAGATTATGGGTTCAAGTATGTTGATATGCATATAATTTGCTTTGACTTGTGAACATGTCTCAATGGTTGGTATGGTTTGCTTGATTGTGCATACACCTTTAAAGAAGAAAAATGGCATGATTTAACTAAATGTCCCTTTTTAGCATGCTTTGTTGTTATATGTGAATATGGTCTCATACTTAGTACATGTGGCATACTAACCCCATTTTCTCTCTTTTCCCAAACATTTTAGGTTCCGGTCATTGAAGGTTCATTTGAGGCGACTTGAAGGAGGCTTGGATATTCTCTACAATCCAAGTGGGTATGTCCTCATTTTCCGAGGGCGATGCCAATATCTAGCTACGATTTGTTTAGTTCGTAAGACACTTATGTTCACTCTATCTTTCATTTGAGTACAATTTGTATAAGCCTATATGTGGCTTCTTTACTTTGTCGTAGGGCTATGCCCAAATTTCTATTGTCATTTCTAGATGGTTATGAGATGAGACAAATTTTATGACTCTATTCAATCTTATATATGTATGCAAAAGAAAAGTAGAATACTAAGTAATATTCTTATATGAAGTTTCTATGTATACTCGACATTAATATTATTGTGTGTATGTAGAGGTCTATGTAAACCTCCAAGTAGATACATAGTAAAAGTTTTAAGTTTTTCACATATTTTAGCCTATGAATGTTATGATGAACGCTAAGAGGATAGTCTTAGTCCTCAAAGAGGACGACCACGCCAGTTACATCTAGGGGGTGCTCCCCGGATATGACAGAAAGACCGCCTATACACCTTCTCTAAGCATGCCTAAATGATCCTCAAGACTACTCATAATGAGACATACACACTTACAAGACACCAAAAGACATAACATGTATAATATGACATTCTCCTTTCCAAGGCTATCAAAAGACTTACTTAAGTACTCCTAGAAGAGAATGCCCATATACTCTCTTCAAGGTTACCTAAATAATCCTTAAGACTTCCTAAGTTTAGATCGTGCCCAATGTATATACCAACTTCCCTAACTAGAGTCATTCTCAAGACTTTCCTACATAAGATATAAATAGATCATCCCTTATGCCCTCTTCACACTTTTACTAAGGAATCCTTAAGTCACTCTAGATTAGGTGCTCATTCATTTACATGCTTTCTAACATAAGTCATTATTTCATTACTTCATTAATTGACATTCATCACATAGAGGACATTCAAGTAATGGTCTTAGAGAAGACCTACGGACTCTCACTAACATCTTCAATGCCTATTGTGCAATGTCTAGATAGCTTCCCATACTACAGCCTAAACGTCATAGAACTTCTCTAATTCTAATAGGTATCCCACATGATGAGAATAGGTAATATCCGACATAGATCATGGTAGCAAAACATGGAATCCAGAGTTGTAACCTACTCCGATGCAGGGTGTTTTACTTGTTAATGGTAGTACTTGGACACATCCCATGTAGGAACATGGTTAAGAAATATGAAGTGCTTACTTTATATTCTAGCCTCATCTTTTAACTAGAACTACTTCCCTTACCATACTCACTCGGTGCTAGCCTTTGTTATCATAGAGTAATTCACATTAAAGGTTCATACAAAGGGATTCCATATCAAGTTCATAGACCAATTACATTTAACCTACCAAACAGCTCCCCTATGGATGTCTTACAATGGTGACAAGAATCTCATAATGACTTTACTAAGGATTGATATGATGTCGTTCCAGCCAATCAACCTTAAGTCCGTCATTCATTACAAGAAGGATGCAATTACGATTTTCAACTACAAGTTTCATAGCCTTACCACTATGTTCAAGGTTTCACATAAAGGACCCTCTTAACATCATTCAAGGTCTCATGTCATTCATACATTCAAGACTAAGAGGCTTTAGCATCCTAAGTATAGCCATCACATATTCACATATCATTCATGCATCAAGAAGAGGGACTTAAGTCTACCTAAACAAGACACATCATTACTTCACTTTACCACATATAACATATCATATTCAAGAAGCACATAGGCACAAACTGCATCATCCTTAGGTCACCCTATACACTATTATAACATCATCAACATAGCCATCATAAGACTCCATAACCAATTAGGAAGAAGCATGCATCAACTCTAAGACTACACACATAAAGACATAGTCATAGTCTAACATGATCACCTAAGTAGCATCAATAGAAGAAACCAAATAATTTCACATTACTTCACATGTAGATAGATATGATCATACTTCACATAATAAACTACACAAATCATCATAACTTCAAGTATTTTGCCGACAAGGCCATGATTATCATAATACATAAAATAACACAGACAAGGCCACATTATTCACATAACACAGCCACCATAAGTGGGCCATACAAATAACAACATAATTCAAGAGCTATAATTACTTAAAATAAATAGAATAGGTCAGAGAACCACCAATCCATTATCTCCACTTCATTCCTTAGCTAAATCATCCAATTCAATACCAATATGCCCTAACTCATGGCCATGATCATCAATTCAATACAAAAAACCATATTACTCAATGAAACTAGGTAAATTCAATATATATTTATCAATCTAAGACAACCTATACATCAATTGAATGCAATTATTACATCATTCAATAGCCCGTAGAAAACTACAGTAGAATTCACAAGCATTAAGAAAATATCAAGTCAACCATAAAGTAGTCAAAATCTAGGGTTCATCAATTACATGGGTTCATAGGTTAATTGTGTTGAAATAATTTAATTAACAATAATTCAATCAATATATAATTCATTAAAACCTTTAATGCAAGAACCCTTAGATAGATCATGAAATTGGACAAATTCATCTTTAGAAAACTTTAGAAATCTTTTTGAATTTTGGGCTCGTTGATGAATAGAGTTTGAAGGATCAAAAACCATACCTCAATGATGTTAATTCTCCAATTTGATGAAGAATCACCACTCAACTTTCCAATTCAAGCTCTTCCTTGAGTTTTGGGTTCAATGGAGTTCTAGAGAGTTTCTAGGATATTTTGGGTTTTGATTTTGAAGACTGAATTCTTATAAGTGTTAAAGGCTTATAAACATGTCTAAAATACCCAAAAGACCTTTTAGGAACCGCCAAACTTATAATTTGGATGTGGGGTGAATTTACAACTTCACCCCTAGACATACAGTAAAGCTGCGCAGGAAAACAGCATCACAGACGGCAGCCACCGATGGCCCGTTTCCCAACCTACAGACCGTCCTGTTGGTCCGTGGTTTGGGATTGAGTTTGGTCTTTGGATGATATCCTCCCAATCCTAAGTTTACACCCACGACACCCATCAACGGTGCATCGACTGGCCCACGAGCCATCTACTGCTTCCATTGTTTGGGGCTGTCTTGGCAGTCTTGGCTTCAAGGAAAGAGTCCTTCCTCAAGGACCCTTGGTTTGTCCTTGGGGACTTTCACCCAGACGTTTCCAACCCTAATAGGTTATTATACGAGTTTAGGACCTCCCACATGAGTTTCATCCAAAACTAACACGTAAAATTCGACAAAACATGCTAAGACACACAAGGTCATTTCAAGGCAAACCTTTCGAATGTCATGGATGTTCTTGGACGTTTGACCTCCAAAATTCACGAAACTTGATGCACTACCTATATACACTATAATAACTTATTTAAGGACCTCATAATCTCATGAATCACACATAAACACATATAAACACATATGAGGCACAAAGGTGACTTAGTCGTCGAACGTCTTACTCGTCCCTTGACGTTTGACTTCCAATGCACCTAAACTCTTAGACACTGCAATCAGTACCACATTATATACCAATTTAGAACCTTAGACTATCATGACAACCATTTTAGGCTCAAGCTTCACCTAAGTCATTTTTAGGATCTTACAATCTGCCCCACTTGGACAACATTCGTCCTTGAATGACACTTGCCACTCTCCGAACACTTCCTAGAATAGAGATTTAATTAGCAGCTCAAAACCATACCATATAGAACACACTCAATAAGAAAACTTCAATTTAACATGATCAAGAGATTCACAACACAACAAGAAACTAGAAGAAAATTCTATAACTCATCATGCTATAAAACTCACATCCTTAATTACAAATAGCACAAACTTATTTTATATTAATTATCATACTCATATACATCAGTTTTAACCACATTACAACAATTTTTGACCAAAGAATGAATTAGTCAATTTCTCAAATTTCTTACAGTGAGCAGGTAGTCCTTACAGTTAATTGTGCAATTTTTCCAAAAATACAACTTTTCGGCAATTCATGATGGAAACATGCTAATATGCAAGGTAAAATCATATAAACACCTTTTTCAACATATTCATGGCTTCATAAAATACACAATGCAATAGAAACACCCCTTATTTAGAGCATCATCTTTTGGATCATTAGGAGTAACTTGCTGACCATCTCTAGTAGGATAATCCCTTACTTTGTGGCCATATTTTCCACATCCAAAGCAACTCCCGATAACCCTTAGACACTCCCCATAATGACTCTTTCCACAAGTGACACATGTAGGCTTGCCATTTTGAGAACCACCTCCTTTCTCAAATTTAGGTCCATCTTTAGTTTGATCCCTCTTTTTGAACCTAGGTGGCCCTTGATCACTTGCACCACTTCTCTTCAAGTTTCTAGCAAATCCTACCAAGTTTAGACTCCTCAATTGATTGAGCATACACCATGAGTCTAGCTAAGGTCATATCATCATGTATCATGGTCGTACATCATTCTTCTCTCACTAACTCAGCGACCTCGGTCACAAACCTACTTATCTAATCCCTAGGATTAGACACTAAGCATGGTGCATATCTAGACAATATTGAGAACTTCAAAGAGTACTCCTAAACACTCCTATTTCCTTGCTTGAGATTGATAAACTCCTCTACCTTCACCGTCGTCCTTTCACGGGGAAAGTACTTTCCAAGAAAAGCTTCCTTAAATTATTTCCACTCAATAGGACCCGATTCAACCGGCCTATTATCCATCCATTGAGTGTACCACACTTGAGAAACATCCCTCATTGATACGAAGCTAAATATGCCTTCTCCCTAGATGTAACCCCCATAGCACTCAACACCTTCAACACACCGTCAAGAAACTCTAGGGGATCCTCTCCCACCTTAGATTAAAGAAATATAGGAGGATTCATCCTCATAAAGTCTCTCAACCTAGAAGTCATAGTTTTCTCCACAACATTAACCCTAGGCTCCATACTCCTATTAACTTGAGCGGTCATGGCTTGGGCTAAAGCAAACAAAGCCTCTCTAATCTCTCTATTAGTCAATTCCGGGTGAACCACCAGAACTTCATTACCTCCTTCCACAATAGGGACTTGATCACCTTGGTCACCTTGAGAACCTTGAGCACCTTGAGTAACTTGATCAACTTGGTCAACTTGAGGAGGAACTTCCTCATTCACCCTTTCCTCTTCCAACCTTCTAGAGGCCATCCTTCTAGTATTCATCTCCTAGAAACACAAGGAAACACATTAAGAAGGATACTCATAACATTTAATCTATGCAATGACATAGGAGTAGAAAAGAAGGGAAACCCTATCATCCTATAGCCTCTCGCCCATAGATGTGACGTGAATCACACCGATGATCGAGACTCTACTAGACGTGACTTTTTTATTATTAAGACTACTTTCATAACCTATGCTCTGATACCAATCTTGTCATATCCCGAGACCACACCCTAGAATATATGGCACTCTCAGAGTGCAACCGGCGTACTCAACCTCTTGGAGGTATTATACATGACCTTTCGTATCATTCAATGCATATACATAGTGAAAAGTAATGCGAAATTAAAATATTTCACAAATATTTTCATAGTCTTTAAAAAATCTCTTTCCTATAAAACTCATAGAAATACTAAGTCTCATTTAATCAAATATTATACACAAGAGTACTTGTGACACGGCCCATATACAATAGAAATATAGTACTACTAAGTTTATTGCAATACTTCAATAAGAGAAATAAAATACATCTATTGTAACAGACTAAAACAAACTAAGGTGAACTAGAGCTTCCTGATTGTTTCATGAGTTAATTGTTTAATAAAATGAGTTATATTAGTGCCCTTAGGCAGTGTGTGAAGTTTGATTAAGTTTAGAGGTCAAACGTCCGAGAACGTCCATGACATTCGAAAGGTATCCTTAGATAGTGCTTCTGTGTTGTCATGTGTTTGAGTGAGTTTTACATGTTCATTTTGTTTGAAATTGGTGTGGGATGTTCCTAAGACCTAGACGACTATGTTTACGGGTTTAACGTCCAGGTACGACCTCACATAGGACCCACAAGGGGCCCTAGAGAATGGGCCAAGACCAGGACCAAAAACTGCCTTGGCAGTGTCCACCAACGAGGGAAAACGACGGCCAGTGGTCCAACCAATGGCCCGTAGATTGTACCTGCAAGGTATTCTATCCAGGTCTCAAATGAGGCTAAGTATCAACCCACTAAACCCCACCAACGGACCGTTGATGGACAGACGGTCCGTTGGTTCATCCATCGATGAAGCTGTCCAAAAAGCTGCTAATAGGTTACCTTGGCTTGGGGTGTTTGGTAAATTCACCCCAATTCTTCTATGAACCTAGGAATTCATTTTTAGGGTTATTTAGATATATTAAAGTGTTTCAAACCCTAAGACCTAATTTTACACCTCATTTTCCTAAAACCTAAAACCCCTCTCTCTTAGAACTCTCTCTCAAACTCCATAGAAGCTAGAAGTCTAGAAGGAGCTAGGAGGGCTGTTGGTGGCCGAGTGCTTCATAAAAATCATTGGGTTTTATTCTACTTAAGGTATGGTATCCATCCTTTAACTCTCTTCCATTCAAGGAGTCACTTAGAATAGATTTTCAAAAAGGCCTTTCAACCCTAGTTTCTTCTAGTTTCAACTCTAAATATGGGTCTTGCATGAAAACATTTTGAATGAGTTAAAAGTGATGTTTCTAATGTTAGTTGGTGATTTTAATTTTATAACTTCAATGAAATCGTGTCAAATCTTTGTATCACATTGTGGCTTAAGAAATGGGTTAAATGAGCGTGGTTTTGTAGTCTTTGAGCTTTGGTTTCTTATGGTTGATATTGTTTTTTAGCTACTGCCCTAAGGGCTATATTATGATGGAATGTTGAGAAAACTTTTATAGGTGATGGAAGCTTTGAATAAAGGGGTAAGTTTGCTATGTTGTTTAGTTTTAATTATGAAATGCTCTTGAGTGACATGGTCCACCTTCTTGGTGTCGGTGTTTACTTGAATTGTATGAATGTGTAGATACTTGTGTATTGTCAATGAGGCCATGAAGGAATATTATGTGAAGAAATATGGAAATGAAATTATTCTTTTTAATGTGTTTCATGAAGCTTGTTATGAAAACTAAGCTAAGGATTATGTCTAAGTGACTTATCATTATGTGAAGCATGTTAAAGTGTGTGATGTGATGAAACAAGGTCTCAGCATATATAGAATGAAATGTAAATGAAATGATGCTTATGTTCAAGGTGTGTTCACCAATACACACACTCACACTTGAATGAATGAATGAAGCTAAGTTAAGTAAAAAGGGGATTTTTGGGGTTAACACTCTTCGTGAGTTGAGATGAAGTGTTTAGTAGCAACCTCAGTACATCCTAAGAGCTTTCTAAGATAGGTTGTAGGATGAATTAACTTTGTAAGTTGAGATGTGGTGTTCAGTAGTTATCCTTAACCTATAGTTTATAATGTTGAGAATTGTGGGGAGTTATGCCTAGTACCGAGAGGATATGAAGAAGGGGTGGTTACACTTCATGAGTTGACATGTTGTATTCCAATGTACCTCTTGAGATGAGTACTTCTCGTTAGTAGAAAATGTGTTACTTAGTAGTAATCTCCTTATCCCTTAACTATGTGCGCGCATAGGTGTACCTATTGAGAAAGCCATGTAAAAGCTAAAATTAAGACCACTCTAGGCAAGTGAGGGGACCATTTTCCGATAAGGGAAGTATCGAGATTCCATGTTTAGCTCTCATAATCTTTGTCGGTTAATCTAACCCCCACAAAAGTAATGAAAGTACTAAGTCTCCTAAAAGAGTGTACTACTTAGGGTAGGTAGTGGAATGTGACGCTATTTATCCATTGCACTAGGTAGACATTCCAAAAGGGGAGTCTTAATTAGTCTTATATGAATTGATTGAACTAAGCCTTCTAAAAGAACGTACTATTTAGGGTAGGTGGTGGTATGTGACTCTATCTATCCATTGCACTAAGTAGACCTTCCGAAAGGGGAGTCTTGGTGCCAAGCCTTCTAAAAGAGTGTACTACTTAGGGTAGGTGGTGGTATGGGACGCCGTCTACTCATTGCATTAATTAGGCATTCCAAAAGGGAAGTCTTGGTGGGTGGTTTTTGTGTTCTTCTAATGTCTTGTTATTGAGTGATGACTTGTTCTTCCGAGTAGAGTAAGCCTCTGGTGGGTAGTCTTAAGGATCTCCTTGGTGTGCATTGAAGGAGGTGTATGGGAGTTTCTTTCATGTCTACCTTGGAGAGTCTTAGGATAACCTCGATTAGGAAAAATACTATGGAAATGAGTTCACTTCCTCTTGGCAATACCTTGGGAGTTCACTATGTTGGAGTTATCTTAGTTCACTGTAATGTCACAAAAGTTCACCGTAAATGTTAGATAGTTCACTGTAAAATGCTTCTCTTTGCTAAAATTATGGAAATCCTTCTCTAAGTGTTAAATGATGTTTCTTATGTTGTTTTGCTTCTAAATTCATGAATGTTTTAATTATTTGGCATGAAAGCTTATCTTACTAAAATGTCCCTTTTGCATGTTTTTGCATATGCCATACTTAGTACGTTGTTTTTTACTAACCCCATACTTTTTTATACTCTATAAGTATAGGTTCTGGAAGAAAGGTTGTAGTTTAGAAGACAAGCTTGAGAAAGATTCTCTCAAGACAAAGTATGTCCTAACATATCCGAGGGCATAGTCCTTTTCTTAGTTTCTTTATTTTGAAGACTTATTATGTATTTCTTTTAATGTAAAGGGTCGTGTCCCTAAGATTATTTATGTCGTGTCTTTAAGTTTGGATTGTGACGATGAAATTTTCTTAGTATTTATGAAAGACTTCCTTTTTATATTAAATTTCGTGAAAACTTTTAAATTCCGCACTACTTTTCATGTCTTATGTAATGAACAATAGTTAAAGGGCTTGTACAAGACCCAAAGGGTCAAGTACGCCCTGTCATGACCCAAGGGTTCTCCCTAACTTCTTGGGGGTACTTGAGGGTCCTGACAGACTTGGTATCAGAGCATAAGGTTATGGCAAATAGTTTAGGGTCTAAAAGTCTCACAAGCCACGTCTAGTAGAGTCTTGGTCAATAGTGTGAGTCGCGACACATCCATGGACAAGAGGTTATAGGACGATAGAGTTTCACTTTCCTCATTACTCTTGTATCGTTCCATAGAACTTAACTTCAAAAGATCTCTCTCTTCTTCTCCTTAGTCTAGTGGTTTTCTAGGTGTGATTGCTTGGAAAGGGAGATATTTCTATGTTTTAGGGAGAGAAAAGGTGAGTTTTGATGTTATGATGGTTTTGTGGCTAGAAGAGTAAATGTGAAAGTGAGTTTTGAAAAATTGTGATGTGATGCCATTTATGACTATGTGTGAATTATCAGATTGGGAGTGTTGTGATGAAAAACTTTAAGGTGATGTTGTTCAAAGAATGATAAGAGTTCTAGTGATTGAATGAAGTACCTTTGAAAAGAAATGAATTACCTTGTGAATATGTTCAATGGTGGTAGGTGTAAATTTGAGGAGTGTTGAGAGAATGCGGAGATTTTGTAGGAGTTGAGGGCGACCCTCTTGTGTGGTTAATGTTTCATAGTTGTTCTTGTGTAGGTTTACACTAAGGAGAAAATTTGGTATGAATACCTAGTAAGGGAGTTTCGTTCCATGAGATTGAGTTAAGTGGTGCCTAAGAGTTGAATGAGGTGGTGTTTAAGAGAGTTTGTCTAAGCTTGAATCCTAAGAGAAAAGTGTTATGCTTGACTTGTAAGTTTGATGTTTAGTCTTGATGTGCATGAGTTGAGGGTAGTGCAAGTTCCTACCTTGTGAGAGGCATAATGGTGTTGTGAAGTATGAGACATTGAAGATGGCTTTACCCTAAGTGGAGGAGAATGAGTTGAGTAGAAAAGGTTATTTTGAGTATGAAGTGTATGAATGAGTTATCTTGTGTTGTATATTAAGTTAGATGACTTAAGGTATAATGTTAAAGAAGCAAGTTAAAGCTAAGTTTTCACATGATGCATGCTAGGTAGGATTGCATGTAGTGTACTTAGTCCAAGGGAATCCTCAAGGGTCACTAAGTGGGAGTGGTAGTATGGGATGCTACTCTCACATTGCACTTAGTGTAACTTACCAAGTCTCATTGGAGTAAGTTAGTATGGTCTTGTCTCTCATATTGTCATGCCATCTTGTTAAAGTTGCTTGAAAGGTGCATTATAAAATTTTTAAGAAAGTGAGACAGTGAAGTTTTGAGTTCACTGTAAAGAAGTTCAAATATTGACAAATTCCATTTTTCATGGATGATGGTTTCAATGTGTATGAAAATGATGTGTATAAGAATGTTTAATGTTGGATAAGGTAGTTCCTACATAAGTGAAGATATGAAAGTGAGATTGAATTTGGGAAGTTTTTCAAAGTTGCCTGTGTACAGTGATGCTCACTGTGAAAATCTTCATTTTTGAAAAAAATTGATTTGTCTTGAATTGTAGTAACAGTGTGTGTAAAAGTGTTGTATATGAGCATGTTTAATTTTGGTGAAGGTAGTTCCTCTATAAGTGTAGGGTAAGGGTGAATTTTGAAAAGTGAATGTTCTCGCAAAGTGCTTGTGTTGCAAAGTGTTTGAAACTGTGAAATTGTGCTCCTTGTTAGTTGGTGCCTTGACTAAGATGTTTGATCATGATTTTAATGTGTTATTTGATTCTAAGTGAGTCCTTGATGGTCTTAAAGTGTTTAGTGTCAATCGAGGATGAATGTTGTTCCAAGTGGGGAAGAATGTAATACCCTAAAACGAACTAAGGTGAACTAGAGCTTCGTGATTTTTTGTTGAGTTAATTTTGTTATAAAATGAGTTATATTAGTTTCCTCAGGCAGTGTGTGAAGTTTTGTTAAGTTTACAGGTTAAACGTCCGAGAACGTCCATGACATTCGGAAGGTGTTCCTTAGATAGTGCTTGTGTGTTTTCATTTGTTTGAGTGAGTTTTACGTGTTCGTTTTCTTTGAAATTGGTGTGGTATGTTTCTAAGACATAGATGACTATGTTTAGGGGTTTAACGTCCGAGTACAACCCCACATAGGACCCACAATGGGCCCTATAGAAGGGCCAAAGACAAGAACCAAAAATTGCCTTGGCATGTCCACCAACGAGGGCAAACGACGGCCAGTGGTCCAACCAATGGCCCGTCGACTTGACCCGTCGATTGGAACTGCAAGGTAGGATATACAGGACCCAATGAGACTAAGGATCAACCCACGAAACACCACCAATGGACCTTTGATGGACAGACGGTCCGTTGGTTACATCCGTCGATGAAGCTTTCAAAAAAGCTGCTAGCAGGCTGCCTTGGCTTGGGGTGTTTGGAAAATTCACTTCAAGTCTTTTACGAACCTAGGAAGTCATTTTTAGGGTTATTTAGATGTATTAAAGTGTTTCAAACTGTAAGACCTAATTTTAGACCTCATTTTCCTAAAACCCAAAACCCTCTCTATTAGAACTCTCTCTCAAACTCCATAGAAGCTAGAAGTCAAGAAGGAGCTAAAAGGGCTGTTGGTGGTCGAGTACTTCATTAACATCATTGAGTTTTCTTCTACTTAAGGTAAAGTATCCATCCTTGATATCTCTTACATTAAAGGAGTCACTTCTAATGGATTTTCAAAAAGGTTTTTCAACCCTAGTTTCTTCTAGTTTCAACTCTAAATATGAGTCTTGCACGAAAACAAATTGAATGAGTTAAAAGTGATGTTTCGAATGTTAGTTGGTGATTTTAATGTTAAAACTTCAATGAAATCATGTTAAAGCTTTTTATGACATTGTGGCTTAAGAAATGGGTTAAATGAGCTAGGTTTTGTAGTCTTTGAGCTTTGGTTTCTTATGGTTGATATTGTTGTTTAGCTACTTCCCTAAGGGCTATATTATGATACAATGTTAAGAAAAATGTTATAGGTGATTGAAGCTTTAATTAAAGTGTAAGTTGGTTATGTTGTTTCGTTTTAATTATGAAATGCTCTTGAGTGGTATGGTCCACCTTCTTGGTGGAGGTGTTTACTTTAATTGTATGAATGTGTAGATACTTGTATTGTGAATGAGTCCATGAAGGCATATTATGTCAAGAAATATGGAAATGAAATTATTCTTATTAATTTCATGAAGCTTGTTATGAAAAGTATGCTAAGGATTATGTCTAAATGACTTATATAATTATGTGAAGCATGTTAAAGTGTGTGATGTGATGACAAAAGGTCTAGGCATGTATAGAATGAAATGTAAATGAAAAGATGCTTATATGCAAGGTGTGTTCACATGTACACACACTCACACTTGAATGAATGAATGAAGCAAAGTTAAGTAAAAAGGAGAGTTTTGGGGTGAACACTCTTCGTGAGTTGAGATGAAGTGTTTAGTAGAAACCTCACTACATCCTAAGAGCTTCTAAGATAGGTTGGAGGATGAATTCCCTTCGTGAGTTGAGTTATGGTGTTCAGTAGTTATCCTTAACCTATAGTTTATAATGTTGAGAATTGATGGGTAGTATGCCTAGCACCAAGAGGATATGAAGAAGGGGTGGTTACACTTCGTGAGTTCGAGATGTTGTATTCCAATGTACCTCTTGAGATGAGTACTCCTCGTTAGTAGAGAAGGAGTTACTTAGTAGCAATCTCCTTATCCCTTAACTATGCACCTGTAACGACCCGAGAGTACCCCATAGAGGTTAGGGCATTCCCGAATCGAAACACGGCGTCGTCGACCTCTCGGAGGTCTAAGACAAGCCCTTTCGTACCATTCATTGCATACATGTTTGAACAGTAGTGAGAAATTAAAAATTTTCATACGAAATAATAATACTTCAAAATATCTCTTTTATAGAAAAACATAATTTAAGGATAAGTCTCAAAGTCGCCATCTTAGACATACGAATATAAACATCAAGATGTCCTCAACACGGCCCATACTTCAACACATAGAAAATAGCTAAGTCTATTACAATACTTTCAATAAGGAAATCTAAACATCAAGATATCCTCAAATCTAGTGAGGACATACCAACTCTTTACTTGAATGAACACTAATCCACACTTCAACTTCGAGACTCCTCTCAAATGCCACCTACACCTCTTGAGATAGACAAAATGTATGGAATTAGTACAAACACTTGTACTAAGTATGGCATAATGCATAAAATCAGGATAAATGGACATTTGTATAAAACATACTCTTTTTGATTAAAACATCATAGTATAAGTATAAGAAGAACATTTAACACCTTAGAAACATACAAGATATCACATAAGCATTTTATCAAATAGTTGAGAATATTACAGTGAACTATATCACTTTACAGTGAACTAAGTTCTACTTCACAATAACCCCTTCTAGCTTGCATCCCTCTCACCAAAGGTTATCCTAAGACCCACTTAAGTGAGACGAAGAGAGACCGCCCATACACCCTTTCTAATCACACCTAAATGTTCCTTAAGATTTCCTAAGATAAGATCATTCTCACTTTTATTTGTTAAACTCCCTACCTAGAACTACTCTAAGACTCACCTAAGTAAGACATGAAGTGACCGCACATACACCCTCTTTAAACCTACCTAAGCAATCCTCAAAGCTACTCTAGATAAGTACTTTTTCATTAACATTCCTTTACAAAAGTCATTATGTTAATTAAGTCATTTAGAAGACATATCATTGATTATAGACTACACATAATGGTCTTGAAAAGACATAGGGACTAACAAACTAACATCTTCAAAGTCTAGTCGTGCAATGTCTAGATAGCGTCTCATTCCACTACCTAAATTTCCTAGTACTTATCCAACACTAGCATGTATCCCACATGATGAGAATAGGAAATAACCGACATAGACCATACAAGCTAGGCATGTGTCACGACCCGAGACCACACCCTAGAAGTTAGGGCACAATCTTGGATTGTGGCATGGCATACTCGATCTCTCGGAGGTCTCATACAAGCCATTCATATCATTCATTGCATATACATAATGAAAAGTAGTGCGGAATTAAAACTTTTCATAAAACAATATCATAGTCTTAAAAACTCTTTCATATAGAAGTAGTAGGAAATACTAAGTCTCAATCTCATCATCTTAAGACACAAGATTACTTGGGACAAGGCCCATACGAAATACAAACATACTACTATATAGTCTATTACAATACTTCAATAGGAAAACATAAAAGACATATATGCTCTCGAGTCAAGTGAGGACATACTACAACTTCTCTTGAACGATCTTCTAAATCCAAGTCTTCTTCCAAAAAGCTCTTCACCTACCAAGAACTATATAGATAGATAAAAGTATGGAATACAACCACACGTACTAAGTATGGCTTATGCATAAAATCATGAAAACGGACATTTATTGGAAATATGCATCTTTTCATTTAAATATCATAATATCATTATAAGAATAATTATTAGCAACTTAGAATCACATAAGAAAACATTTAAACCAAATATCACATATTGAGGAGACACTTTCCAGTGGACTCACTTCACTGTACAGCGAATTACTTCACTGTTACAGTGAAGTTACCTTACTTCCCTTTTAACACATTCTAACATGTAGTCTTCTCACTAACTCTATCCTAAGATTCACTTAAGTCACACAAAGTGAGAACTCCCATACACCCTCTCTAGATGTGCATAAACGATCTTTAAGATTACTCATAACGAGAAACATACACACCTACAATACATCAACATACAAGACATACATAATAAGGCAATCTCCCCTACAAAGGCTATACAAAAGACTTACTTAAGTACTCCTAGAAGAGAACGCCTATACATCCTCTTCAGGATACCTAAATAATCCTTAAGACTTCCTAAGTTTAGATCATTTCAAACATAACAACCAACTTCCCTAACTAGAGTCATTCTAAAGACTTCCATAGATAAGACATGAAGAGATTATCCTTTATGCCCTCTTCACAATTTAACTAAGGAATCCTTAAGTCACTTTAGATTAGGTACTCATTCATTCTATATCATTAAGTCATTAGTTCATTAGTTCATTTAAGAGACATACATCACATAAAGGACATTCAAATAATGGTCTTGGACAAGACCTAGGGACTCTTACTAACATCTTCAAAGCCTATTGTTCAATGTCTAGATAGCGTCCCATACCACCACCTAAACCTCATAGAACTTCTCTAATGCTAATATGTATCCCACATGATGAGAATAGGCAATAACCAACATAGACCATGGTAGCAAAACATGGAATCCGGAGTTCTATCCTACTCCGATGAGGTTGTTCTACTTGCCAATGGTAGAACTTAGACACATCCCATGTAGGCACATGGTTAAGGAAATATGAAGAGCATGCTTTCAAATCTAGTCTCATTCTTTAACTAGAACTACTTCCATTACCATACTCTGTCACGACCGAAATCTAGACCCAGACGAGACCGGTGTCGTTGACCTATCCGAGGTCACAGACAAGCCTAGATACGTCATCGTTACTTCATCTAGGTTAATTTTAGCAGAAAATTTGAACTTTTGTTTGCTTAAACTTTATATTGGAAAACATTGATCTCACATAATACTATCTACGTAAACTCATAAACGTTCACAACAACCATCTAAATCAAGATAATCAAATGAAATATATAGTCATAAATATGTAGTTGCCAAAATGGCACCAATACAACGTCTGAAAGTAAATGAAAAGAAATGCGAGTGGACCATACTCCACTAGCTCATGCCTACGTCTACGCTAGATTAAATCAGTAAGCATCCTTGAAAGCATGAGGTCCTACCAAATCCAAATAAAAGCTCAACGTCCGGATAACTGCTGCGTCGACTCGTATGCTCTAACGTCCAGCTGCACCTGCACCTAAAAGTAGTTAAATGTATGGAATTAGTACACACTTGTACTAAGTATGGGTATATGCAAGCACACACCACGAACATGCATGATGTAGAATAGCTCTCTCCTAACGATATGAGTTATGGAAAGTCAAGTCAGTGGACTTTCCAAAATATGATTAGGAAAGTCATGCATGAGAGTAACATGCATCATCATACGTATCATATTGCACACAACACATAACATATTGCATATAGCACATAACATATTGCTTATAGCACATATCATATTTCATTTCATTCATTCATATGCCATGAGACCCTGGAATCATGGACTTAACATTAGGACTTCCCAAAATGCTCAACATATGGGACCTTAACTAGGGAGCCTTCTTTAGCAAACACAGAGTCTGCTTCATTCATTCATACGTTTCATTTCATTTCATTTATAGGCTAGTTTAAACACCAGTTATACCTAGGATGTAGTTTAAGACTCTCATTGGGTTCACTGTGCAATGACTAAGAATGACCTAGTGTCAATACATAAGTCTAGTTCACCTCTTGATTATCCTACCCAAACACCTTTGGTATCGTTCATTTCATTGTGTGCATTACATGAGGCTGGCCTCATTCCTTCTTTGGGAACTTTAACTTTAACCGACATAGATCATGTGAGCTCCATGAAATCTTGTGTCTACCCCACACCGAAAAGAGATGGAATCACCGACCAAAGTGAAACCAAAACATGGTAGCGTATATAGGGAATTGAACCATGTTAGATCCCTATGTTGGCTGCATAGGTTCAACGACGAGGAGATATAAGGAGACCCATACCCATATGGACGGACAGTCTCATCTCATGAGAATTACACGAACCTCTGCCTTCCCGAAAGAAGGAATATCCACTCATAGCTAGCCTAGCGGTGCTCAGTATAAAGTTCCATTACATTCATCTCATACATAATAGAAGTTGACTTCTAGCATGAAGACGTCATAGCTCATTAGATGATTTATCATCCCATTATTTGTATTAAGTATATATTAACTTTAATACTTTCATTAGAGTGCTCATAGAGAGTGGTCTCTTTATTAACTCTACACTCTCATAGGTGAGTACGTTTTGGTAACATTTACTTAGGATCATTTAAGATTGCTCTCATATTTCACATTAGCCTCTTATCATGTTGTCACCACATTCATTATCCTTAGCACATTTGCCCTTCATAATTACTCACCCCTTTTTACGTGAATGTTCATTTCATCATATGCCAATGCACTTGGCCTTTTAGTGTGTTTCACACTCTTACTTAACCCTTCTGGGGTCACATCATTCATTACATAACATCTTAGGTTCACTTATTGTTCAACATATGCTGGACTTATGGATCCATACATACAAGCCATGAGGCTTCATTCTTAATTTGTCTAAGTGATTCATACTTACCCAAGGTTATGTGGAACAAGACTTGTGCATCTTGTATGTATGCCAAGATCTCAGTTTCGATCCTTTAAGGCAGCATTCATTTAATCATTTATTCACTTACGACTTATGTGTCAATACGGAATTGGGCAAGGGAACCCTACTTCAAATCCCTTGTATAACACTTAGTTAGTTTTCTTTATTATTTTTGTTGCCATAAAATTCTTGGCTAGGGAACCCGAGATCCATCCCCCATATTTCTTTCTTTTTCTTTCTTTACTTGATTCCTTCGTTTAGACCAAGAGGGTGTGGGATCGATTCCCCACAACCTCACCTTATTTTTATTTGTATTTTCTCCTTACTTTCTCATTCGTCCCAGAGGTTGTGGGTTTGATCCTCACATACCTCATTTTATTATTTCTTTATTTCATTTTTCTCCTCTCTCCCTCACCTATCCAAGAGGTTGTGGGTTCGAACCACACACGCCTCATTTCATTTTTCTTCTAACCTTTCACTTGAGCCTTACCCCATTTCGAATCCCCCTTAACTCATTTTTATTATTGAATTTTTATATAACTTGTATATGGTGAGGTCTTGGGTTCAATCCCCACTGACCTCATGCATTTTTAAAAAAAATTAAAACAATTTTTTTTTACATTAAGCTTGCCGAAATCAAATTTCCAGCATTCTGGAAATTTGTTCATCTTTTTGCTGTCCATCTTCTCACCCTCTTTCACGTTAAACACTAAGACATTTCGAGTAGTTTTTAGGGAGATCTTTAGGTGCATTTTCAAGGTTACTTTCAGTCAAGAATTATCATTCAATTCAGCAACTTTGAACTCATATGAACATCACGTTTTTAACATATTCGCACACACATAATTCATAATATTTTAACATGTCAATATCAAGCTTCAAACCGTGGCTAATTCACGGCACACACATGCACAAACAAGTTAACGAACTTCACATTTTCGGAACACCTCTTTAATTTCTACATAATTCTGAATACACATTCAAACATGTAATCACAACCAGCCCTAAAATCATCTACCAGAAGTAATACCAACGCATACTTGAATCTTTCAAAGGATCAAATGAGAGGGGCATGCAACGGGGACAACCTTAGTTTTCGATTGTGAATGGTCTGAACCTTAGGGGTCTCTTGGGAAAGGGACCAAGAGGGAAGAAAACTCATACCTAAGTCATTCATAGATGTTCTTATGTGATGCCAAAATCCCCCCACTAAGCCGACGTCTCACCACCGAAATCACAAGCACAATCCGTCGAGAATTTGGTTTTTCCTTTTCGTTTTGAAGCTTATTTTACTTTTGAGTTTGAGTGTTCAAGTTCTTGATGAACTTTATTTTGTTATTCTGTTCTTTTCTATTTATGAATACTGATCGTGCAAGTGAGAGAGGAGTAAAGAGAAATGTGAGTTAGTGTTAGCTTAGGATTAGGAGATTAGGTGGAGACTTAGTCAAAGTAGGACTTCTCTTAATTGTTTAAAAATCTAATTTTTTTAAAAGGGTAAGAGAAATGACCACCAAGCCCCTACAAAATCAGATTGTAATCATCAATTTAATCCACCTAAATGTCGCTTCCACCAAGGCTCGAACCCGGGTGAAGCTTAACTTGCGAAAAAGGGTCAAATTCGGCCAACCCTACATGAATTACCCCTCCTCTTTAAATTAATTAATTAATTAATTAAATACTTAGGGTAATTACAATACTACCCCTAGCTTAGAAAAGGCCATTTAACCCCTAGACCCTCCAAACCTAAGATTACCCCTTTTAAGTCCGATAAAACTCATCCGGGTGAATCACTTCAATTCGGGTGCCCTACATGGTTGGTTCTCACCTTGACTAGCTCAACTAACTCACCAAGTTGGTTGCTTGTCTAGTGCATAGGTTCTAAGGTCTGGTTCTACATGCAACAAGCCGTGTGAACCTGGTCTAATCCAGGCATTCTAGGTACGTTTAAACATTACTTAGCATAGTCATTTTCAGGTTGTTACATTATCCCCCCCTTAGGAACATTCGTCCCCTAATGACACTTCTCTTTACTAGCAACAAGTAAGTCATCTATAGAACATATGCATACATAGGCAATTCAATACTCCTCATTGGTGAATATCTGATTGACATATTAACATGATGGTGCACATCCTTGAAACCTACTAGTAGCTTCACATTAATAGACTAAGGAACTATTTCCTAAACTAGTCTCATCAAAGCATACAACATAAGTAAACATATAATTCACACAAATAAGCAACCAACATGATGACTCAAACATATTAACCTCATACTAGTGCATAAACACCATACACAGTCAAATACATGAAAGACTAATTAAGTCTACGCACCCGAGACTTCACCAGAAGTGCCTTCCCCTTCACCCCTAGACTTGAGTGCGAAGAATCATTGCCTCCTTGGAGCCTCTTCACTTGGACAATTAGGCTGAACTCTCTCCTTCCCTTGTTCTTGACTTCTCCTATTCGGACAATCCTTCACCATGTGACCCGGTTTGCCACAACTATAACAAGCGTTAGAGCCCATCATACACTCTCCTCCATGGAGTTTGCCACACTTCCTGCAATGTAGCCTCTCCTGAGGTGTATCTACTTCATTGTTTATCTTAACTATGGGCTCAGAATCCCTATCATAGCGACCCTTGGATGAACTTGACTCCCCTTGGTGGGAGAGTCCTTTATTAAACCTGGGATTATCCCTGGTTTCAGTACTACTCTTCCTGGAAAAATTCATCTCAGCTTGCCTTGATCTGTTCCCTGCCCTAGTGTGCTTCCTCTTCCAGCTTTCCTCCACTTGCTGATCATGGACCATAAGCCTGGAAAGGTCCATGTTGTCATGCAGCATAGCTTCCCTACACTCCTCCTCGAGACCTCTGAGATCCCTGTAAGGAACCTGCTCATCTCATCCCTACTGTTCGACCTGGACAATTTTAACGAATTTCAGGGAATACTCCCTGACAATCATCGAGCCCTGCTGAAGGTTGATGAACTCCTTAACCTTAGCCTCTCTCATCTCTCTGGGGAAGAACATCTCCAGAAAATCTATCTTAAACAACTCCCATGTGATCGGACCTCCGCCCAACGCCCTGCTATCCTGCCACATCTTGCACCAAGCCTGTGCAATATCCTTCAACTGGTACGAGGCCAGCTCATCTTTCTCAATCTCTGTGGCCCCCATCGTCTCCAGAATCTTCTGGACCTCCTCCACGAACTCCTGAGGGTCCTCTGCAGTCTTAGATCCTGTAAAGATTGGAGGATTCATCCTCGTAAAATCTCGCAACCTGTTCGCCATGTTGTGGGCTGGTGGGTTCTCCCGCTGAACCTCCTGTCTGTTGGCCTGGGCCATCATAGCCTGAGCCTGCACAGTGATGGCTTGAGACATCTGTGCCAAAACTGTCCGCACCTGAGCATCAGTCAACCCAGCTGGGTTAACTGGCATGGCCACTCCTGCAGCTGGAGCCTGTGGTGGAACATGGTTGTCCCCAGCAGCTGCTCCTACTCTTCCCCGACTAGCGTTCCCCCTTGTGTTCATTTTCTGAAAATTAAGAATTGATGTTAGGTACGCTCATAACACCAAGAATCCGACATTAAGGAAAGCACGATAAGATCAGAAGAAGGGAAATTTTCCTACGCATCATGCAGTCTCGAATTCATTATAGTGGTGCACTTTACTGCCATAACTTAGAAACTACTCGATGTGGTTGATGTGAACTTATTATCCTTGGAATTTAACCTAACGCTCTAATACCAACTTTGTCACTACCGGAATCTAGACCTCAGACGAGATCGGCGTCATTGACCTCTCCGAGGTCACAGACAAGCCTACATACGTCATCGTTACTTCATCTAGGTTAATTTTAGCGGAAAATTTAAACTTTTGTTTACTTAAACTTTATATTGGAAAACATTGATCTCGAATAATACTATCTACGTAAACTCATAAGTGTTCACAACAACTATCTAAATCAATATAATCAAATGAAAGATATAGTCATAAATATAGAGTTTCCAAAATGGCACCAATACAACGTCTGAAAGTAAATACGAAATAAACGCTAGTGGAACATACTCCACTAGCTCAAGCATAAGTCTATGCTAGAATAGATCAGTAAGCATCCTCAAAAGCATGAGGGCCTACCAAATCCGGATGAAAGCTCCACGTCCGGATAACTGCTGCGTCGACTCGTAAGCTCTAACGTGCAGCTAAATGTATGGAATTAGTACATACTTGTACTAAGTATGGGTATATGCAAGCACACACCACGGACATGCATGATTTAGAATAGCTCTCTCCTAATAATATGAGTTATGGAAAGTCAAGTCAGTGGACTTGCCAAAATCGGATTAGGAAAGTCATGCCATGAGAGTAACATGCATCATCATACGTATCATATTGTACACAACAAATAACATATTGCATATAGCACATAACATATTGCATATAACATATATCATATTTTATTTCATTCGTTCATATGCCATGAGACCCTGGAATCATGGACTTAACATTAGGACTTCCCAAAATGAGGGCTCAACATATGGGACCTCAACTAGGGATCTTTCTTTAGCAAACACAGAGTCTGCTTCATTCATTCATACGTACTTCATTTCATTTCATTCATAGGCTAGTTTAAATACCAGCTATACCTAGGATGTAGTTTAAGACTCTCATTGGGTTAACTGTGCAATGCCTAAGAATGACCTAGTGTCATTACATAAGTCTAGTTCACCTGTTGATTATCCTACCCAAACACCTTTGGTATCGTTCATTTCATTGTGTGCATTACATGAGGCTGGCCTCATTCTTTTTTTGGGAACTTTAACTTTAACCGACATAGATCATATGAGCTCCATGAAATCGCGTGTCTACCCCACACCAAAAAGAGGTGGAATAACCTGCCAAACTGAAACCAAAACATGCTAGCGTACATAGGGAATTGAACCCTGCTAGATCCCTATGTTGGCTGCATAGGTTCAAAGACTAGGAGATATAAGGAGACTCATACCCGTCTGGACGGATAGTCTCATCTCATGAGAATTACACGAACCTCTGCCTTCCCGAAAGAAGGAATCTCCACTCATAGCTAGCCTATCGGTGCTCAGTATAAAGTTCCATTACATTCATCTCATACATCATAGAAGCTGGCTTCTAGCATGAGGACATCATAGCTCATTAGATGATTTCTCATCTCATTATTAGTATTAATTATATATTAACTTTAATACTTTCATTAGAGTGTTCATAGAGACTGGTCTCTTCAGTAACTTTACACTCTCATAGGTGAGTACGTTTTGGTAACATTTACTTGGGCTCTTTTGAGATTGCTCTCATATTTCACATTAGCCTCTTATCATGTTGTCACCACATTCATTAGCCTTAGCACATTTGCCCTTCATAATTACTCACCCCTTATTGCGTGAATGTTTATTTCATCATATACCAATGCACTTGTCCTTTTAGTGTGTTTCACACTCTTACTTAACCCTTCCGTGGTCACATCATTCATTACATAACATCTTAGGTTCACTGACTTTTAAACATATGCTGGACTTATGGATCCATACATACAAGCCATGAGGCTTCATTCGTAATTCGTCTAAGTGATTCATACTTACCCAAGGTTATGTGGTACAAGACTTATGCCTCTGTAAGTATTCCAAGATCTCAGTTTCGATCCTTTAAGGCAACATTCATTTAATCATTTATTCACGTACGACTTATGTGTCAATACGGAATTGGGCAAGGGAACCCTACCTCAAATAGTTTGTATAACACTTAGTTAGTTTTCTTTATAATTTTTGTTGACATAAAATTCTTGGCTATGGAACCCGAGATCCATCCCCCACACCTACACTTCCTTTCTTTCTTTTTCTTAATTTTTATCTTAAATATTTCGGCCCGAGGGACCCAATATCGAATCCCCACGCCCACATTTATTTCTTTTTCTTTCTTTACCTAATTCCTTCGTTTAGACCAAGAGGGTGTGGGATCGATTCCCCACAATCTCACCTAATTTTTATTTGTATTTTCTCCTTACTTTCTCATTCGGCCCAGAGGTTTTGGGTTCGATCCCCACATACCTCATTTTATTATTTCTTTATTTCATTTTTCTCCTCTATCCCTCACCTATTCAATAGGTTGTGGGTTCGAACCCCACACGCCACATTTCATTTTTCGTCTAACCTTTCACTTGAGCCTTACCCCATTTCGAATCCCCCTTAACTCATTTTTATTATTAATTTTTATATAACTTGTATATGGTGAGGTCTTGGGTTCAATCCCCACTGACCTCATGCATTTTAAAAAAAATTGAAACAATTTTTTTTACAGTAAGCTGGCCGAAATCAAATTTCCAGCATTCATCTTTTTGCTGTCCATTTTCTCACCCTCTTTCATGTTAAACATTAAGACATTTCGAGTAGTTTTTAGGGAGATCTTTATGTGCATTTTCAAGGTTACTTTCAGTCAAGAATTATCATTCAATTCAGCAACTTTGAACTCATATGAACATCACGTTTTTAACATATTCGCACACACATAATTCATAATATTTTAACATGTCAATATCAAGCTTCAAACCATGGCTAATTCACGGCACACACATGCACAAACAAGTTAACGAACTTCACATTTTTGGAACACCTCTTTCATTTCTACATAATTCCAAATACACATTCAAACACGTAATCACAACCAGTTCTAAAATCATCTGCCAGAAGTCATACCAACGCATACTTGAGTCTTTCAAAGGATCTAATGACAGGGGCATGCAACGGGGACAACCTTAGTTTTCGATTGTAAATAGTCTGAACCTTAGGGGTCTCTTGGGAAAGAGACCAAGAGGGAAGAAAACCCATACCTAAAGTCGTTCAAAGATGTTCTTATGTGCTGCCAAAATCCCTCCACTAAGCCAAAGTCTCACCACCGAAATCACAAGCACAATCCGTCGAGAATTTGATTTTTGCTTTTTGTTTTGAAGCTTATTTTGCTTTTGAGTTTGAGCGTTCAAGTTCTTGATGAACTTTATTTTTTTGTTCTGTTCTTTCCTATTTATGAATACTGATCGTGCAAGTGAGAAAGGAGTAAAGAGAAACGTGAGTTAGTGTTAGCTTTGGATTAGGAGATTAGGTGGAGACTTAGTCAAATTAGGACTTCTCTTAATTGTTTAAAAATCTGATTTTTTTCAAAGGGTAAGTGAAATGACCACCAAGCCCCTACAAAATCAGGATTATAATCATCAATTTAATCCAGCTAAATGTCGCTTCAACCAAGGCTCGAACCCTGGTGAAGCTTATCTTGTGAAAAAGGGTCAAATTCGGCAAACCCTACCCGAATTTCCCCTCCTCTTTAAATTAATTAAATACTTAGGGTAATTACAATACTACCCCTATCTTGGAAAAGACCACTTTACCCCTAGACCCTCCAAACCTAAGATTACCCCTTTTAAGTCCGGTAAAAATCATCCGGGTGAATCTCTTCTATTGGGTGCCCTACATGGTTGGTTCTCACCTTGCCTGGCTCAACTAACTCACCAACTTGGTTGGCTTGGATACTGCATAGGTTCTGAGGTCTGGTTCTACGCGCCAACAAGCCATGTGAACCGGTCTAATCCAGGCACTCTAGGTACGTTTAAGCATTACTTAGCATAGTCATTTTCAGGTTGTTACATAGTCACTCGCTGCTAGCCTTCGTTATCATAGATTAATTCACACTAAGGTTCATACAAATGGGTCCCATATCATGTTCATGACCCAATTACATTTACCCTACCAAAGCAAGGTCCACTAGGGCTATCTCACTATGGCGACAAGAAGCTCATCATGAATTTTCTAAGAATTGATGTGATGCCGTTCCAGCCAATCAACCTTAAGTCCATCATTCATTACATTAAGGATACCATTACGGATTTCGACTTGAAGTTTCATAACCTTACCACTTGGTTCAAGGTTTCACATAAAGGACCCTCTTATCATCATTCAAGGTCTCACCTAACATTCATTCATTCACGACTAAGACTCTTTAGGTTCCTAAGTCGAGACATCACATATTCATATTCATACAAGCATCAAGTAAGGGACACAAGTCTACCTAAACAAGACACCACATACTTAACTTTAGCACACATAGCATATCATCTTTTAGTCACTTAGGAATGACCCTTAACTTCATTTATTTAAACTATTCATTACCTTAAAATCATCAACATAATAATTATAGACTCATATATCCAAGTTAGGAACAACCATATATGAACTCTAAGACTACACCCTTAACATATAGTCATAGAATAACATGATTTCCTAAATAGCATCAATAGAAGAACACACACTTTCACATATAGGTAGATATGATCATACATTACCTAATCAACTTCACAAATAGTCATATAACATCAAGTAGTGCCGACAAGTCCATCATCATCAATATACTTAAAATAACACCGAGAAAGCCATGATCATCAATATACTTAAAATAACACCGACAACGCCACATCAATTCACAAAACACCGCCACCATATGTGGACCAAGCTAATCACAACATAATTAAAGTATAAATAACATTAATAAAAAGGAAATAGTGCAGCGTACCACCTCTTCATCCTCAACACTTCAAGCCAATACCAAATCATCCAATTCAACATCATAAGGCCCTTACCCATGGCCATGAACATCAATTCATTACACAAACTATAATACTCAATGAAATCTAAGACAAGTCATTATAGATTCAACAATCTAATACCAATTGGACATCAATTGAATACAATTCTTATATCATTAGAAAGCCCATAAGAAACTACATATAAATTCATAAACATTAGACCAATATCAAGTAACCCATAAATTAGTCAAATATAGGGTTCATCAATTACATGGGTTCATAGGTTAATTGAGTTAAAATCACCTTAATAACAACAATTCCATCACTAAACCATGATTTTAAACCATTAATGCAAGAACCCATGGTAGATCACGAAATAGGTCAATCAACTTTAGAAAACTTTAGAAAACATCTTTGAAAGTTGGGCTCCTTGATGAAACGAGTTTCAAAGATCAAAAGCCATACCTCAACAATGCTAATACTCCAATTTGATGAAGAATTTCCAGTCAATTCAGCAATCCACACTCTTTCTTGAGTTTTAGCTTTAATGGAGTCTTGGGGAATTTCTAAGGGATTTTGGGGTTTTGATTTTGAAGAATGAAATCTTCTAAGTGTTAATGACTTATAAACACACTTAAAATACCCAATATAACCCTTAGGAACCGCCAAAATCTATATTTGGAAGTGGGGTGAAATTACAAGTTCACCCCTAATTTGGCAGTGAACTGCATGCAGGGACAGACCATCTACGGTTGGGAAGTCGATGGACCGTTTGTCCACAGACAAATCGTTCTGTCCTCCCGTCGTTTGGTTGAGAGGATGGACGTGGTCCTCATCCTTTCCCAGCCTAAGTCCCTACCAACGGCACCATCGACGGACCTTCCCTTGACCTACGGACCGTCCTTTGGTCCGTGGTCTGGGACTAAGGTTTTGTCCATCGACGGTTGCCCATCGACGGGCCGTAGGTCCACACACGGTTTGTGTTGTCCTCCATCGATGGGTTCAGAGACTTGGAACTGGTAGCTTAGCTCCCCAGGCTAAGTACCAACCCACGCCCATCACCTACGGGCCGTCGACCAGGCCACAGGCCGTCGATTGCCATCCGTAGGTGAGACTGCCTTGGGCAGTTTGGCCACCAACATGGGTCCTTCCTAAAGGACCCTTGGTTGGTCCTTGAGGATGTTTGATCGAACGTTTATAACCCGAACATGACCTTATATGAGTTTAGGACCTCTCACATGAATTTAACCCAAAACGAACATGTAAAACTCGATGAAACATGCCTAGACACAAAAAGTCATTTCAAGGTACATCTTTCGAACGTCATGAACGTTCTTGAGTGTTTGACCTCCAAACTTCTCGAAACTTGACACACTACCTATAAACATCATATTAACTCATTTAAGTACTTCAGAATATCATGAATCACACATAAACACATAGGACCACATATGAGGCACTTAGGTGACTTAGTCATCGAACGTCTTGGTCGTCCCTTGACGTTTGACTTTCAATGCTCCTAATACTTTAGACACTGTCTCAATACAATATAATATACCATATTAGGAACTTATACCAACATGACCACAATGTTAGTATCTAGTTCACCTATGTCATTTTCAGGACCTTACATTCTCCCCCACTTGGACAACATTCATCCTCGAATGACACTTGCCACTCTCCGAACACGTCCAAGAATAGAGAATCAACTATCAGCACATAACCAAACCATGTAACTCACAATCAAGGAGAAAACATCAATTTCACATAGTCAAGAAATTCACAGCACAACAAGAAACTAGAATAAACTTCTATAACTTATTATGCTACAAAAATTACATGCTTCTTTCCAAATAGCAAGAAATGATTTTATATTCATTATTATACTCATACACATCAGTTCTAACCATATTACAACAATTTTAGACCAAAGAATCAATTTGTCACATTTTGCAAAATGACACAGTGAACAGTTCCAGTGCTACAGTGATGTAGGCAATTTTTCTAAAAATGCACATTTTAGGCAATTCATTATATAGGCATTCTATTATGCAAGGTAACATCATATAAACACCTTTTACAACATTCTCATAGCTCAATAGATCACACAATCCAAGAAGTTAATGAAATTCAATTTCAACCAAACTCCTAAATATCATGCACATGCTACAACTTCTAGTACAATTCTAGATAATCTATAACCATACTCCCCCACTTAGAAGGAACCTATATCACAACAAGAGAAAACAATTACTTACCAACATCATCATCACTCTCATCCGGCTTCTCTCCTCTAGTATGGAGTGCATAGAAAGGCCTCTTTGTTGGAGCATCACCCTTTGGAACAGTAGGATCAACTTTCTTACCCTCTTTTCCTCTAGAAGCAATGTTAGGACAATCTCTCACTTTGTGCCCATCTTTGCCAAATCCAAAGCAAATACCGGTACCCACTATACACTCACCATAATGTTTCTTACCACAAGTGGCACATGTAGGTTTGCCATTGTGAGAACGACCTCCTTTCTCAAACTTCACCTTAGGAGCACTAGGTCCACCTTGAGTTTGAACCCTCTTTTTGAACCTAGGTTGCACTTGGTCACTAGCAACACTCCTTTTCATGTTTCTTGACATCCTCCTAAGTTTAGACTCTTCAATTGATTGTGCATACACCATGAGTCTAGCCAAAGTCATATCATCATATAGCATAGCTGTACGACATTCTTCCCTCACTAAGTCAGCTACACCAGTCACAAAGTGACTCATTTCATCCCTTTGATTAGACACTAGGGATGGTGCATATCTAGACAAAGTTGAGAATCTCAAAGATTATTCCTCAACACTCATATTGCCTTGCTTGAGATTCATAAAATCCTCTACTTTCACTTCCCTCTTGTCACGGGGAAAGTACTTACCAAGAAAAGCTTCCTTAAATTCTTCCCACTCAATAGGATACGACTCCACCGGCCTATTACCCTTCCATTGAGTGTACCAAAATTGAGACACATCTCTCAATTGATACGAATCCAACTCTGCTTCTCCCTAGATGTAACCCCCATAACACTCAATACCTTGTACACACCATCAAGAAACTCTTGGGGATATTCATCTACCTTAGAGCCAAGAAAGATTGGAGGATTCAACCTCACAATGTCTCTCAACCTAGATGTCATAGTGCTCTCCACAACATTCACCCTAGGCACCATACTCAAATTAATTTGAGTAGTCACGGCTTGGGCTATAGCAAGAAAAGCATCTCTAATCTCCCTATTAGACATCTCCGGCACCTCATTACCTCCTTCCACATTAGGGGCATGATCACCTTGAGGAGGCACTTGGGCACCTTGAGCACCTTGGACACCTTGCCCATCTTGAAGAACTTGCTCAACTTGAGGAGGAGCTTCCTCATTCACTCTTTCCTCTTCCAGCCTTCTAGCGGCCATCCTTCTAGTATTCATCTCCTAGCAACACAAGGAAACACATTTATAAGGATACTCATAACATTTAGTCTACCGCACGACATAGGAGTAGAAAATAAGGGAAACTCTATCGTCCTATAACCTCTCGCCTATAGATGTGTCGCGAATCACACCGATGGTCAAGACTCTACTAGACGTGACTTGATGAGACTTTTTGTTTCCTAAGACTACTTTCACTAACCTATGCTCTGATACCAAGCTTTGTCACGACCCGAGACCACACCCTAGAAGTTAGGGAACAATCTTGGATTGTGGCACGGCGTACTCAACCTCTCGTAGGTCTCATACAATCCCTTCATATCATTCATCGCATATACATAATAAAAAGTAGTGCGGAATTAAAAGTTTTCATAAAACAATATCATAGTCTTAAAACTCTTTCATATAGAAGTAATAGGAAATACTAAGTCTCAATCTCATCATCTTAAGACACAAGAGTACTTGGGACACAGCCCATACGAAATACAAAACATACTACTATATAGATTATTACAATACTTCAATAGGAAAACATAAAAGACATATATGCCCTCGAGTCAAGTGAGGACACACTTCAACTTCTCTTGAACGATCTTCTAAATCCAAGTCTTCTTCCAAAAAGCTCTTCACCTACCAAGCACTATATAGATAGATAAAAGTATGGAATTAGTACAACCACACGTACTAAGTATGGCTTATGCATAAAATCATGAAAATGGACATTTATTGGAAATATGCATCTTTTCATTTAAATATCATAATATCATTATAAGAATAACATTTAGCAACTTAGAATCACATAAGAAAACATTTAAACCAAATATCAGATATTAAGGAGACACTTTCCAGTGGATTCACTTCACTGTACAGTGAAGTAAACAGTGAAGTTACCTTACTTCCCTTTTATCAAAATCTAACATGTAGTCTTCTCAGTAAAACTATCCTAAGATTCACTTAAGTCACACAAAGAGATACCGCCCATACACCCTCTCTAGATGTTCCTAAACAATACTTAAGATTACTCATAACGAGACACATACACACCTACAGTACATCAACATACAAGACATACATAATATGACAATCTCCCCTACCAAGGCTATCAAAAAGACTTACATAAGTACTCCTTGAAGAGAACGCCCATACATCCTCTTCAAGGCTACCTAAATAATCCTAAAGACTTCCTAAGTTTAGATCATGTCAAACAAAACAACCAACTTCCCTAACTAGAGTCATTCTCAAGACTTCCATACATAAGACATGAAGAGATCATCCTTTATGCCCTCTTCACACTTTAAATAAGGAATCCTTAAGTCACTTTAGATTAGGTACTCATTCATTCTATATCATTAAGTCATTAGTTCATTAATTCATTTAAGACACATACATTACATAAAAGACATTCAAATAATGGTCTTGGACAAGACCTAGGGACTCTTACTAACATTTTCAAAGCCTATTGTGCAATGTCTTGATAGCGTCCCATACCACCACCTAAACCTCATAGAACTTCTCTAATGCGAATATCTATCCCACATGATGAGAATAGGCAATAACCGACATAGACCATGGTATCAAAACATAGAATCCGGAGTTCTAACCTACTCCGATGAGGTTGTTCTACTTGCCAATGGTAGAACTTAGACACATCCCATGTAGGCACATGGTAAAAGAAATATGAAGGGCATGCTTTGTAATCTAGTCTCATTCTTTAACTATAACCATTTCCCTTACCATACTCACTCGGTGCTAGCCTTCGTTCTCATAGATTAATTCACACTAAGGTTCATACAAATGGGTCCCATATCATGTTCATGACCCAATTACATTTACCCTACCAAAGCAAGGTCCACGAGGGCTATCTCACTATGGCGACAAGAAGCTCATCATGACTTTCCTTAGGATTGATGTGATGCCGTTCCAACCAATGAAACTTATGTCCATAATTCATTACATGAAGGATACCATTACGGATTTCGACTTCAAGTTTCATAACCTTACCACTTGGTTCAAGGTTTCACATAAAGGACCCTCTTTTCATCATTCAAGGTCTCACCTAAAATTAATTCATTCAAGACTAAAACTCTTTAGGTTCCTAAGTCGAGACATCACATATTCATATTCATACAAGCATCAAGTAAGGGACACAAGTCTACCTAAACAAGACACCACATACTTAACTTTAGCACACATAGCATATCATCTTTTAGTCACTTAGGAATGACCCTTAACTTCATTTATTTAACCTATTCATTACCTTAAAATCATCAACATAATAATTATAGACTCATATATCCAAGTTAGGAACAACCATATATCAACTCTATGACTACACCCTTAACATATAGTCATAGAATAACATGATTTCCTAAATAGCATCAATAGAAGAACACAAACTTTCACATATAGGTAGATATGATCATACATTACCTAATCAACTTCACAAATAGTCATATAACATCAAGTAGTGCCGACAAGTCCATCATCATCAATATACTTAAAATAACACCGAGAAAGCCATGATCATCAGTATACTTAAAATAACACCGACAACGCCACATCAATTCACATAACACCGCCACCATAAGTGGACCAAGCTAATCACAACATAATTGAAGTCTAAATAACATTAATAAAAATAAAATAGGGAAGCGTACCAACTCTTCATACTCAAAACTTCAAGCCAATACCAAATCATCCAATTTAACATCATAAGGCCCTTACCCATGGCCATGAACATCAATTCAATACACAAACTATAATACTCAATGAAATCTAAGCCAATTTATTATAGATTCAACAAGCTGAGACCAATTAGACATCAATTGAATACAATTCTTATATCATTAGAAAGCCCATAAGAAACTACACATGAATTCATAAACATTAGACCAACATCAAGTAACCCATAAATTAGTCAAAAACTAGGTTTCAGAAATTACATGGGTTCATAGGTTAATTGAGTTAAAATCACCTTAATAACAAAAATTCCATCACTAAACAATTATTAAAAAACATTACGCAAGAACCCATGGTAGATCATGAAATAGGTCAATTAAACTTTAGAAAACTTTAGAAAACATCTTTGAAAGTTGGGCTCCTTGATGAAACGAGTTGCAAGGATCAAAAGCCATACCTCAACAATGCTAATCCTCCAATTTGATGAAGAATCTCCACTAAATTCACCAATCAAATCTCTTCCTTGAGTTTTAGCTTTAATGGAGTCTTGGGGAATTTCTAAGAGATTTTGGGGTTTTGATTTTGAAGAATGAAATCTTCTAAGTGTTAATGACTTATAAACACACTTAAAATACCCAATATACCCCTTAGGAACTGCCAAACTCTATATTTGGAAGTGGGGTGAAATTACAAGTTCACCCCTTAACTTGGTAGTGAACTGCACGCAGGGACAGACCATCGACGGTTGGTCAGTCGACGGACCGTTTGTCCACAAATGGACCGTCCTATCCTCCCGCCGTTTGGTTCAGAGTCTGGACGTGGTGCTCATGCTTTCCTATCCTAATTCCCTACCAACGGCACCATCGACGGACCGTCCCTTGAACAACGGACCGTCCTTTAGTCCGTGGTCTGGGACTTAGGTTTTGTCCATCAATGGTTGCCCATCGACGGGGCGTAGGTACACACACGGTTTGTACTGTCCTCCATCGATGGGTTGAGAGACTTGGAACTGGTATATTAACTCCCCAGGATAGGTACCAACCCACGCCCATCAACTACGAGCCGCTGACCAGGCCACAGCCATCGATTGCCATCCGTAGGTGAGACTGCCTTGGGCAGTTTTGGCCACCAACATGGGTCCTTCCTCAAGGACACTTGGTTGGTCCATGGTGATGTTTGCCCGGATGTTTCCAATCAAAAAATGACTGTATACAAGCTTAGGACCTGTCACATGAATTTCACCCAAAACGAACACGTAAAACTCGACGAAATATGCCTAGACATACAAAGTCATTTCAAGGCACATCTTTCGAATGTTATGAACGTTCTTGAGTGTTTGACCTCCAAACTTCTCGAAACTTGACACACTACCTATACACATCATATTAACTAACTTAAGGACTTCACAACATCATGAATCACAAATAAACACATAGGACCACATATGAGGCACTTAGGTGACTTAGTCGTCGAACGTCTTGATCGTCCATTGACGTTTGACTTCCATTGAACCTAATACTTTATAAACTGCCTTAATACCATATAATAGGCCATATTTGGACCTTATACCAATATGAACACAATGTTAGGCTCTAGTTCCTATGTCATTTTCGGGACCTTACAGCATGGAATCCGGAGTCATAAGCCTACTCCGATGGAGGGTGTTCTACTTGCCAAGGGTAGAACTAGGACACATCCCATGTAGGAACATGGTTAAGGAATATAAAGGTCTTTTACTCACTCTAGTCTAATTCTCAAGTAGAGATACATTGTACTCTAGTCTCCTTCATAAGTAGAGCTACAAACCATAACATATTCACTCGGTGCTAGGCTTTGTTCTCATATAGTAAGTTCAATAAAAAGGGGCATATGAGAAGGTACATCTCTTAGTCATTACATAGTCATAATGCACATACCAAAGATGGGTCTTCTAGGACTGCCACTCAATGGTGTGATAAGGATAGATCGTTCTTAACCTTCTTTCTATATAGAAGATTCCCCATATTAGTCATGCTTAGAAGGGCGCCATCTTAGGTCTACCGATCCTAGACGTTCATTCAACATTCATCCATACACATACAATACAAAGGTTCCTAAACCTACTAAGTGAAGATGTTCATATTCATAATTTACATGTATCAAGTAAGGGACATAAGTCTACCAAAACAAGAGACAACATACTTTACTTTATAACATATAGCATATCATTCTTCGAAGCACTTAGGAATGACCCTTATCATATATATGTCATCCTATATATTACTATAACATCATCAATATAACTATATTGATTCATATAGTCATGTAGGAACAATCATGCATCAACTCTAAGACTACATATATAAACACATAGTCATAGCACAACATGATAACCTAACAACTTCAATAGTAGAACACATACTTTCACATTACTTCACATATAGGTAGATATGATCATACATCACATAATCAACTACACATCATCAACATATTATTTCAAGTAGTGCCGACAAGGGCATGATCATCAATGTACACAAAGTAAGACCGACAAGGCCACATCATTCACATAACACCACCACCATAAGTGGTCCATACCAATCACAACATAATTAAAGACCTACATTACAAAAAATAAAGAGAATTAGGTCAGCGTACCACCAATCTATTCTCACCACTTCAATCCATAGCTAGATCATCCAATACAATACTCAAAGGCCTTTACCCATGGACATGATCATCAATTCAATATAAAAATACTCAATGAATCTAAATCAATTCAATATAGATTTATCAATTTAAGACCAATTAGACATCAATTGAATACAATTCTTACATCATTCAATAGCACATAAGAAACTACACTATAATTCATAAGTATAGATATATGATCACTTAACCCATTAAATAGTCAAAATAAGGATTGTATCGTTTGAATGGGTTCATAAGGATTATAGATTTAGAATATTGCATTAAAATTAATTCAATCCTAAAACATTGATTCAAAACCATTTATGCAAGAACCCATGGCTAGATCACAAAATTGGATAATTCATGTTTTTGATCATCTTTGAAAATCATTGGAATTGACTCCTTCAAGAAAGAGATTTCAAGTATGACTAACCATACCTTAATTGTGATGAAAATCCCACAATATTGATGGAGAAAAACTTCAGAAACCTATCTTCTTTCTTGGAGCTTCAAAGCTTCAACAATGGAGTTTTGGAGAGAGTGAATGGAGAGGTTTTGTTTTGAGATGAGGGTTTAGCTTTAATTGGTGAGGTTAGGGAATTAAATAGGTCTAATAAATGTCCATAATATACCCCTAAGTTACCCAAAAGACCCCTACATTTATTCGACAAATTAACCAACTCAAAGTTGACTTAAAAACGACGCAATGAAATCTGGGACTTTAGTGCGCGTCGCGGAGACACTACCAAATATTATTTTTCGAAAATTCTTGGACAGAATGGTTCGTGACAGCCTCGCGTCGTATGGTAAATTTTTTGCCTATTGCGTGTCAGCTTCGCGTCACGTAGCAGCATGCCAAATCTTGGCTGCTTGGCAGCTTCACTGTCCCATGTTTGGGTCCTCCTCAGGGACCCTTTTGATGGTCCTCGGGGCGTCGTTCCTGGACGTTTAGACTCTTTTTATGTCAGGATACACGTATGAACTCTCGGTACTGAATTTCACCTTCAAACCATCGCCCAAAACATCACTAGAAAACACTACGACACACTAGTTCAAGTTCGACTAGTTTCTGAACGTCTTAGACGTTCTTGGACGTTTGACCTCCAAACAATTCCAAAATTTATATAATTCCTATGAAAACTATTTTAAACCATTTTATTACTTTAAAACATCATGACACAAGTGTTAGGCTCTAGTTCAACCTAGCTCATTTTGAGGGACGTTACAGCGCCCGCATAGGTGTAGCTATTGGGAAAGCCATGTAAAAGCTAAAAGTAAGACCTCACTCTAGGAAAGTAAGGGGACCCTTCTCCGATAAGGGAAGTATAGGTAATCCATGTTTATCTCTCATGGTCTTTATCGGTTAAGTTAACCCCCACAAAATTAATGAAAGTACTAAGTCTCCTAAAAGAGTGTACTACTTAGGGTAGGTAGTGGAATAGGACACTATTTATCCATTGCACTTGGTAGGCATTTCGAAAGTGGAGTCTTGGCGAGTCTTTTATGAATTGAATGAACTAAGTCTTCTAAAAGAACGTACTATTTAGGGTAGGTGGGTGTATGGGAAGCTATCTATCCATTGCACTAAGTAGACCTTCTGAAAGGGGAGTCTTGGTGCCAAGCCATCTAAAAGAGTTTACTACTTTGGGTAGGTGGTGGTATGGGATGCCATCTACTCATTGAACTAAGTAGGTATTCCTAAAGGGAAGTCTTAGTGTGTGGTTTGAGTTTTCTTCTAATGTCGTGTTATTGAGTGGTGACTTGTTCTTCCGGTGGAGTAAGCCTATGGTGGGTAGTCTTACGAATCTCCTTAGCGTGCATTTAAGGAGGTGTATGGGCGTTTCCGTCATGTCTTACCTTGGAGAGTCTTAGGATAACCTCGGTTAGGGAAACTCCTACGGAAATGAGTTCACTTTCTCTTGGCAATACCTTGGGAGTTCACTATGTTGGAGTTATCTTAGTTCACTGTAATGTCACAAGAGTTCACTGTAAATGTTAGGTAGTTCACTGTAAAATGCTTCTCTTTGCTAAAATTATGGAAATCCTTCTTTAAGTGTTAAATGATGTTTCTTATGTTGTTTTACTTCTAAATACATGAATGTTTTAATTATTTGGCATGAAAGCTTATCTTACTAAAATGTCCCTTTTGCATGTTTTTGCATATGCCATACTTAGTACACTGTTTTGTTCTAACCCCATACATTTCTATACTCTATAAGTATAGGTTTTGGAAGAAAGGTTGAAGTTTAGAATACAAGCTTGGGATCGATTCTCTCAAGACAAAGTATGTCCTCACATATCCGAGGGCATATTCCTTTTCTTAGTTTCTTTATTTAAAGACTTATTATGTATTTCTTTTAATGCAAAAGGGTCGTGTCCCTAAGATTGTCTATGTCGTGTCTTTAAGTTTTGCTTGTGATGATGAGATTTTCTTAGTATTTATGAAAGACTTCCTTTTTATATTAAATTTCGTGAAAACTTTTAAATTCCGCACTACTTTTCATGTCTTATGTAATAAACGACAGTTAAAGGCCTTGTACAAGACCCCAAAGCGTCAAGTACACCCTGTCATGACCCAAGGGTTCTCCCTAACTTCTAGGGGGTACTTGAGGGTCCTGACATTATGCCCTCGAGTCAAATGAGGACATACTTCAACTTCTCTTGAATGATGCTACGATCCAAATCTTGCTTCCCAATGCTCCTCACCTACCAACCACTATAGAGATAGATAAAAGCATGGAATTAGTACAGCCACATGTACTAAGTATGGCATAATGCATAAAATCATGAAAACATACATTTATTGGAAATATGCATCTTTTGATTTAAATATCGTACAATAATCATAATAACAACATTTAACACCTTAGAAGAACATAAGAAATCACATAAACCATTTATCACATTTTTAGGAGCAACATTACAGTGAACTACTTCACTGTACAGTGAACTTCTTCACTGCTACACTGAAGTTGCTTAATCCTACATTAGGCACTATATAGCATATAATCCCCTCACTAAAAGCTATCCTAAGATTCACTTAAGCAATACAAAGAGAGACCGCTCATACACCCTCTTTAAGCATCCCTAAATCATCCTCAAGACTACTCATAATGAGACATACACAGTTACAAGACACCAAAAGACATAATATGTATAATATGACATTCTCCTTACCAAGGATATCAAAAGACTTACTTAAGTACTCCTAGAAGAGAACACCCATACACTCTCTTCAAGGTTACCTAAATAATCCTTAAGACTTCCTATGTTTAGATCATGCCCAATGTATCAACCAACTTCCCTAACTAGAGTAATTCTCAAGACTTCCCTAGATAAGACATAAACAGATCATCCCTTATGCCCTCTTCACACTTTAACTAAGGAATCCTTAAGTCACTCTAGATTAGGTATTCATTCATTTACATACTTTCTAACATAAGTCATTATTTCATTAGTTCATTAAGAGACAATCATCACATAGAGGACATTCAAGTAATGGTCTTGGAGAAGACCTAGGGACTCTCACTGACATCTTCAAAGCCTATTGTGCAATGTCTATATAGCGTCCCATACCACCACCTAAAATTCATAGAACTTCTCTAATGCTAATAGGTATCCCACATGATGAGAATAGTAATGGTAGCAAAACATGGAATCCGGAGTTGTAACCTACTCTGATGGAGGGTCTTCTACTTGCCAATGGTAGAATTTGGACACATCCCATGTAGGCACATGGTTAAGGAATATGAAGGGATTACTTTGTATTATAGCCTCATACTTTAACTAGAACTACTTCTCTTACCATACTCACTCGGTGATAGCCTTTGTTCTCATAGAGTAATTCACATTAAAGGTTCATACAAAGGGGTTCCATATCAAGTTCATAACTCAATTACATTTACCCTACCAAAGAGGTCCCCTAGGTCTGCCTTACAATGGTGACAAGATTCTCATAATGACTTTACTAAGGATTGATATGATGTTGTTCCGTCCAATTAACCTTAAGTCCATCATTCATTACAAAAAGGATAACATTACGGCTTTCGACTTCAAGTTTCATAACCTTATCACTATGTTCAAGGTTTCACATAAAGGACCGTCTTAACATCATTCAAGGTCTCGTGTCATTCATACATTCAAGACTAAGAGTCTTTAGCATCCTAAGTCAAGAAATCACATATTTACATATCATTCATGCATCAAGAAGAGGGACTTAAGTCTACCTAAACAAGACACATCATTACTTCACTTTAGCACATATAACATATCATATTCAAAAAGCACATAGGCACAACCTTCATCATCCTTAGGTAAACCTATACACTACTATAACATCATCAATATAGCCATCATGAGACTCCATAACCAATTAGGAAGAATCATGCATCAACTCTAAGACTACACACATAAAGACATAGTCATAGTCTAACATGATCACCTAAGTAGCATCAATAGAAGAAACCACATACTTTCACATTACTTCACATGTAGATAGATATGATCATACTTCACATAATCAACTACACAAATAATCATATTACTTCAAGTAGTTTGTCGACAAGCCCATGATCATCATAATACATAAAATAACGCTGACAAGGCCACATCATTCACATAACACCGCCACCATAAGTGAGACATACCAATCACAGCATAATTCAAGATCTATAATTTCTTAAATAGATAGAATAGGGAAACGTACCACGAATACATTCTCTCCACTTCAATCCTTAACGAAATCATCCAATTCAATACCAATAGGCCGTTACCCTTGGCCGTGATCATCAATTCAATACAAAAAACCATATTACTCAATGAAACTAGGTCAATTAAATATATATTTATCAATATAAGACAACCTATACATCAATTGAATACAATTATTACATCATTCAATAGCCCGTAGAAGAGTACACTAGAATTCACAAGCATTAATACAATATCAAGTCAACCATAAAGTAGTCAAAATCTATGGTTCATCAATTACATGGGTTCATAAGTTAATTGTGTTGAAATCATATAATTAACAACAATTCAGTCAATATATAATGCTTTAAAACCTTTAATGCAAGAACTCATGGATAGATCATGAAATTGGACAAGTTCATCTTTAGAAAACTTTAGAAATCTCTTTAAATTTTTGGCTCCTTGATGAATAGAGTTTAAAGTATAAAAAACATACCTTAATGATATTAATCATCCAATTTGATGAAGAATGACCACTCAAATCTCCAATCCAAGGTCTTCCTTGAGTTTTGGGTCCAATGGAGTTCTAGAGAATTTCTAGGATATTTTGGGTTTTGATTTTGAAGAATGAATTCTTTTAAGTGTTAAAGGCTTATAAACATGTCTAAAATACCCAAAATACCCTTTAGGAACCGCCAAAATTTGGACGTGGAATGAATTTACAACTTCACCCCTAGACTTACAGTAAAGTTATGCAGGAAAACAGCTTCACAGAAGGCAGCCATCGACGGCCCGTTTCCCAACCAACGGACCATCCTGGTTGTCCGTGGTTTAGGAATGAGGCTGGTAATTATCTTCTATCCTACCACGCCTAAGTGTCCACCCACAACACCCATTTATGGGGCATCGAATGGCCCACGAGCCGTCTAGTGCCTCTGTGATTTGGGGATGTCCTGGCAGTCTTGGCTTCAAGGAAAGAGTCCTTCCTCAAGGACCCTTGGTTGGTCCTTGGGGACTTTAACCCGGACGTTTCCAACCCGAATAGGTTTGTATACAAGTTTAGGACCTTCCACATGAATTTCATCAAAAACGAACATGTAAAACTCGATGAAACATTCCAAGACACACATGGTCATTTCAAGGAAAACCTTTTGAACGTCATGGACGTTCTTGGACGTTTGACCTCCAAACGTCACGAAAATTGATAAACTTCCTATATAAACTATAATAATTTATTTAAGGACCTCATAAGCTTCAGAAATAAATACATATAAACACATATGAGGCACATAGGTGACTTGGTCGTCGAACGTCTTAGTCGTCCCTTGACGTTTAACTTCCAATGCACCTAAAATCTTAGACACTGCCTCAATACAACATTATAGACCAATTAAGGACCTTAGACCATCATTACAATCATGTTAGTATCAAGCTTCACCTAAGTCATTTTCGGGATCTTACACCATACTTAGTACAAGTTATGTGTTAACCCCATTTCTCCCTTTTCCCTAACATTTTATGTTTCGGTCGTTGAAGGGTTCATGACCACTTTTGAAGGAAGGTTTAGAATCATTCTTCAAGTATGGGTATGTCCTCAAGTCCGAGGATGATGCCTTGTTATTACTCTAGCAATGGTTCTTTGTTATAGTCTAAAGACGATCATTTCATTCATATTGTTTCAAGATCGTTGTAAGCCCTAAGTGGCATTCTACATTTGTGTAAGGGATTGTGCCCATATGGTTGACTCCGTTTAGATGGTTTAATATGATACATCCTTTTTAATGCTATATTGTGTATGTTACATATATGTGGCATAAAAGTAGAAGACTATGTAATCTTTTTATACGAAGGGTCTATGTATACTCGATATGAATATATTACGTGTAAGGGAGAGGTCTAAGTAAACCTCATGAAGTAGTGTAGATGAAAAGTTTTAAATTTTCCGCATTTTTAACCTATGAATGTAATGATGGATTCTAAGAGGTTATTCCTAGTCCTCATTGAGGAAGACGACGACGCTTACGTCTAGGGGGTACTTCCTGTATGTGACATTCTCTTCTTCTCTTACTTTAGTAAGTCTTAGGATAACTTTTGGTAGGAGGGTTATATGCTTATATGGTTTGAAGAGTTGTTAATGATATTATGTGGATTACTTGGAGTAGGTATTATGTGTGAAGTTTGTGGTAAAAGTGGTTCTTATACTTATGGTATGAAGTTTTCTTCAAAGAGAATAAAAGAGCATGTTTTATACAAATGTCCTTTTAGCATGATTTTATTGCATATCACCATACTTAGTGCATTCTAATATACTAATTTATTGCATATCACCATACTTAGTGCATTATAATGTACTAATTCCATATGTTATTTTATCTTTAAAGGTGTAGGTGGCAAGTGAGGAGTCATTTGAAGCGAAGCTTGGAAACTAGCATCCTTTCAAGCAAGTTTTGGTATGTCCTCAATTGATTCGAGGACATAACTATGTTTAGCTTTTATATCAAAAGACATTGTATTAGACTTTGATATTTTCTATTTTATTGATGTATGGGCTGTGACCCAACATATTCATATGTCTAAGATGGCTACAACAGACTTAGCATTTCCTATGTTTTTCTAAAAGGAATTTGCGATATTGTTGTGAAAAGTTTCAATTCCGCACTACTTTATATATATATATATATATATATATATATATATATATATATATATAGATATATATAGATATATATATATATGCAAAGAATGATGTCTAAGGGCTTGTATAAGACCTCCGAGAGGTCGAATACGCCGCGTAACGACTTGAGGATGCCATTTCTTCTAAAGTATACCCTCGACTCGTTACAATACCATTATAATACATAATCATAAAACAACTCATTATTAAAGAGGGAACTCCATTCAACTATAACAACTCTTAACAAGCTATAATCATATCATAACATAACTTCTAGACATAACATCTTATTTCTCATAATTCACCTATAGCGATAAATGGCATCACATCAAAACATTCCAAATTCACCTTCACATATACTCATAAAGTCACAAAACCATAGTAAGCATCAAAACTAACCTTTTCTCCCTCAAGCATTGAGACATCATCCCGTCCAGTCAATCACATCTAAAAGACCACTAGACAAGAAAACATACGAGAGAGATCATATAGAGTTAAGTTTTATGGCACGACACAAGAGTAGTGAAAAAAATGAAACTCTATCGTCATATAGCTTCTCTGTTATGACCCAAAGTACCCCCTTGGCTTAACCGACGTCGTCGTCCTCTAAGAGGACTAAGACATGTCTCTTAGCATTCGTCATAGAAAATCATAAGTCAAAATTGCGGAAAAAATTAAAACTTTTGCTTATATAACAAGGAGGTTTACATAGACCTCTACATAGGATGCATACATGGGCTTCTCGCAATAGACCATAACAACGCATAGGAATTTAGTCTAATACTTTGTCTCATATCAATCATTTAAACAAAGTCAAACAATCCGGGCAAAGCCCCTATACAAATCCATAGTTGCCACATAGGGCATACATCAATATCTTCAACAATAGGAAAGAAATGAATATCTACTAGACAATACAAGTACGACTAAGATAGAGTGTGTGGTAGTATCCTCGAACTAGAGGGCATACCAAAACTTGGAGATTCTAATCCAAGCCTTCTTGCTTTAGCCTCAACGATACCTCAATGGCCCGAACCTACAATGTTTGGGAAAAAGGGAAGAAATATGGATTAGTAAAAACCACATGTACTAAGTATGGTGCCTATGTATAAAATCGTTAATGCATGAGAAAAGGCACAATTTAGTCAAAACTATGCAAAATGACCAACAATTCAATATACACATGTAAGGAACATCATAATATATCAACATATAAGTAACTCAAGCAACACTTGTGCAATGCCGAGAATAAAGCCCCATAACCCTATCCAAAGCTAAGTATCACATTAAGTAACCCATTTCATACTTACAACATATTCTCATACATAACATACTTCATATATCAACACTAGTCAGAGCTTATCAACATAATCATAAACATAATCATAATCATAATAGAACACTACTAGAATCATCCTATAGTATCCCACATTTGTAATGTGTAAGAGAAGTCTCATGCCCTCCCTCACAATATGTAGTAACCTTCAAAACAATCCTAATAGAAGTTCACATACACAACTTGTTCATACATTTACTTTAGGGAAAGAAGTTCCATAACCGACATGACACCATGTGAGCTACTTGGAATCCGTTGTTCTACTCCCACACCAAAAAGAGAGGGTTAACACTTCCCTAAGGTGCAACCATTCGTACGTATCTATCTAGGTGGATCCACTAAGCTAGAGTCCTATGCGGGCATATAGTTAAGGGACAAGGAGATTGCTCTAGAAATCTTGACTTACTAACGTGAGGGTTTCCATCTCATGAGATAGCCCATATATTGGGAATCCGGACTTACTAACGTGAAGAAACCCATGTGGGAGGCCGGACTTACTAACGTGAGACCTCCGTCTCATTTACATGCCCTTTTGGTGATAAGAAATTATTCCCTTTAGTAATCATCATATCATCATACAAGTTCACATTAGCCTCTTCTACACTCTTAGGTGAACATCTTATCATAATAGCTCATAGGTGATCATAAGTGAGAACTATCCTTTAACTTTTAGACCCAACATCATAATCATGATAAACTACATTCAATCATATAATGATCATACCATAATATAATTACATACTTCAAACCCAATTCATAGATCTAGGGTTAGGGATGAGGGATCCTTGTCACCAACATCACAACAACACAATTAGCTATAGCATCATTATCACATAACTAGATTTCACCTTGCATAATTGAGATTAAAAGAGAATCAAGATCATACCTCATAGCCCTTCATGGGACTTCATACTTCAATACCCAAAAACTCACAATCAACATATGAAATAGGGCAATTCATGAAGTATTAACATAACTAAAATCAAAGTAAACAAGTGACATGTTCATCACCCTCGACAATCCATCTTAATCAATCCAAGAAATTAGGTATTTAGGTGAAAGACATGGGTCAAGGGAAAACTCATAGGAATTCATCAATTAACCATTAATTCATACTTAAACAACATTAATTAATCATAATTCATCAGAATTGATTCACAATTTTGTTTTAGAAAGAAGACTCATGTAAGGAGAAAAATCCTTGTTTTGGGAGATTTAGAAATCATCTTTTGAAGGACCTCTTGTGGAAAGGATTCCCAATAGTGAAAGAAACCATATCTTATAGATGACAAAACCACGAAATTGGGTTGAAAAACTTGAAGGCTTGATCTTCTTCTTGGAGCTCTAATGGTCTTCAAACTGAGTTTTGGAGAAAGAGAAAATTCGGCAGAGAGAGAGATATTTTTTATTTCAAATTGTGGGACTTGATTTGATTGATAAAATTGACGTAAAACTGACCTTAATACATTATATAGTCACCCATTAAATTACCCAAAATACCCCTCACTTAAATGGGTTTATTTGTGAAGTCAAAACACCCAAAATACGACTTTTACGATATCTAGGAAATGTCTCTGTGTCGCGGGGCCAACACGTATTTTATTTCCCAAAAATAATTTGAGTCTGTGAGGTCCATTTTGGCTGCGCATCGCACAGTAGGCCACCAATTCTTGACTTTCGCGGGCTGCTTCGACAGCCTGCCCACCCTTGTTGGGATCCTTCCCAAGGAGCCTTCCGATTGTCCTTGGGGTGTCGTTATCGAACGATTAGACTCTCTATACTACACTCTACCTATCCAAAGTCATTGTACTAGTTTTAGACTTCATTTGACCGTCCGAAAACTTCCCCAAACATAGAGATGTCAACTAGTTAAATTTCGCTAGTTTCTGGACGTTAAGGCCTTTCCTTAATGCTATGGCTCCGAAACTTCTCAAACATGTTATTTACACTTATTTAGACCTAAAATCATTATTAATTGTAATTTTAGGCTTTAGTATAGGTCATGGAAATTTCCGGGTGTGTCAATAATCCCCCCCTTAGGAACATTTGTCCCCGAATGACACTGTAAACATTTCTATAGGAGGAAAGACTCAAGACTAGCAGCCAACCAACCAACAATATTATAATGATTCACAGATCATAGGAGGAAATATAAACTCCTTTAAACATATAAACATAGCATTAAGAAATAGGAACTTAATCAACACATACCATAACAAAACTTAACTTTTCATATCACATAAGGAGGTACTACCTTCTCCATTTCAATATGAGCTCAATATGAACATTAAAAGTTGACATGTTTATTTCTTATCAAAACAATATCATTTATGCTTATATAATCTTCCATGAATACTCATAGCACACAAAACGCTCAAGTGAAAACCAACATATCAAACATATTTTATGGAAAGACAAGAACTCAACTTAGGCATGAATTTCTACTAATATATGCACATATTTAGAAAAACATGATAAGTTCAACATTATTCACAATAGTCATATAAGGAATTACTAACCTTAATATTGTCTTGGATTAAGGGGGAAATGATGAGGATAGCGGGTTTTCATGTCGTCCTCGACCTCCCATGTTGCACCCTCAACAAGATGGTTCCTCCATAGAACCTTTACGAACGCAACCTCCTTATTCCTCAATTTCTTAACTTGGCGATTCAAGATTTCAACCGGAACCTCCTCATATGAAAGGTCCTCCTTGAGCGCCAAACCTTCTAGAGGAAGAATGGACACCGGATAGCCTACACACTTCTTAAGCATAGATACATGGAATACATGATGAATCATGGCCAACTCATTTGGAAATTTCAACTCATAGGCAACACTCCCGACCCTCTTCAAAATTTCATATGGCCCCACATAACATGGACTAAGTTTCCCCTTCTTTCCAAACCTCATCACCCCTTTCATGGGTGAAATTTTCAAATAGACCCAATCTCCTACTTTCAACTTAAGTTCCCTTTTTCTATTATCGGCATAGGATTTTTGTCGAATTTGAGCCGCTTTTAGTCTCTCTGTTATAACCCGAACCTTCTCTAGATCTTTTTAAACCAAGTCAAAAGCAAGTATAGTAAACTCACCTGCCTCAAACCACCCAACCGGGGATCTACACCTCCTGTCATAAATTGCCTCAAAGGGTGCCATGGAGATAGTAGAGTGGTAGCTATTATTTTAGGAGAATTCTATAAATGGTAGGTGGTCATACCAATTACCTTTGAAGTCAATGACATAAGCCTTCAACATATCTTAAAGGGTTTGAATAGTGCGTTACGCTTGACCATCCGTCGTGGGAGAAAAATCGATACTAAATTTCACCTTCGTACCAATCCCACTTTGGAAAGCTTTCCAAAAATTCGGAGGTAAATTAAGTACCTATATCCGAAATGATGGACAAAGGGGCTCCATGAATTCTCACTATTTCTTTGAGGTACAATTTGCCATAATCAACCACCGAATATGTGACTTTGACGGGAAGAAAATGTGCAGACCTGGTCAACCTGTGCACAATGACCCATATCGTGTCATGTTGCCTTCATGTACTAGGCAGATCAACTATGAAATCCATGTTAATATCCTCCCACTTCCATGTGGGAATGTCTATATTTTGAGTCAAGCCACCCGGCCTTTGGTGATCCACTTTTACTTGTTAGCAATTCGGACATTTAGCGACAAAATCTGTTATATCCCTGTTCATACCATTCCACCAATATGTTTCTCATAAGTCGTGGTACATCTTTGTGGCACCCGGGTGAATAGAATATCGGGAGCCATGAGCCTCTTCCATGATCAATTCCCTCAACCCATCCACATCCGGTACACACAATCTTCCTTGGTGCCTAAGCACCCCATATACCTCTTGAGAAAAGGACTCATTAGCTTTACTAAGGACTTTTCCTTTAACAACATCAATAGAGGATCAAGTTGTTGCTTGGATTTCACCCCGACCACTAGAGACGACTCAGAGTTATGGCAAACCATGACACCATCTTTTGGAGAATCTTCTAGTCGGACACCCAATCAGGCCAACTATGAACCTTTTTTACTAGCTCTTTCTTATCATCTTCAACATGCGTCACACTACCCATGGATACTCGACTCAAAGCATCCGCCACCACATTAGCTTTCCTGGGATAGTAAAGGACACTCATATCATAATCCTTTAAAAGCTCTAACATCTTCTTTGGCATAAGTTCAAGTCTTTTTGGGTGAATACATATTCTAGACCCTTATGATCTGTGAACACGTTGACATGCACCCCATATAGATAGTGTCTCCAAATCTTTAAAGCAAATACCACAGACGCAAGTTCAAGGTCATGTGTTGGGTAATTCTTTTTATGAGGTTTAAGTTGTCTAGAGGCCTATGCTATAACTTTGCCATGTTGCATAAGCACACATCCTAGACCCACTCGGGAGGCATCACAATAAACCACAAACACATCGACATCCTCCGATAAAGTCAATACCGGAGCGTAGGTGAGTCTATCTTTCAATAATTGGAAGCTCTTCTCAAAAGATTCCGACCATTCGAACTTAGACTTATTTTGGGTTAAAGCTGTTAATGGAGATGCGATAGATGAAAAGCCCTCAACAAACCTCCGATAATAGCCGGACAACCCTAGAGAACTCAAAATGTCGGTAGGACTCAAAGGTCTAGGAAACGTTTGGGAAGTTCTGTCTTTCTCGGATCGACCTTAACCCCTTCACTAGAGACAATGTGACCAAGAAAAGCTACCAACCTCAACCAAAACTCACACTTGTTAAACTTAGCGAAAAGCTGGTTATCTTTGAGAACTTTCAAAATTATTCTCAAATGATCCATATGATCATCCTCACTCTTTGAGTATATTGAAATACCATCAATAAAGACAATCACGAACAAATCAAGATACATTTTAAAAATGCGATTCATGAGTTCCATGAAAGCCGCTGGGGTGTTTGTTAGACCAAATGACATAACAAAGAATTTGAAATGACCATATCTTGTTCGAAATGCCGTTTTTGGAATATCAACCTCCCTCACCCTAAGTTGGTGATAACCCGATCTCAAGTCAATCGTTTAAAAGTAACTCGCTCCTTGGAGTTGATCAAACAAGTCATCAATCCTAGGGAGCGGGTACTTATTCTTTATAGTGACTTTGTTCAATTGATGATAATCGATACACATTCTCAAAGACCCATCCTTCTTCTTTAATAATACATTGTCACCCCATAGAGATATGCTTGGTTGAATAAAACCCTTATCAAGAAAATATTTGAGTTGAGCCTTTAGTTTTTTCAACTCGGTCAGGGCCATCCGATAAGGAGGGATCCAAATAGGTTGGTATACGGTAATAGATCTATACTAAAGTTAATCTCCCATTCAAGAGGATTCGGGGAAGATCATCGGGAAAGACCTCCGAAAACTCCCTTACTATGGGTACCGACTCTATGGGAGGGACCTCGGATTCAATATCCATGGCTCTTACTATGTTATAGAGACAACCCTTTACAATTAACTTGCAAGCTTTTAGACACGAAATGATCTTACCCCTAGGATTTGAGTTTTCTCCCTTCCACTCCAAAACGGATTCATTCGGAAAATGAAATTTGACCACCCTTATCCTACAATCAATATAGGCAAAACACGCATACAACAAATCCATTCCCAATATATTATCAAAATCTAGCCTATCAAGTTCTATAAAGTCAACCAACATAACTCTATTGCGCAAGGAAATAGGACACCCTTTATAGACTCTTTTTACCACTACGGAATCAACCACCGGGGTAGAAACCAAGAAAGGCTCATCAAATCTGTCGGGTAGTATATCAAATTTCATAGCTACAAGAGGGGTAACAAAAGACAATATAGGTACCAGGGTCCAACAAAGCATATACGTCAAAAGAAAATAAGCGTAACATACCGGCCACCACATTCGGGGATCTCTCTTGATCACTTTGAGATTGGAGAGCCTAGAAACGATTCTTTTTAGGAGCATCCGGATTTGGGGCATTTGCTTGTTCTTGAGAATTTTCCCTTCCTTGAGTCCTCATATAGGACAATCTCTCTTGATGTGACCACTCTTTACACAACTATAGCAATTACACGAACCAACAAGTCACTTGCCATCATGTTTTCTACAACATTAGAACAAAGAGGCCTATCAACATAAGAATCACCACCTTTCCTCTCTTGGGGCTTAGGAGTAGGCGCCTTACTCTTGTTGACTCTTGGAGCACTAAAAGAGCCTTGTTTTGGAAAACCTCCTCTTGAACCTTGGTTTGTCTTGAGCTTTATACCTATCCTTACAAGAATTCCCATCTTCGGTTCTCACCTTCTTCAACTCTCTACCAACTTGCTTATAATTTTGCTCCTCAATTTGCTCGGCATGAACCATGAGACGAGAGATGTTCATGTTAGGAATCAACATAGCGTACCTACATTCATTAACCATAAGATCGGATATCCCCATGACAAATTTGTTCATCTTGGCCCTAGAATCCGCAACCATAGTAGGAGCATGCTTTGATAGTTGAGTGAATTTGAGGCTATGCTCCTTCACGCTCATACCCCTTGACAAAGGTTGATGAATTCTTGTAGTTTCCTCTACATTAGTTCCAAGGGAAAGAACCTATCAAGGAAATCCATTTTGAAAGATCCCCAAGTAATCCGACCTTCTATAACCGACCTCTCATCCTTCCATTGCTCATACCACACTTGAGCCACATCTTTGAGTTGGTAGGCAGCTAGTTCTGCCTTTTCTTGAGAAGAAACACGCGTAGCATCATGAACCTTGAACACTTCATCAATGAACCCTTGTGGGTCCTCCTCTACCTTAGAACCATAGAAAGTAGGGGGATTCACCCTTGCGAAATCCTAATCCTTGAAGCGATGGTATTAGCATTCAGGTTCATTTGTACCCTTGTATCCCTAGCAACTTGGGTAGACAACACTTGAGTCAAGCTATGAATGGCCAACCTTATCTCAATATTAGACATAGCCCCTTTTTCAATTGGAACTTGAGGGTTTTGAGGAGCTTTAGAGGGAACCGCCTTATTCAAATTCTCCTCTCCGGCCCTTCGAGCATTGTTCCTTTTTGTATTCATTGCCTATAAGCACAAATAAAGGATTAGAAGAAAGGACTAGATAGTTTAAGACTCTTAGGCACGAATAAGAAATAACAAGAGAGTGAAAGTTCCTAATCATCATATAGTCTCTCATTCATAAGTGTGGCACACTTCACAATTATGAATAAGACACTGTGGTTAAATGAGACATCAATCCTAAGAAGATTTAACATCATGCTCACATACCAAGTTTGATATGACCCAAAGTACCCCCTAGGCATAACCGGCATCGTCGTCCTCTGGACTAAGACAAGTCTCTTAACATTCGTCATAGCAAATCATAAGTCAAAATTGCGGAAAAATAAAAGTTTTGCTTATATAGCAAGGAGGCTTACATAGACCTCTACATAGGAAGCATACATGGGCTTCTCGCAATAGACCATAACACAGCATAAGAATTTAGTCTAATACTCTGTCTCATATAAACCATCTAAACAAAGTCAAACAATCTTGGCAAAGCCCTTATAAAAATCCATAGTTGCCACATAGGGCTTACATCAATATCTTCAACAATAGGAAAGAAATGAATTTCTACTAGACAATACAAGTACTACTAAGATAGAGTGTGTGGTAGCATCTTCGAACTAGAGAGCATACCAAAACATGGAGATTCTAGTCCAAGCCTTATTGCTTTAGCCTCAACGATACCTCAATGGCCCGAACCTACAATGTTTGGGAAAAAGGGAAGAAATATGGTTTAGTACAAACCACATGTACTAAGTATGGTCCCTATGCATAAAAATCGTTAATGCATGAGAAAAGACACAATTTAGTCAAAACTATGTACAATGACCAACAATTCAATATACACATGTACGGAACATCATAATCATATCAACATATAAGTAACTCAAGCAACACTTGTGCAATGCCAAGAATAAAGCCCCATAACACTATCCAAAGCTAAGTATCACATTAAGTAACCCGTTTCATACTTACAACATATTCTCATATATAACATGCTTCATATATAAACACTAGTCATAGCTTATCAACATAATCATAAACATAATCATAATCATAATAGAACACTACTAGAATCATCCTATAGGATCCCACATGTGCAATATGTAAGAGAAGTTCCATACCGTCCCTCACACTATGTAGTAACCTTCAAGACAACCCAAATAGAAGTTCACATATATAACTTGTACATACCTTTACTTTGGGGAAAGAAGTGTAATAACCAACATGAGACTATGTGAGCTACATGGAATCCGGTGTTCTACTCCCACACCGAAAAGAGAGGGTTAACACTGGCCTAATTTGCAACCATTGGTACGTAGCTATGTAGGTGGATCCACTAAGCTAGAGTCCTATGCGGGCACATAATTAAGGGACAATGAGATTTCTTCTAGAAACCTTGACTTACTAACGTGACGGTTTCCATCTCATGAGATAACACATATATTGGGAATCCGGACTTACTAACGTGAAGAAACCCATGTGGGAGGCCGGACTTACTAACGTGAGACCTACATCTCATTTACATGCCTTTTCGGTGCTAAGCAATTATTCCCTTTAGTAATCATCATATATCATCATACAAGTTCACATTAGCCTCTTCTAGACTCTTAGGTGAACATCTTATCATAATAGCTCATAGGTGATCATAAGTGAGAACTATCCGTTCTCTTTAGACCCAATATCATAATCATGAGAAAGTACATTCAATCATATAATGATCATACCATAACATAATTACATACTTCATAGCCAATTCATAGACCTAGGGTTAGATATGAGGGATCCTTGTCACCAACATCACAACAACACATTTAGCTATAGCATCATTATCACGTAAGTAGATTTCACCTTGCATAATTGAGATCAAAGGAGAATAAAGATCATACCTCATAGCCCTTCATGGGAATTCATGCTTCAATACACAATAACTCACAATCAACATATTAAATAGCGCAATTCATGAAGTATTAACATAACTAAAATCAAAGTAAACAAGTGACATGTTCATCACCCTCATCAATTCACCTTAATCAATCCAAAAAATTAGGGATTTAGGGGAAAGACATGGGTCAAAGTAAAAAATATAGGAATTCATCAATTAACAATTAATTCATACTTAAACAACATTAATTAATTATAATTCATCACAATTGATTCACAATTTCGTTTTAGAAAGAAGACCCATGTGAGGAGAAAAACCCTTGTTTTGGGGGATTTAGAAATCATCTTTTGAAGGACCTCTTGGGGAAAGGATTCCCAGGAGTGAAATAAAACATAACTTATAGATGAGAAAACCACGAAATTGGGTTGAAAAAATTGAAGGCTTGATCTTCTTCTTGGAGCTCTAATGGTCTTCACTGGAGTTTTGGAGGAAGAGAGAATTTGGGAGAGAGAGAGATTTTTTATTTCAACTTGTGGTACTTGATTTGAGTGATAAAATTGACCTAAAACTGACCCTAATACATTATATAGTCACTCATTAAATTACCCAAAATATCCCTCACTTAAATGGGTTTATTTGTTAAGTTAAGACACTCAAAATATGACTTTTACGATATCTGGGAAGTGTCTCCACATCGCGGGGCCAACACACATTTTATTTCCCAAAAATAATTTGAGGCAGTGAGGTCCGTGTTGGCTGCGTGTCGCACAGTAGCCCACCAATTCTTGACTTTCGCTTGCTACTTCGGCAGCCTGCCCACCCATGTTGGGCTCCTTCTCAAGGACCCTTACGATAATCCTTGGGGTGTCGTTATCGGACCTTTAGACTCTATATACTAAACTCTACCTATCAAAAGTCTTTTTACAAGTTTTGGACTTCATTTGACCCTCCGAAATATTCCCCAAACATAGGGACGTCAACTAGTTAAATTTCTCTAGTTTGCGGACGTTAAGGCCTTTCCTTAATGCTATGGCTCTGAAACTTCTCAAGCATGTTATTTACACTTATTTAGACCTAAAATAATTATTACTTGACATTTTAGACTCTAGTACAGGTCATGGAAATTTCCAGGTGTGTCACTCTCATTCATAGATATGTGGCGACTCAAACCGATGAACAAGACTATACTAGACGTGGGAATATGAGACTTTGGACCCTAAACCACTTTCTATAACCTCATGCTCTAATATCAAGTTTGAAACAACCCGAGGGTATACCCTAGAAGTTATGTGACACACCTAGGAAACTCTATGACCTAGATTAAAGACTCACAAAATGAATAATGATGATAGTAGACCTAAATAAGTTTAACTAACATGTTTGAGAAGTACTAGAACCAAAACGCTAAGAAACGACCATGACGTCCGGGAACTAGTGCAAGTTGAACTAGTAAACGTCCATAGGTCTTTTGAAGGTTTGAGAGTGTTGTATGAAGTCTAAAACTTGTCAAAGACTTTAAATAGGTAAAATTAGGTATATAGGGTCGAAACGTCCAGGTACAAACCCCCAAGGATCGCCCTAGGGGTCCACAAAGGGACCCCATTTTTGGCCAAGAAAGCTGCCAAAAGGAAGCAAGCATATGCTCATAGAAGGAGCCAGTCCGCGTCGTGGACTTGGCACACCCATGTCCAAAATTCATGGTCAGCGTTGTGGACATGTAGAGGACTCTATTGGTTAAAAAATTAAATTGGGAAATCATTCAGGAACAGCTCCGCGATGCGAACTTATTACCTGACGAAAATTTGAAATTTAGAATTCAAGTTTGACTTCTTTAAAGATGAATTGAAGTGAGGGATCGTTTGGACATTTTAGGGGGGGTGTTATATATTGATTTAATATCATTTTTCACCACAATTTCCAAGAAAAAACAAATCCCCAAATCAAAACCCAAAAGCTCTCCCTTCTCTCAACATTCTCTTTCTACCCAACCTCCATTGAAGAAACTTTGAAGGTTGAAGAACAGGACCAAATCCTCACAGATTCTACTCCAATTTCGCAGCAATTCATCATTAAGGAATGGTTTCTTTCACTCTTGGTTTTCTTTTCCCCAAGAGTTCCCTCCAAAAGATGATTTCTAAATCCCCCAAAACTAGGGTTTTTTCTTCTCACATAGGTCTTCTTTGAAAAATGAAATTGTGAATCAATTATGTTGAATTATGATAAGTTAATGTTGTTTAATAATATATTGATCATTAATTGATGATTTACTATGACTTTTCCCTAGACCCGTGTCTTTCCCCCAATTTCATGAAAACCTTGAATTGATATGGTGAATTGTGAAGATTATGAACATGTAGATTGACTACATTGCTGTTAATTATGTAATTGCTTCTTGAATATACCTTGTTTATGTATTGGTTATGTATTCTTGGTAATGGAAGTATGAAGGTTCTTCAAAGGGAAAGGAGGTATGTTGATTGGTTCTTCTTGGATTCAATTATGAAGTATAAGTTACTTAGATAGTAATGCTTCTATGTCTAATGTGTGGTTGTGATGTTGATGCTAAGTATCCCTAATCCTTAACCCTAAGACATCAAATCAGACATGAATTATGTATTCAAGTTATGATATGAATATTATATAATTGAAAGTAGTTTCTCATGATTATAATAAAGTGTTAAGTGAAAGGTTACTCACTTGTGAAGTGGTGTCTAAAGTGAAAGGATTGTTCTCACTTGTGATGATATAAGACCCCCAAAATGAGTTAGTGTTTCTGGAGCCTAATATGTTTTTATTAATGTTCTAAGGTACTAAAATAGATTATAATATGGTATTGAGTCAGTGTGTTAAGTTTGAGGTGATTCGGAATTCAAACGTCAAGGGACGACCAAGACGTTCGACGATTAGTCACCTATGTGCCTCATGTGTTTATGCGTGCTTAAAATTGTATGTCATGAGCTTATGAAGTCTTAAAATGAGTTATAATGATATTTAATGGTATTATATGAAGTTTCTTGAAGTTTGTAGGTCAAACGTCCAAGAACGTCCGAGAACGTCCAAGACGTTCGAAAGATAGCCTTGAGACATGCATGTCTGTGTCTTGATGGGGCCTTCCATGTTTGGAAGTGTTGGGAGTATTTGTTTTGAATGAAACTCATGTGGGATGTCTAAAACTTGTTAAGGGTTGTATTTACGTTGGAAACGTCTGGGTAATACTTCAAAAGGTCCACATAAAAGGGCCCACAAAAAGGACCCAAGGCTGGTCCAGACACAGCCTTGACAATGTCAATCGACTGAACCAGACGTCCAGTTGGTTGACCAACGGACCGTAGGTGAGGTATAGTAGATTTACACTTAGCCTGGGAAAATCTCAACCCAAAAACAGGCCAAGTTCCAATCGACTGAACCAAACGACGGCCAGTCGATTGACCAACGCCCAGTCGATGGTGATCCATCGTTTGTGGCCTACAATCACTGTCATGTGACTGTGTTACTTAAGGGGTGAATGGTAAATTCACCCCACTTCCTAAACTGACTCTAATTGATTTATTTACCTATTTTTGGGTGTATTTAAGAGTTCAAACACGTGAACAACCCATTCCCAATCCCCTCTACACGAATTGAACCTTCCTTCCAAAACCAATTCTCCCTAGAAACCTCCATTGTTGTTGAAGCTCAAGAACAACTTGTAGATTGGATTCTCATGGATTCTTCACCAATTTTTAGAGGTTTTCAACTAGACAAAGGTATGGTGATTCTTCATCTCTAAGTAACCTTTCACTTGGAGAGTTCTTCTCAAAGTTTTCAAAGAGATTTCATGATCAAACTTTCAATCTTTCAATCCAGCCATGGGTTCTTTCTAAAAACGCTTTGAATGATTAAATAATGATGAATTGAAGTAAATATATTGGTTTGAACGTGATTTTGAAGCCAATTGTATGATGAACCCATGTCCCTTCCCAAACTTGATTTAGCCCTTACATGGGCATTGTGATCATTGCTTGTTAATGGTTGAATTGCGATTCTCTTACGTTGAATTGTCTATATCTACTGTTATTTACGTGATTAATGATGAATTGATGATGAAGGATCCATGTGGATCATTGTATGAAGATTTGTACATGCTTAGTTTAGATTTCCATGATTCAGTGTAACCTTGGTAGTACAATGCATAAAATTGGAATTCGATTATGTTAAATTGGTTGTCATCTACTGCCTATCATGTATAAATATTATGAATCATATGTAATGGATTCAATGTGGATCAATGTATGAAGGATTTAACAGGACTAGACTATGATCTATGTATTCACTCTAAGTTTGGCTTTATTTTGATTGTTGTAAGACTTTGAATTATGTTAAATGGTTTGTAGACACTGTTTTAGGTTAATATAATGATTGAATTATGGATAGGAATCTCGTATGATTAAATTAAATAAGAATTGGCATGAATTGATCTAGTTTCTTCTAGTTTATCAAGTAGTAACTTGTGATCATGATGTTGGGATGGTTGCTATATGACTCGATTATGGTTAATTGACCTTAGATACTGCCTATATGTATAACATGATGATTATTATGTACAATTTATTCAATATGAATAGACAACAAATGAATTGGTAAATATTGGTTTAAGTCTATCTAGCCTAGAGACATTAATAGGTTATTGTACATGTTGTGATCTACATTCTAGATTAGATGAAGCATGATTTAGACTTGATTTATATGGCTTTAGCTACTGCCCTAGGTTGGTATTGTTGTTATATTATGAATGTTAGACATGGTAATCAAATTAAAGTATATTAGTGAGTGATCTATGACTCTCTACTTTCTAGTATATATGCAATGCCTTGTGTCATGTTATAGTATGATCTTGTAGCGACTTGTACATGGTTTCTTTTATGATTAAAGTACATGTAGCTACTGCCCTATACATGAATTGTTGATTAACAAGGTATATTAAGTAATGATGATCAAAGGGTGACAAATTGGTAAGAATGATTATCTCTTCTACTTTCCTTATATTATGGTAGTTGATGAAGTCTTGTATGGCATTGTGAAGTATGGTCCACTTATAGTGGCGGTTTTTACTTTATTCTCATTGTATATATATTGACCATGGCCTTGAAGGCAAATTGATGAATATATGAATGAGTGGTTATGATGATCACTTTATGTGTAACTTGTGCCTAGTCTTCTATTATAGTTGTGAATCTAGGTTATGTTACTATTGTTATAAGCATGTAAAGGGTTAGTTAATATCATGTGTAGGTGCTGCCATTAATGATTTATTAAGGATTGATGACCCCTACACATGTACCCCTATGTGAATGTGTGAATAGCTAATGTTAAGGAGCCTTAAAGTATAATATGAAGATTGTCTTGTCTCCTATGATAAGTTGTGTTGTGTGGTCTATACTTGAATGTGTAATGTGGTCTAAGAGGGTGGCTTCCTCAATGAGTTGTTGATGGCCATTATGTGATCATGTTGACCAATGTACACACACTCACACTTAATGCATGCTTAAAAGTAGTAAAGGTTCATGGTGTCTAAATGAAAGGTAGTTCTCATATTCACTAGTGTCTATTACTATGCATGTTAAGACTATGTGTATGATGAAGTATGAATGTGCATAGTGTCTTAGTGGGTTTATATGAAAGGATTGATCATATAGTTATACCTATAGACTTATGCATTGATGTATGAACATGTGTAATATTTATGTGTTATGTGAAAGGTTTGCTCACATATATGTACACACAAATATGGATGATGATCTAGTAAATGAGAGGGGCCTTGAGAGGGGTGCCCAAGAATACTCTATAACTAGATAGGTGCTTGAATATTCTATAAGCATATGACGAATGAATATCTTAAGCCTATGTTTTATAAAAATATAATTAGAGGCTTTTCAATAAAGGAAACTTAGCTTAGCACCGAGTGAACTTGACATTGAGAGGAGTTGACTTCCCTTGTAGGAAGATTCACCATTTGTCCCTTATAGAGTGTTGACTTCCCTTAGAGGAATACTCACCTATGGACCCACATGAGGTGTTGACTTCCCTTTGAGGAAGGGTTCACCCATGTTTTCTCATGAGATGAGGCCCCAATTTCCCAAAGGCATGTAGAGGGAACTACCTATCTCTTAGTTCCATAAATTATGCTTGCCACATAGAATCTAGCAAAGTGAACTCACTTAGGATTCTAGGATGTATTTTAATGTTCTACCTTGGCTAGGTAAGAACACCTTCCATTGGTGTAAGGATCTACAACACCAAATTCCACGTTTAGCACCCATGGTCTTAGTGTCGGTTAAGGCTATAGTTTGCCTAAAGTAAAATGGACAATAGAAGTAAAGAACTAGGATCCTAACTAGGATGACTTAAGGGAGGTCACTTAGTATAGGTGGAAGTAATGAACCCATCTAGACATTGCACAAGTAGCTCCTTAGGAACTCCTAGGAAGGTGACCTAATGTGTATGACTATGATTATGTCTTTATGCATGACATTGTAGTAATTGTCTACTTGTTATGAAGATGTGCATGGTATGAATCTATATGATATGATATTATCCTTATATGCACTTTGTTGGTCTAAATAACTATATGATGAAGGTCTTGTATTTACATGAATAAAGTTGTCTTTACTTGGTATGAGGATGTATGAATTGTATGTTAAGGTTTGTGGTCTCATGAAGAGTTTGCTAAGTATGTGAGGGGTTATGGGGCTTCACATGTACATTGCACTAGTATACTAAGATTGGGGTTATGAATAAGGTCTTATAATGATGAATATAAAAAGAAGTAAAAGTATGTGTAAGTTGATGTAACTTACTATAATGTCCTATATCCTTGACTTGAATGTGTCTTGTAATGGGCTACACTTCTATGATGATATGTGTTGGCTTGTGGAAGTTGTATGTATGGTGTTCCTTGTGGTCCTAAGGTAATTCATTGTACCAAGTATCACTGAAGGGTTACTTGGGAGGTTAATGAATTAAAAGAAAGGAGTTCACTGTTAAGAAGAATGAGCTCATTGTAAAGTGACCTCAAATGGGACTTAAATTCTATATGTGATCTTCTATGATGTTTGTTCTTTGATTTTGTCTACATGAAATAGGTGAATGATGTAAATGCTATTGTATAAAGGTTTTATGAAGATTTACTCAAAATGGCATGAAGTATGATTTCAAAGAAAATGTCCCTTTTAAATGCATGTTTTTGCATGGTTGCCATACTTAGTTCATTCTTGTAATAATTTCGTTCTTCTATACTTTTACACAAAGTGTAGGGTATGGATGCTTAAAAGATGTCTTGAATGGTGAAGAGCTTGATAGATGATTTCCAAGCTCAATGAAAGGAATCCTTAAGTTCAAGGATCTCCTACTTATGTTTACCGTAAAGTTTTATGAATTATATACTTATGTTTTATGTCTTAAGGGTCGTGTCCCTAATGTACTCTAATGTTGTTGAGTCTAAGATGGAAAAAAGACTTAAGTTCTAAGTATGTAATATGATATTTTATATTTATATGAAGTAAAGTTTCTAGCATATGATGTACAATGAAAAGTTTTAAATTTTCCGCTAAATTTTCTATGTCGATGCGATGAATTTATAACTATGGGCTTGTATAAGACCTCCGAGAGGTCAAGTACGCCATGTTACTTTTGGGGGGTGCTCCCCGGATGTGAAGGATGACCTATGAGCTAATATGATAAGATGTTTACATAGGGGTCTAGAAGAGACTAATGTGAACTTGTATGCTAAAATAAGATGATTACTAAAGGGAATAAGTGCTTAGCACCGAAAGGGCATGTAAAAGAGATGGAGGTCTCACGTTTAGTAAGTCCGTCCTCCCACATGGGTTTCTTCATGTTTAGTAAGTCAAGATTCCCAAGATATGTGTTGTCTCATGAGATGGAAACCTCCATGACTAGTAAGTCAAGGTTTCTAGTAACAATCTCTTTGACCCTTAACTATGTGTCCACATAGGACTATAGCTCGGTGGATCCACCTAGATTGATTTGTACGAAAGGTTACACCTTAGGCAAATATTAACCCTCTCTTTTTGGTGTGAGAGTAGAACACCGGATTCCATGTAGCTCACATGGTTTCATGTGTTATTGCACCTCTTTCACTAATGTAAAAGTAAATGACTAAGTTAAGTGTATGAAATTATATTAGGTCTTGTCTTGAAGGTTTCTACATGGTGTAAGGGAAGGTATGGGACTTCTCTTGCACATTACCCTTATGGGATCCTAAGGGATGGTTCTAGTAGTGTTCTTTTATGATTATGATTATGTTGATAAGCTATAAGGAGAGTATGTATGTATGAAGCATGTCATGATATAACATTAGAATATGTTGTAATTATGAAGTGGGGTGCTTAATGTGATACTTAGCTTTGTATAGGGTTATAGGATTCTATCTTTGGAATTGCACAATTATTGCTTAGGTGGTCTACATGTTGGGTTGTTGTTATGTTAAATTAACTTACTATGCTTACTATATGTGCATGTTGTGTTAAATTGATAAAAAGCATGATTTTGACTAAAATGTCCTTTTCTCATGCAGTGAGGATTTTTGTGAATAGAAGCCATACTTAGTATGTGTGATGTACTAACCCATATTTCTCTCTTTTTCCCAAACATTTTAGGTTTGGATCGTTGAAGAGTTAGTGGCCAATTTCAAGGAAGACATGGATCTTATCCCAAGACATTGGTGAGTCCTCATGTTCGGGGATGTTGCCTGTCACAACCCAAAACCATACCCTAGAAGATCGGGTGCAATCTCGGATTGCGACCGGCATCGTCGAACTCTCTAGTTCTAAGACAAGCCTCATTCATATCATTCATCGCATATACATAGTGAAAAGTAGTGCGGAATTAAAACTTTTCACTAAAACATAATATAGTCTTTTAAAAACCTCTTTTATATAAAAGTAATAGAAATGCTAAGTCTCAATCTCATCATCTTAAGACACAAGAGTACTTTAATACGAAAATAGAAATAACATAGTCTTATTACAATACTTCATAAAAGAAACATAAGATGACATATATATACCCTCGATACAAATGAGGACATACTTCAATTCTTCTACTCGGACGATTCTTCTAAGCCCAAGTCTTCTTCTCCAAAAGCTCCTTACCTACCAAGGATTATAGATAGAAAAAAAAGCATAGAATTAGTACAACCACATGTACTAAGTATGGCTATATGCATAAAATCATAAAAACGGACTTTATTGGAAATATGCATCTTTTAATTTAGAAATCATAGATTAAACATAAGAACATCATTTCGCAATTAAGAAACACATAAGATAATAATTAACCAAAGATGACATTTAAAGAACTCACTTTACAGTGAGTTCCCTTCACTGTACAGTGAAGTCCCTTCACTGTTACAGTGAAGTCCAAACCTTCCTTTCAACATTTCCTAGCAAGTAATTCCCTCACTTAAAGTCATCCTAAGATTCACTTAAGTCACACAAAGAGAGACCGCCCATACACCCTCTCTAGATGTGCCTAAACGACCCTTAAGATTACCTACGATGAGTCACATACATACTTAGAAAACAATCATAAACATTTATGTAAGATTCTTCTACCAAAGGTCAATTCCAAGGTTCACTTGAGTGAGTGTGGAGCGACCGCCCATACAATCCCTTTCACACACACACAAGAGATCCTATAGACTACCTCAAATAGAATCATTCTCACTAAACACACCAACACTTAGATTAGAAGACATTCTCCTTCCAAAGCCTATCAAAAGACCTACTTAAGTAAATCGAGAAGATAAATTCCATAGTACAATGACCTCTCCAAGATTACCTAAATAGTCCTTCAGACATTTCTAAGGTTTAGATCATGTCAAAAAGATTAACCAACTTCCCTAACTAGAGTCATCCTCAAGACTTTCAAAGATAAGACATGAAGAGACCATCTTTTCATGTCCTCCTCACACTTTAGCTAAGGAATGCTTAAGTCACTTTAGATTAGGTACTCAACCATTTACATAGTTACTACATAGGTCATTAGTTCATTAGTTCATTAGTTCATTAAGACTCATACATCACCTAAGACACTCACATAATAGATCACATAATGGTCTTTGGCCAAGACCTAGGAACTCCACATAACACCTTCAAAGTCTATTGTGCAATGTCTAGATAGCGTCCCATACCACCACCTAAACCTCATAAACTTATCTAGTGCTAATAGGTATTCCACATGATGAGAATAGGAAATAACCGACATAGACCATGGTAGCAAGACATGGAATCCGAAGTTCTATCCTACTTCGATGAGGTAGTTCTACTTGCCAATGGTAGAACTTGGACACATCCCATGTAGGCACATGGTCAAGGAATATGAAGGGCGTATTAAGCATTCAGTCTGTTCTTTAACTAAATCCACTTAACCCTACTCATACTAACTCGGTGCTAGCCTTCGTTCTCATAGATTATTTCACATTAAGGTTAATATATATAGGTCATTATCTAGTTCATGACCCCCTTTACATTTACCCTACCAAAGCAAGTTCCACTAGGGCATGTCACTTTAGCGACAAGAAGCTCATAGCGATATTCCAAAGGTATGACATGATGTCGTTCCAGGCAACCATCCCTAAGTCCATCACTCATAACATGAAGGATACCATTACGGCTAACTACTTCACAATTCATAACCTCGCCACTAAGTTCAAGGTTCCACATAACATTGACCTTCTTATCATTAAGGTCCCACCTATATTATTATTCAAGACTAAGAGTTATGACACCCTATATCAAGACATAACATATCCATAATCATATATACATCAAGCAAGAGATACAAGTCAACCAAGACAAGACATCACATACTTCACTTTTAACCCATAATACAAGCCATTCTAGAAACACTTCTAAAATAACCTAACATCTTCAAGTCATCCTATATATCATCATAACATCATTAATATACTCCAGATAGACTCATAAAGTCAAGTAGGAATAACCAAGACTTAACCCTAACACTATACTCATAATGTCAAGTCAAAGTCTAACATAATCACTTAAGGCAACATAACTAGAAGAATACATACATGACTATATAACTTCACATGTAGATAAGTAATATCATACTCACATCATCAACTACACAAATAGCCACATAACTTCAAGTAATTACCAACAAGGCCATGCTCATAATATTGCATAAAGTAATGCCAACAAGGCCACATCAATTGCAAATTAAACACATAACACCGCCACCATAAGTGGACCATACCAATCACAATAGAATCGAAGTATAATTAATATCAAATTAAGGAAAACGGGGCAGCATACCGTCATACCCATATCCACACTTCAATTCAATGTCAATTCAACCAATTCAACATCACAAGGCCCTTACCCATGGCCATGAACAACAATTCAAAGCAATAACCATAATACTCAATGAATCTACATCAATTCAATCTAGGGTTAGCAATATAATATCAATTACATATCAATTGAACACAATTCTTATATCATTAGAAAGCCCATATGAAACTACACAATAATTCATCAACATTAGCTTAATATCAAGTAACCCAAAAAGTAGTCAAAAACTAGGGTTCATCAATTCACATGGGTTCATAGGTAATTTATGTTGAAATCATCAATACAATATCAATTAGATCATAATTCAATGTTTAGAAATCATTTATGCAGAACCCATGATGGAATCCCGAAATTGGACAATTCACTTTAGAAAACATTGTAAAACACTTTGAGGATTGGGCTCCTTGATGAAATAAGTTTCAAGGATAAAAAGTCATACCTCAAGGATGATAATTCTTCACTTTGATGAAGAATTTCCACTCAAGAACCCCTCACCAAGCTGCCTCTTCAATGGAGTCTTCAATGGAGGTTTTGGGATTTCTAAGAGACTTTGGGTTTTGATTTTAGAAGAATGAATTATTCTAAGTGTTAAACACTTATATACTCATCTAAAATACCCATAATACCCTTAATAAACCGCCTCAACTATTATTTGGACGTGGGGTGAATTTACCAATTCACCCCTGACTTGGCAGCAAATCTGCGCACAGGGACAGTGGCTGCGACGACTGGCTTGTGACGGGGCGTCACGGGTGCAACGGCCCGTCATGGCCATCCGTTGCAAGATCCTGTGTCTTGACAAGGTTTCCCCCTACACCCTTGGACAAGGTCCCCATGACTAAACCCTTGTGACGGGGCGTCACAGCCATGACTGGCCGTTGACTACTCCGTCGCCAAGGCTGCCTGGGACAGCCTTCCATCAGGTTTTGGGTCCTTTCCTTAAGGACCCTTTGGGGATAATTTCCCCTACGTTTCCAACCCAAATACGATCATCTATGAGTTTAACACCTCTCACATGAATTTCATCCAAAACGAACACGTAAAACTCAACGAAACTCGCCTAGACGTACAAGGTCGACTCAAGGCATATCTTTCAAATGCCTTGAACGTTCTTGGTCGTTTGAACTCCAAACTTCACGAAACTTTAACCAATGCCTATTAATGCTATATTAACTCTATTAAGAACCTTAAAACACCATGAAACACATATAAACACATAGAACCACATAAGAGACAATTAGGTGACTTAGTCGTCAAACGTCTTAGTCATCCCTTGACGTTCGACTTCCAACACCTATAATACTTTATCTACTGCCTCTATACCACATATTAAACATATTTAGGACCTTAGAACACTAATACCAATATGTTAGACTCTAGAACGCCTATGCTATTTTCAAGGTCTTACAATCTCCCCCACTTGGACAACATTCGTCCTCGAATGACACTTGTCACTCTCCGAACACTTCCAATATTAGATATTCAACTAGCAGCACATAACCAAGCCATACAACACATATCTAAGAAGAAACCATCAATTTCACATAATCAAGAGATTCACAACACAACAAGAAACTAGAAGACAATTCTATAACTCGTTATGCTACAAAACTCACATGCTTCAATCCAAATAGCAAAAACTCATTTTATATTCAACATCATACTCATATACATCATTTCTAACCACATAAGAAGAATTTTAGACCAAAGAATCAAATAGTCAATTTTACAAAAAAATTACAGTGAGCAGTTCATCAGGCAACAGTGATTTCAGCAACTTTTCCAAAAATGCAATCTTTAGGCAATTCTCTATATAAACATGCTAATATGAAAGATAACATCATGTAAACACATCATACAACATGGTCAAAGCTTCATAAAACACAAAATGCAAGAAGTAAATGAAATTCAATTTCAATCAAACTCCTAAACATCATGCACAAGCAACAATTCAAGGAATTCTATCCCATCTACAAACCATACTCCCCCACTTAGTAGGAACCCATACTATCAAGAGAGAAACAAGAACTTACCAACATCATCATCACCATCACCCGACTTCTCAATTCTAGTACGGAGTGCACAGAAACGCCTCTTAGTTGGAGCATCTTCCTTTGGAACACTAGGCTCAACCCTCTTGCCCTCCTTCCTAGAAATAATGTTTGGACAATCTCTCACTTTGTGCCCATCCTTTCCACATCCAAAGCAACTACCGGTACCCAATAAACACAAACCATAGTGACTCTTGCCACAATTGACACATGTAGGCTTGCTATCCTTAGAACCACCTCCTTTCTCAAAATTCTTCTTAGGAACTCTAGGTCCATCTTGAGATTGAACTCTTTTCTTGAACCTAGGTTGCACTTGGTCACCAGTAACACCCCTTTTCAAACTTCTAGCCATCCTTCTAAGTTTAGACTCCTCAATAGATTGTGCATACACCATGAGTCTAGATAGGGTCATATTATCATGAAGCAAAGTGGTACGACATTCTTCCTTCACCAAAACGGCTACTCCGGTACAAAACCGACTCATTTCATCTCTTGGATTGGACACAAGAGAAGGAGCATACCTAGACAATGTTGATAATTTCAAAGAGTACTCCTCAACACTCATATTGCCTTACTTGAGATTAATAAACTCCTCCACCTTGACTTCTCTTCTCTCTCGGGGAAAGTACTTGCCATGAAAAGCTCCCTTAAACTCTTCCCACTCAATAGGACCCGAATCTTCCGCCCTATTGTCCTTCCATTGAGTGTACCAAATTTGAGACACATCTCTCAATTGATAAGAAGCCAACTCCGCCTTCTCCCTAGATGTAACCCCCATAGCACTCAAAACTTTGTACACACCATCAAGGAATTCTTGGGGATCCTCATTCACCTTAGAGACAAGAAAGATAGGAGGATTCATCCTCACAAAGTCTCTCAACCTAGAAGTCATAGTGCTCTCCATAACCCTAGGCACCATACTGAAATTGATTTGAGTAGTTACGGCTTGAGCTAAAGCCATCAAAGCCTCTCCAATCACCCTATTAGACAACTCCGGTACCTCATCACCTCCATCCACATTAGGAACATGATCACCTTGGGGAGGCACTTCATCACCTTGCCCATCTTGGACACCTTGCTCATCATGAGCAACTTGCTCAACTTGCTCAACTTGAGGATGAACTTCCTCATTCACCCTCTCCTCTTCCAACCTTCTAGCGGCCATCCTCCTAGTAAACACAAGGAAACTCATAAGAAGGATAATCATAACATTTACTCTACCGCACGATATAAGAGTAGAAAAGAAGGGAAACTCTATCGTCCTATAGCCTCTTGCCCATAGATGTGTCGCGATTCACACCGATGGTCAAGACTCTACTGGACGTGACTTGATGAGACTTTTTGATACCTAATACTACTTTCACCATCCTATGCTCTGATACAAACTTTGTCACAACCCGAAACCATACCCTTGAAGATAGGGTGCAATCTCGGATTGCGACCGGCGTTGTCGAACTCTCAGAGTTCTAAGACAATCCTCATTCATATCATTCATCGCATATACATAGTGAAAAGTAGTGCGAAATTAAAACTTTTCACTAAAATATAATATAGTCTTTTAAAAACCTCTTTCATATAAAAGTAATAGAAATTCTAAGTCTCAATCTCATCATCTTAAGAAACAAGAGTACTTTAATACGAAAATAGAAATAACATAGTCTTATTACAATACTTCATAAAAGAAACATAAGATGACATATATATGCCCTCGATAAAAATGAGGACATACTTCAATTCTTCTAGTCGGACGATTCTTCTAAGCCCAAGTCTTCTTCTCCAAAAGCTCCTTACCTACCAAGGACTATAGATAGAAAATAAAGCATGGAATTAGTACAACCACATGTACTAAGTATGGCTATATGCATAAAATCATGAAAACGGACTTTATTGGAAATATGCATCATTTCATTTAGAAGTCATAGATTAAAAATAAGAACATCATTTAGCAATTAAGAAACACATAAGATAACAATTAACCAAAGATGACATTTACAGAACTCACTTTACAGTGAGTTCATTTCACTGTACAGTGAAGTCCCTTCACTATTACAGTGAAGTCCAAACTTTCCTTTCAACATTTCCTAGCATGTAATTCCCTCACTTAAAGTCATCCTAAGATTCACTTAAGTCACACAAAGTGAGACCGCCCATACACCCTCTCTAGATGTGCCTAAACGACCCTTAAGATTACCTACGATGAGTCACACACATACTTAGAAAACAATCATAAACATTTATGTAAGATTCTTCTACCAAAGGTCAATTCCAAGGTTCACTTGAGTAAGTGTGGAGCGACCGCCCATACAATCCCTTTCACACACACACAAGAGATCTTATAGACTACCTCAAATAGAATCATTCTCACTAAACACACCAACACTTAGATTAGAAGACATTCTCCTTCCAAAACCTATCAAAAGACCTACTTAAGTAAATCGAGAAGATAAATTCCATAGTACAATGACCTCTCCAAGATTACCTAAATAGTCCTTAAGACATTTCTAAGGTTTAGATCATGTCAACAAGATTAACCAATTTCCCTAACTAGAGTCATCCTCAAGACTTCCAAAGATAAGACATGAAGAGACCATCCTTTCATGTCCTCCTCACACTTTAGCCAAGGAATGCTTATGTCACTTTAGATTAGGTACTCAACCATTTACATAGTTACTACATAGGTCATTAGTTCGTTTGTTCATTAAGACTCATACATCACCTAAGACACTCACATAATAGATCACATAATGGTCTTTAGACAAGACCTAGGAACTCCACATAACACCTTCAAAGTCTATTGTGCAATGTCTAGATAGCGTCCCATACCACCACCTAAACCTCATAAACTTATCTAATGCTAATAGGTATTCCACATGATGAGAATAGGGAATGACCGACATAGACCATGGTAGCAAGACATGGAATCCGAAGTTCTATCCTACTTCGATGAGGTTGTTCTACTTGCCAATGGTATAACTTGGACACATCCCATGTAGGCACATGGTTAAGGAATATGAAGGGCGTATTAAGCATTCAGCCTGTACTTTAACTAAATCCGCTTAACCCTACTCATACTCACTCGGTGCTAGCCTTCGTTCTCATAGATTAGTTCACATTAAGGTTGATATAAATAGGTCCTTATCTAGTTCATGACCCCCTTTACATTTACCCTACCAAAGCAAGTTCCACTACGGCATATCTCACTTTAGCAACAAGAAGCTCATAGCGATATTCCTAAGGTATGATATGATGCCGTTCCAGCCAACCATCCCTAAGTCCATCACTCATAACATGAAGGATACCATTACGGCTAACTACTTCACAATTCATAACCTCGCCACTAAGTTCAAGGTTCCACATAACATTGACCTTCTTATCATTAAGGTCCACCTATATTATTATTCAAGACTAAGAGTTATGACACCCTATATCAAGACATAACATATCCATAATCATATATACATCAAGCAAGAGATACAAGTCAACCAAGACAAGACATCACATACTTCACTTTTAACCCATAATACAAGTCATTCTAGCAACACTTCTAAAATAACCTAACATCTTCAAGTCATCCTATATATCATGACATCATTAATATACTCCACATAGACTCATAAAGTCAAGTAGGAATAACCAAGACTTAACCCTAACACTATACTCATAATGTCAAGTCAAAGTCTAACATAATCACTTAAGGCAACATAACTAGAAGAATACATACATGACTATATAACTTCACGTGTAGATAAGTAATATCATACTCACATCATAAACTACACAAACAGCCACATAACTTCAAGTAATTACCAACAAGGCCATGCTCATAATATTGCATAAAGTAACGCCGACAAGGCCACATCAATTGCAAATTAAACACATAACACCGCCACCATAAGTGGACCATACCCATCACAATAGAATCGAAATATAATTAATATCAAATTAAGGAAAACGGGTCAGCATACCTTCATACCCATATCCACACTTCAATTCAATGTCATTTCAACCAATTCAACATCACAAGGACCTTACCCATGGCCATGAACAACAATTCAAAGCAATAACCATAATACTCAATGAATCTACATCAATTCAATCTAGGTTTAGCAATATAATATCAATTACATATCAATTGAACACAATTCTTATATCATTAGAAAGCCCATAAGAAACTACACAATAATTCATCAGCATTAGCTTAATATCAAGTAACCCAAAAAGTAGTCAAAAACTAGGGTTCATCAATTCACATGGGTTCATAGGTAATTTATGTTGAAATCATAAATACAATATCAATTATATCATAATTCAATGATTAGAAATCATTTATGCAAGAACCCATGGTAGAATCCCGAAATTGGACAATTCACTTTAGAAAACATTGTAAAACACTTTGAGGATTGGGCTCCTTGATGAAATAAGTTTCAAGGATCAAAAGCCATACCTCAAGGATGATAATTCTTCACTTTGATGAAGAATTTCCACTCAAGAACCCCTCACCAAGCTGCCTCTTCAATGGAGTCTTCAATGGAGGTTTTGGGATTTCTAAGAGACTTTGGGTTTTGATTTTAGAATAATTCATTATTCTAAGTGTTAAACACTTATATACTCATCTAAAATACCCATAATACCCTTAATAAACCGCCTCAACTATTATTTGGACGTGGGGTGAATTTACCAATTCACCTCTGACTTGGCAGCAACTCTATGCACAGGGACAGTGGCTGCGACAACTGGTTTGTGACGGGGCTTCACGGGTGCAACGGCCCGTCATGGCCATCCGTTGCAAGCTCCTGTGGCTTGACAAGGGTTCCCCCTACACCCGTGGACAAGTCCCCCATGACGAAACCCTTGTGACGGGGCGTCACAGCCATGACTAGCCGTTGACTGCTCCGTCGCCAAGGCTGCTTGGGACAGCCTGCCATCAGGTTTTGGGTCCTTTACTCAAGGACCCTTTGAGGGTCCTTGGGGATAATTTCCTGGACGTTTCCAACCCAAATACGATCATCTATGAGTTTAACACCTCTCTCATGAATTTCATCTAAAACTAACACGTAAAACTTAACGAAACTCGCCTAGACGTACAAGGTCAACTGAAGGCATATCTTTCGAATGCCTTGGACGTTCTTGGTCGTTTGAACTCCAAACTTCACGAAACTTTAACCAATGCCTATAAATGATATATTAACTCTATTAAGAACCTAAAAACACCATGAAACACATATAAACACATAGAACTACATAAGAGACAATTAGGTGACTTAGTCGTCAAACGTCTTAGTCATCCCTTGACGTTCGACTTCCAACACCTCTAATACTTTAGCTACTGCCTCTATACCACATATTAAACATATTTAAGACCTTAGAACACTTATACCAACATGTTAGGCTCTAGAACGCCTAAGCTATTTTCAAGGTCTTACAATCTCCCCCACTTGGACAACATTCGTCCTCGAATGACACTTGTCACTCTCCGAACACTTCCAATATTAGAGATTCAACTAGCAGCACATAACCAATCCATACAACACATATCTAAGAATAAACCATCAATTTCACATAATCAAGAGATTCACAACACAACAAGAAACCAGAAGACAATTCTATAACTCGTTATGCTACAAAACTCACATGCTTCAATCCAAATAGCAAAAACTCATTTTATATTCAACATCATACTCATATACATCACTTCTAACCACATAACAAGAATTTTAGACCAAAGGATCAAATAGTCAATTTTACAAAAAAATTACAGTGAGCAGTTCATCAGGCAACAGTGATTCAGCAACTTTTCCAAAAATGCAATCTTTAGGCAATTCTCTATATAAACATGCTAATATGAAAGATAACATCATGTAAACACATCATACAACATGCTCAAAGCTTCATAAAACACACAATGCAAAAAGTAAATGAAATTCAATTTCAATAAAACTCCTAAACATCATGCACAAGTAACAATTCAAGGAATTCTATCCCATCTACAAACCATACTCCCCCACTTAGAAGGAACCCATACTATCAAAAGAGAAACAAGAACTTACCAACATCATCATCACCATCACCCGACTTCTCAATTCTAGTACGGAGTGCATAGAAACGCCTCTTAGTTGGAGCATCTTCCTTTGGAACACTAGGCTCAACCCTCTTGCCCTCCTTCCTAGAAACAATGTTTGGACAATCTCTCACTTTGTGCCTATCCTTTCCACATCCAAAGCAACTACCGGTACCCAATAAACACTCACCATAGTGACTCTTGCCACAATTGGCACAAGTAGGCTTGCTATGCTTAGAACCACTTCCTTTCTCCAACTTCTTCTTAGGAACTCTAGGTCCATCTTGAGATTGAACTCTTTTCTTGAACCTAGGTTGCACTTGGTCACTAGTAACACCCCTTTTCAAACTTCTAGCCATCCTTCTAAGTTTAGACTCCTCAATAGATTGTGCATACACCATGAGTCTAGATAGGGTCATATTATCATGAAGCATAGCGGTACGACATTCTTCCTTCACCAAAACGGCTACTCCGGTACAAAACCGACTCATTTCATCTCTTGGATTGGACACAAGAGAAGGAGCATACCTAGACAATGTCGATAATTTCAAAGAGTACTCCTCAACACTCATATTGCCTTGCTTGAGATTAATAAACTCCTCCACCTTGACTTCTCTTCTCTCTCGGGGAAAGTACTTGCCAAGAAAATCTCCCTTAAACTCTTCCCACTCAATAGGACCCGAATCTTCCCGCCTATTTTCCTTCCATTGAGTGTACCAAATTTGAGACACATCTCTCAATTGATAAGAAGCCAACTCCGCCTTTTCCCTAGATGTAACCCCCATAGCACTCAAAACTTTGTACACACCATCAAGGAATTCTTGGGGATCCTCATTCACCTTAGAGCCAAGAAAGATAGGAGGATTCATCCTCACAAATCTCTCAACCTAGAAGTCATAGTGCTCTCCATAACCCTAGGCACCATACTGAAATTGATTTGAGTAGTTACGGCTTAAGCTAAAGCCATCAAAGCCTCTCTAATCACCCTATTAGACAACTCCGGCACCTCATCACCTCCATCCACATTAGGAACATGATCACCTTGGGGAGGCACTTCATCACCTTGCCCATCTTGGACACCTTGCTCATCTTGAGCAACTTGCTCAACTTGCTCAACTTGAGTAAGAACTTCCTCATTCACCCTCTCCTCATCCAACCTTCTAGCGGCCATCCTCCTAGTAAACACAAGGAAACTCATAAGAAGGATAATCATAACATTTACTCTACCGCACGATATAAGAGTAGAAAAGAAGGGAAACTCTATCCTCCTATAGCCTCTTGCCCATAGATGTGTCGCGATTCACACCGATGGTCAAGACTCTACTAGAGGTGACTTGATGAGACTTTTTGATACCTAGTACTACTTTCACCATCCTATGCTCTGATACAAACTTTGTCACAATCCGAAACCATACCCTAGAAGATAGGGTGCAATCTCGGATTGCGACCGGCGTCATCGAACTCTCAGAGTTCTAAGAAAAGCCTCATTCATATCATTCATCACATATACATAGTGAAAAGTAGTGCGAAATTGAAACTTTTCACTAAAACATGATATAGTCTTTTAAAAACCTCTTTCATATAAAAGTAATAGAAATGCTAAGTCTCAATCTCATCATCTTAAGACACAAGAGTACTTTAATACGAAAATAGAAATAACATAGTCTTATTACAATACTTCATAAAAGAAACAAAAGATGACATATATATGCCCTCGATACAAATGAGGACATACTTCAATTCTTCTACTCGGACAATTCTTCTAAGCCCAAGTCTTCTTCTCCAAAAGCTCCTTACCTACCAAGGACTATATATAGAAAATAAAGCATGGAATTAGTACAACCACATGTACTAAGTATGGCTATATGCATAAAATCATGAAAACTGACTTATTGGAAATATGCATCTTTTCATTTAGAAATCATAGATTAAACATAAGAACATCATTTAGCAATTAAGCAGCACATAAGATAACAATTAACCAAAGATGACATTTAAAGAACTCACTTTACAGTGAGTTCCCTTTACTGTACAGTGAAGTCCCTTCACTGTTAGAGTGAAGTCCAAACCTTCCTTTCAACATTTACTAGCATGTAATTCCCTCACATAAAGTCATCCTAAGATTCACTTAAGTCACACAAAGAGAGACCGCCCATACACCCTCTCTAGATGTGCCTAAACGACCCTTAAGATTACCTACGATGAGTCACATATATACTTAGAAAACAATCATAAACATTTATGTAAGATTCTTCTACCAAAGGTCAATTCCAAGGTTCACTTGAGTGAGTGTGGAGCGACCGCCCATACAATCCCTTTCACACACACAGAAGAGATCCTATAGACTACCTCAAATAGAATCATTCTCACTAAACACACCAACACTTAGATTAGAAGACATTCTCCTTCCAAAGCCTATCAAAAGACCTACTTAAGTAAATCGAGAAGATAAATTCCATAGTACAATGACCTCTCCAAGATTACCTAAATAGTCCTTAAGACATTTCTAAGGTTTAGATCATGTCAACAAGATTAACCAACTTCCCTAACTAGAATCATCCTCAAGACTTTCAAAGATAAGACATGAAGAGACCATCCTTTCATGTCTTCCTCACACTTTAGCTAAGGAATGCTTAAGTCACTTTAGATTAGGTACTCAACCATTTACATAGTTACTACATAGGTCATTAGTTCATTTGTTCATTAAGACTCATACATCACCTAAGACACTCACATAATAGATCACATAATGGTTTTTGGACAAGTCCTAGGAACTCCACATAACACCTTCAAAGTCTATTGTGCAATGTCTAGATAGCGTCCCATACCACCACCTAAACCTCATAAACTTATCTAATGCTAATAGGTATTCCACAAGATGAGAATAGGCAATAACCGACATAGACCATGGTAGCAAGACATGGAATCCGAAGTTCTATCCTACTTCGATGAGGTTGTTCTACTTGCCAATGGTAGAACTTGGACACACCCTATGTAGGCACATGGTTAAGGAATATGAAGGGCGTTTTAAGCATTCAGTCTGTTCTTTAACTAAATCCGCTTAACCCTACTCATACTCACTCGGTGCTAGCCTTCGTTCTCATAGATTAGTTCACATTAATGTTAATATAAATAGGTCCTTATCTAGTTCATGACCCCCTTTACAGTCACCCTACCAAAGCAAGTTCCACTAGGGCATATCTCACTTTAGCGACAAGAAGCTCATAGCGATTTTCCTAAGGTATGATATGATGTCCTTCCAGCCAACCATCCCTAAGTCCATCACTCATAACATGAAGGATACCATTACGGCTAACTACTTCACAATTCATAACCTCGCCACTAAGTTCAATAATCCATATAACATTGACCTTCTTATCATTAAGGTCCCACCTATATTATTATTCAAGACTAAGATTTATGACCCCCTATATGAAGAGATAACATATCCATAATCATATATACATCAAGCAAGAGATACAAGTCAACTAAGACAAGACATCACATACTTCACTTTTAACCCACAATACAAGACATTCTAGAAACACTTCTAAAATAACTTAACATCTTCACGTCATCCTATATATCATCATAACATCATTAATATACTCCACATAGACTCATAAAGTCAAGTAGGAATAACCAAGACTTAACCCTAACACTCTACTCATAATGTCAAGTCAAAGTCTAACATAATCACTTAAGGCAACATAACTAGAAGAATACATACATGACTATATAACTTCACATGTAGATAAGTAATATCAAACTCACATCATCAACTACACAAATAGCCACATAACTTCAAGTAATTACCAACAAGGCCATGCTCATAATATTGCATAAAGTAACGATGACAAGGCCACATTAATTGCAAATTAAACACATAACACCGCCACCATAAGTGGACCATACCAATCACAATAGAATCGAAATATAATTAGTATCAAATTAAGGAAAATGGGGCAGCATACCTTCATACCCATATCCACACTTCAATTCAATGTCAATTCAACCAATTCAACATCACAAGGCCCTTACCCATGGCCATGAACAACAATTCAAAGCAATAACCATAATACTCAATGAATCTACATCAATTCAATCTAGTTTTAGCAATATAATATCAATTACATATCAATTGAACACAATTCTTATATCATTAGAAAGCCCATAAGAAACTACACAATAATTCATCAACATTAGCTTAATATCAAGTAACCCAAAAAGTAGTCAAAAACTAGGGTTCATCAATTCACATGGGTTCATAGGTAATTTATGTTGAAATCATCAATACAATATCAATTAAATCATAATTCAATGTTTAGAAATCATTTATGCAAGAACCCATGGTAGAATCCCAAAATTGGACAATTCACTTTAGAAAACATTGTAAAACACTTTGAGGATTGGGCTCCTTGATGAAATAAGTTTCAAGGATCAAAATCCATACCTCAAGAATGATAATTCTTCACTTTGATGAAGAATTTCCACTCAAGAACCCCTCACCAAGCTGCCTCTTCAATGGAGTCTTCAATGGAGGCTTTGGGATTTCTAAGAGACTTTGGGTTTTGATTTTAGAAGAATGAATTATTCTAAGTGTTAAACACTTATATACTCATCTAAAATACCCATAATACCCTTAATAAACCGCCTCAACTATTATTTGGACGTGGGGTGAATTTACCAATTCACCCCTGACTTGGCAGCAAATCTTCGCACAGGACAGTGGCTGCGACGACTGGCTTGTGACGGGGCGTCACGGGTGCAACGGCCCGTCATGGCCATCCGTTGCAAACTCCTTTGGCTTTCCAAGGGTTCCCCCTACACTCTTGGACAAAGCCCCCATGAAGAAACCCTTGTGACGGGTCGTCACAGCCATGACTGGCAGTTGACTGCTCTGTCGCCAAGGCTGCCTGGGACAGCCTGCCATCAGGTTTTGGGTCCTTTCCTCAAGGACCCTTTGAGGGTCCTTGGGGATAATTTCCTGGACGTTTGCAACCCAAATACGATCATCTATGAGTTTAACACCTCTCACATTAATTTCATCTAAAACTAACACGTAAAACTCAATGAAACTCGCCTAGACGTACAAGGTCGACTCAAGGCATATCTTTCGAATGCCTTGGACGTTCTTGTTCGTTTGAACTCCAAACTTCACGAAACTTTAACCACTGCCTATACATGATATATTAACTCTATTAAGAACCTTAAAAACACTATGATTATAAACACATAGAACCACATAAGAGACAATTAAGTGACTTAGTCGTCAAACGTCTTAGTCATCCCTTGACGTTCAACTTCCAACACCTCTAATACTTTAGCTACTGCCTCTATACCACATATTAAACATATTTAGGACCTTAGAACACTAAGACCAACATGTTAGGCTCTAGAACGCCTAAGCTATTTTCAAGGTCTTACATTGCCATGTTCCACTCCAGCTATGATGTTGCTTACGTTTAGAGACATTTATTCTTTCCTTTATCATTGAGACAATTAATGTAATCCAATAATTGCGTATTGAACTTGTATTCTCTATCCAAATGTTTGTACTCTTGTAGATGGCTGATATGTGAGATGAGACTTTAGACTCTTATATGTTTTACTTATGCTAAAAGAGAAGTCTATTTGAACTTTATAGCGAGGAGTCTATGTAAACTCCATATATGGAATGCGAGAAGTCTATGTACCCTTTCCTACGTTAAGTTTTAAATTTTCCATATTTGCTTTACCTATGATATGCTATGATGCATGTTAAGGTCTTGTCTTAGTCCTCTTCGAGGATAAGGACTACAGTTACACCTAAGGGGTACTTTGGGTCGTAACAAACTTGGTATAATAGCATGAGGTTGAGTAATCTTAGGATTGATTTCTCACAAAAGCACGCCTATGTAGGGTCTTATTCATAATTGTGAAGTACGCCACACTTATGAATGCGAGACAATGAGATGCTTAGGAACCTTCACTTTTTTGTTATTCCATAGTCGTGCCAGAGTGTCCTAACTCTAGCTAGTCCTTTATTCTAATCCTTTTATTGTGCATATAGGCAATGAATACAAGGAGGAAAAATGCTCGAAGGGCCGAGGAGGAGAATTTTAATGAGGCGGTTCCCCCTCAAGCTCCTTAAAACACTCAAATTCCTATTGAAAAAAGGGTTATATCTAACGTTGAGATAAGGGCGGCTATTCATATCTTAACTCAAGTGTTGTCTACCCAAGTTTCTAGGGATACAAGGGTGAAAGTGAACCCCAATGCTAACACCACAGCTTCAAAGATTAGGGATTTCACAAGGATGAATCCCCCTACTTTCTATGGTTCTTAGGTGGAGTAGGACCCACAATGGTTCATTGATGAAGTGTTCAAAGTTCTTGATTCTATGGGTGTGTCTTCTTAATAAAAGGCGGAACTAGTCACCTACCAACTCAAAGATATGGCTCAAGTGTGGTATGAGCAATAGAATGATAAAAGGCCAGTTAGAGAAGGCTGGATTACTTGGGGATCTTTCAAGACGGCCTTCTTCGATAGGTTCTTTCTCTTTGAACTAAGGGAGAGGAAAATGCGAGAATTCAACAACCTTCGTAAAGAGGGTATGTGCGTGAAGGAGTATATCCTCAATTTCACTCAACTATTAAAGCATGATCCTACTATGGTTGCATATTCTAGGGATAAAATGAATAAATTCGTTATGGGGATATCCAACCTAGTGGTTAATGAATGTAGGTCGGCTATGTTGATTCATAGGATGGATATTTCTCGTCTAATAGTTAATGCCGAACAAATTGAGGAGCAAAAGCTTAAGCAAGTTGGTAGGGAGTTGAAGAAGGTAAGGACCAACGATTGGAATTCTTCTAATTCTCCAAGGGTCAACAAGGGTAAGGTACCTACTCCCAAGCCCCAAGAGGAGAAAGGTGGTGTTTCTTATGTTGAGAAGCCTCTTTGTGCAAAGTGTGGTAGAAAACATGATGGTAAGTGCCTAGTTTGCACGGGAAATTGCTATGGTTATGGAAAGAGTGGTTATATGAATAGATATTGCCCTATGATGAAAGCTCAAGGAAGGGAAAATGCTCAAGCCCAAGCAAATGCCCCAAATCCAGATGCCCCTAAAAAGAATCGCTTTTATGCTCTCCAATCCCGAAATGATCAAGAGAACTCTTCGGATGTGGTCACCGGTATGTTACAATTGTTTTCCCTTAATGTATATGCTTTGTTGGACCCCGGTGCTACATTGTCATTTGTGACCCCTCTTGTAGCCATGAAATTTGATATACTACCTGATATATTGGATGAACCCTTTTCGGTTTCTAAACCAGTGGTTGATTCCATGGTGGTAAAAAGAGTCTATAAGGGTTGTCCTATTTCCTTGCCCAATAGAGTTTTGTTGGTTGACTTGATAGATTTTGATGTCATATTAGGAATGGATTGGTTGCATGCTTGTTTGTCTCTATTGATTTTAGGACAAATGTAGTCATATTTCAATTTCCGAATGAACCCATTTTTCAGTGGAAGGGAGGAAACTCAAAACCTAGGGGTAAGATAATTTCGTGTCTAAAAGCTTGCAAGTTGATTTCAAAGGGTTGTCTCTATCACATAGTTAGAGTAAAGGATCTTGAATCCGAGATCCCTCCCTTAGAGTCGATACCCGTGGTGAGGGAATTTCAGGAAGTCTTCCCTGATGACTTGCACGGGCTTCCTCCCAAACGAGAAATTGACTTCGGCATAGATTTATTGCCGAATACACAACCTATTTGAATTCCTCCTTATCGGATGGCCCTAGCCGAGTTAAAATAACTAAAGGCTCATCTCAAAGATTTTCAAGATACGGGTTTTATTCAACCAATCATTTTCCATGGGGTGCCCCGGTATCGTTTGTGAAGAAAAAGAATGGGTCTTTCTGAATGTATATCGACTATCGTCAATTGAACAAAGTCACCATAAAGAATAAGTATTTGCTCCCTAGGATTGATGACTTGTTTGATCAACTCCAATGAGTAAGTTACTTTTCAAAGATTGACTTGAGGTCGGGTTATCACCAACTTAGAGTGAGGGAGGTTGATATTCACAAAACGGTATTCCAAAAAAGATATGGTCACTCTGAGTTCCTACTTATATCATTTGGTCTAACAAATGCCCTGGCGGCTTTCATCGACCTTATAAATCGAGTTTTTAGAAAGTACTTTGATTTGTTTGTGATTGTCTTCATTGATGACATTTGATATACTCTAGGTTTGAGAATGATCATATGAGCCATTTGAGGATAGTTTTGCAAGTTCTCAAGGATAACCAACTTTTTGCTAAGTTTAATAAGTGTGAATTTTGGTTGAGATCGGTGGAGTTTCTTGGACACATTGTCTCTAGCAAAGGGGTAGAGTTTGATCCGAGGAAGATGAAAGTGGTTAAAAGTTTGCCTAGACCTTTGAGTCCTACAGAAATCCAAAGTTTTCTACGATTGGCTGGTTACTATAGGAAGTTTGTTGAGTGATTTTCGTCTATCACATCTTCATTAACGGCCTTAACCCAATAGAAGTCCAAATTTTAATGGTCGGATTCTTGTGAAAAGAGCTTCCAATTATTGAAAGATATACTCACCTCCGCTCTGGTGTTGACCTTACCGGAGGGTACCGAAGGGTTTGTGATTTACTCTGAGGCCTACCAAGTTGTTCTTGGATGTTTGCTCATGCAGAATGGCAAAGTCATAGTGTATGCCTCTAGGAAAATCAAGCCACATGAGAACAATTACCCAACTAATGACCTTGAGCTTGCGACCGTAGTATTTGACTTGAAAATTTGGAGACACTATCTCTATGGGGTACATGTTGATGTGTTCACCGATCAAAAGAGTCTACAATATGTATTTACTCAAAAGGACCTAAATCTACGCCAAAGAAGATGGTTAGAACTTTTAAAGGATTATGACATGAGTGTCTTCTACCACCCCGATAAAGATAATATGGTGGCGGATGCTTTGAGTTGAGTGTCCATGGATAGTGTGACTCATATGGTTGATGATTAGAAAGATCTAGTGAAAGAGGTTCATAGGTTGGCCTGTTTGGGTGTTCGACTAGAAGACTCTCCAAAGGGTGGTTTCATGGTTCGCCACAACTCCAAATTGTCTTTAGTGGTTGGGGTGAAATTCAAGAAACACCTTGATCCTATATTGATGGAGTTGAAGGAAACGGTCCTTAGTAAATCTAATAAGTCTTTCTCTCAAGGAGAAGATGGGGTGCTTGTGTGTACTGGATGTGGATGGCTTAAGGGAATTGATCATGGAAGAGGCTCATAGATCCCGATATTTTATTCATCCGGGTTCCACAAAGATGTACCACAACTTACGAGAAACATATTGGTGGAATGGTATGAAAATGGATATAGTGGATTTTGTTGCTAAGTGTCCCAATTGCCAACAAGCCAAAGCGGAGCATCAAAGGCCGGGTGGCTTAGCTAAAAATATAGATATTCCCACATGGAAGTGGGATGATATGAACATGGACTTCATAATAGGGTTGCCTTGTACTCGAAGGCAACATGACTCAATATAGGTCATTGTGGATGGATTAACCAACTCGGCACATTTTCTTCCCATCAAAGACACTTATTCGGCGGAAGACTATGCTAAATTGTACCCCAAAGAAATAGTGAAGTTACATGGAGCCCCTTTGTCTATCATTTCGGATAGAGGTACTCAATTTACCTCCCATTTATGGATGGCTTTCCAAAGTGCGATTGGTACGAAGGTGAAACTCAGTACCACTTTTCATCCCAAGATAGATGGTCAAGAGGAACGCACTATTCAAACCCTAGAAGATATGGTGAGGGCATGTGTCAAGGGTAATTGGGATGACCACTTACCTTTTATAGTATTTTCCTACAACTATAGTTACGATTCGAGTATTTTTATGGCACCTTTCGAGGCACTCTATGAGAGGAGGTGTAGATACTTGGTTTGGTGGTATGAGATAGGTGAGTTTGCTATACTTGGCCCCTATTTATTTTATTAAGCCCTCGACAAGGTTTGGGTTATATGAGATAGGTTAAAAATGGCTCAAAGTCGGCAAAAATCTTATACCGACAATAGAAAGAGGGACCTTGAATTTGAAGTAGGATATTGGGTCTATTTGAATATTTGATCCATGAAAGGGGTGATGGGGTTTCGAATGAAGGGAAACTTAGTCCCCGGTATGTGGGTCCGTACGAAATTTTGAAGCGAGTCGGGAATGTGGCGTATGAGTTTAAATTGCCCAATAAGTTGTCCATGATTCACCCGGTATTCCAAGTTTCTATGCTTAAAAAGTGTATAGGGGACCCGGTTTCCATTCTTCCCTTACAAGGGTTAGATGTAAATGAGTACCTTTCTTACGAAGAGGTCCCGGTGGAGATCTTAGATCGTCAAGTTAAGAAATGGAGGAACAAGGAGGTGGCATCCGTAAAAGTCTTATAGAGAAATCATCTAGTTGAGGGAGCAGCATGGGAGGCAGAAGCCAACATGAAGTACAACTACCCTCACCTTTTTCCTCTAACTCCTAGCCAAGCTGAGGTTAATAGTTCCTTATATGATTATTATGAATAATGTTGAACTTATAATGTTTTCTAATGTGTGCATATTGTAGTAGACATTCATGCTTAAGTTGAGTTTTCTTTTTCATGAAGTATGTTTCTTATGGTTAGCTTTCACTTAAGTATGTGGTGTGCTATAAGTATTCATGGAATTGTTTTGAGCATAATTGACGTTATTTTGATAAGAAATCAGAATGACAACTCTTGATGTTCATATTCAGCTCATATTGAAATGGAGAAGGTAGTTCCTCCTTATATGATATGAAAAGTTGATCTAATGCATGTGGTATGTTGTGGATTAAGTTCCTAAGTGTTAATGCTATGATTATATGTTGAAAGGAGTGGGTAATTCCTCCAATGAGTTGTGACTCATTTGATATATTGTTTGTTGGTTGGGCTGCTAGTCTTGAGTCTCTTCTTTCTATAAATGTCTAAGGTGTCATTCAGGGACGAATGTTCCTAAGGGGGGAGGTATTGACACACACCGAAAACTATATGACCTAGATTAGAGCCTCACAAAATTAATAATGAATACTAGACCTAAATAAGTGTAAATAACTTGTATGAGAAATACTAGAACCAAAACGCTCAGAAACGACTATGACGTCCGGGAACTAGTGCAAGTTGAACTACTAAACGTCCATAGGTCTTGTAAAGGTTTAGGAGTGTTGTATGAAGTCTAAAAGATGCGAAAGACTTTAAATAGGTAAAATGAGGTATATAGGGTCTAAAATTCCAGGTCTTACCCCCCAAGGATCGCCCTAGGGGTGCACGAACGGACCCCACTTTTGGTCAAGTAAGCTACCAAAAGGCAGCAAGCATTTGCTTATTGAGGGATCCAGTCTGCGTCGCGGAATTGGCACACTCATGGACAAAATTTATGGTCCGCATCACGGACATGTAGCGGACTCTTCTAGTTCAAAAAATTAAATTAGGCAATCATGCGAGAACATCTCTGCGACGCGAACTTGTTTCCTAACTAAAAATTTGAAATTTAGAATTCATGTTTTACTTCATTAAAAGTTCAATTTAAGTGAGGGGTATTTTGGGTATTTTAGGGGAGGGTTATATATTGATTTTAAATCAATTTTTCATCACAATTTCCCACAAAAACCAAATCCCCAGATCAAAACACAAAAGCTCTCCCTTCTCTCTACATTATCTCTCTACCCAACCTCCATTGAAGAAGCTTTGAAGGTTGAAGAAGAAGACCGAGTCCTCTAAGATTCTACTACAATTTCGTGGCTATTCATCTTTAAGGTATGGTTTATTTCACTCTTGGGATTCTTTTCCCCAAGAGTCCCTCCAAAAGATGATTTCTAAATTCCCCAAAACTAGGGTTTTTTCTTCTCACGTGGGTCTTCTTTGAAAAACGAAATTGTGAATAAATTATGTTGAATTAAGATAAGTTAATGTTGTTTAAGAATATATTTATGGTTAATTGATAATTTCCTATGAGTTTTCCCTATACCCGTGTCTTTCCCCCCAATTTCATAAAAACCTTGAATTGATATGGTGAATTGTGAAGATTATGAACATGTATATTGACTACATTGTTGTTAATTATGTAACTTCTTCTTGAATTTGCCTTGTTTATGTATTGGTTATGTATTCTCGGTAATGGAAGTGTGAATGTTCTTGAAAGGGGCAAGAAGGTATTTTGATTGGTTCTTCTTGGATTCAATTATGAAGTATGAGTTACTTAGATAGTAATGCTTCTATGTCTAATGTGTGGTTGTGATGTTGATGTTAGGTATCCCTCATACTTAACCCTAAGACATCGAATTAGACATGAATTATGTATGCATGTTATGATACGAATATTATATGATTGAAAGTAGTTTCTCATGATTATAATAATATGTTAAGTGAAAGGTTTACTCACTTGTGGTGTGGTGTCTAAAGTGAAACAATTGTTCTCACATGTGATGACCTATGAGCTAATATGATAAGATGTTTACATAGGGGTCTAGAAGAAACCAATGTGAAATTGTATGATGAAATAAGATGATTATTATAGGGAATAAGTGCTTAGCACCGAAAGGGCGTGTAAATTAGATGGAGATCTCACGTAAGTCAAGGTTTCTAGTAACAATCTCCTTAACCCTTAACTATGTGCCTACATAGGACTATAGCTTAGTGGATCCACCTAGATAGCTATCTACGAAAGGTTACACCTTAGGCAAGTGTTAAACCTCTTCTTTTGGTGTGGGAGTAGAACATCGGATTCCATGTAGCTCACATGGTCTCATGTCGGTTATTGCACCTCTTTCCCTAATGTAAAAGTTAATGACCAAGTTAAGTGTATGAACTCATATTAGGGCTTGTCTTGAAGGTTTATACATGGTGTAAGGGAGGGTACGGGACTTCTCTTATACATTGCACTTGTGGGATCCTAAGGGATGGTTCTAGTAGTTTTCTTTTATGATTATGATTATGTTGATAAGCTATAAGTATTATGTATGTATGAAGCATGTCATGATATAATATTAGAATATGTTATAATTATGAAGTGGGGTGCTTAATGTGATACTTAGCTTTGTATAGGGTTATAGGGTTCTATCTTTGGAATTGCACAATTATTGCTTAGGTGGTCTACATGTTGGGTTGTTGTTATGTTAAATTGACTTACTATGCTTACTATATGTGCATGTTGTGTTAAATTTATAAAAAGCATGATTTTGACTAAAATGTCCTTTTCTTATGCATTGAGGATTTTTGTGAATAGAAGCCATACTTAGTATGTGTGATGTACTAACCCATATTTCTCTCTTTTTCCCAAACATTTTAGGCTCGGATCGTTAAAGAGTTAGTGGCCAATTTCAAGGAAGACATGGATCTTATCCCAAGACATTGGTGACTCCTCATGTTTGGGGATGTTTCCATGTTCCACTCCAGCTATGATGTTGCTTACGTTTAGAGACGTTTATTCTTTCCTTTATTATTTATAAAATTGATGAGCCTATAATGGCGTATTGAACTTGTATTCGCTATGTCCAAACGTTTTGTAACACCTCTAAAATGACTTAGGTTAAACTAGAGCCTACCGTTTGTGTATTAATGTTTTGAAGTCCTAAAATGGGTTAAAATGATGTTAGAAGGAAGTGTGTAAAGTTTCATGAAGTTTAGATGTCAAACGTTCGAGAACGTCCATGACATTCGAAGGTTTTGCCTTGAAACGACCTTGTGTGTCTTAGTATGTTTTGTCGAGTTTCACTTGTTAGTTTTGGATGAAATTGATGTGAATGTTCCTAATGTAGGGGTGAATTGGTAAATTCATCCCACGTCCAAATAAATGTTTGGTCAGTTACCTTAGGGTGTTTTGGATATTTTAAGTGGGTTTATAAGTCCGAAACACCTAGATGAATTCATTATTCCAAATAAAAATAAAAAATCTCTAAGAAACTCTCTAGAACTCCATTGAAGTCAAAGCTCAAGATAGAGCTTGGATTGAAGATTGGTTGGTGATTCTTCATCAATTCTTCATCAAATTCATGCTCTAGCATCAATTGAGGTATGGTCTTCATCCTTGAATATCTTTTCTTCAAGGAGCCAAACTTCAAAGTGATTCCAAAGTCTTTCAAATATGAAATTGTCCAATTTTGATATCTATCCATGGGTTCTTGCAAAAATTATTTTGAATCATTATATATTGATTTAATTGATGTTAATTTGATGATTTTAATCTAATTACTCTATGAACCCATGTAATTCATGAACCCTAGTTTTTGACTACTTTGTGGGTGACTTGAATTGTCTTATGCTATTGAATTCTTACGTAGTTTTATTAGGGCTATTTAATTATGATAGAATCATGTTAGAATTGTTAGTATGCTGACCTAAATTCATAATTTCATGTTGAATTATCTTTGATTCATTTTCTATTGTAAGTATTTAATTTAATTGGTGATCATGGCCATGGGTGTAGGCCTTTGGATATTGTGTTGGATGATTTAGCTATGGATTTAAGTGGTGAGAGTGGATTGGTGGTAATCTGCCATAATTCTCTTTATATTATGTAATTTACGTCTTGAATTATGTTGTGATTGGTATGATTCACTTATGGTTGTAGTGCAATGTGCTTTACTTGTGAATTATGTTCCCTCGTCGGTGTTACTTTATGAATTATGATGATCACGGACTTGTCGGCATTACTTGATATATTGTGATAGTTTGTGTTGTTTATTTATGTGAAGTATGATCATATCTATCTACATGTGAGTAATGTTAAATTATGTGTTCTTCTATTGACATTAGGTGATCATGTTAGACTATGACTATGTCCTTATGTGTATTGTCTTAGGATTAATGTATGATTCTTCCTACTTGGTGATATAAGTCTTGTGATGGTTATATTGATGGTTATATAGTAGTGTATAGGGTGACCTATAGTTGACATGGTTGTCTCTAGGTGCTCTAGAATAGTATGCTATGTGTATGGTATGGTGAAGTGTGTGTGTCTTGTTTTGATAGACTTGTGTCCCTTACTTGATACATGTATAATGTGAATATGACTTCTTGACTTAGTATGGTAAATCTCCTTAGTCTTGTATGTGTAAAAAATCCCTTTATGTGGAACCTTCAGCCTAGATGTAAGGTTATGATATCCTTGAATTCGAAAGCCGTAATAGTATCCTTCTTGTGTGAATGGTGGACTTATGGTTGATTGGATGGAACGACATGAAATCATCCTTCGGAAAGTCATTGAGCTATCTTCTTAGACATTGTAGGTAGCCTTAGTGGACCCTCTTGAGGTGAAATGTGATTGGGTTATGAACTAGATATGGAACATCTTCATTTGATCCATTATTGAAAGTACTTTATAAGAACAAAGGCTAGCACCGAGTGAGTATGCTTGGGAAGCTGCTCTAACTAAGATGACATTAGAGAACAAAGAAACCCTTCATATTCTTTAGCCATGTGCCTACATGGGATGTGTCCTCGTTCTACCATTGGCCCGTAGAACAAACCTCCATCGGAGTAGGTTCATAACTCCGAATTCCATGCATAACTAGTATGGTCTATGTCGGTTATTGTCTATTCTCATCATATGGGTTACCCACTAGTGTTGAAGAACTTCTATGAAGTTTAGGTGGTGGTATGGGACGCTATGTAGACATTGCAAGATTAGGTTTTGAAGATGTTAGTGAGTGAGTCCCTAGGTCTTATCCAAGGCCATTAATTGAATGTCCTTATATGTTTAATGTCTCTTAAATGAACTAATGAAGATAATAACTTAAGTTAGAAAGTATGTAATCAAATAAGTACTTATCTAGAGTAGTTAAGGGTTGCCTAGTTAAGGTGTGAAGAGGGCATAAAGGATGGTCTCTTTATGTCATACCCATGGATGTATTAAATATTACTCTAGGTAGGAAAGTTGGTTGGTAATGTAGACATGATCCAATCTTAGGAAGTCTTAAGGATTATTTAGGTAATCAGAGGGTGTATGAGCGTTCTCTTCTTGAGTTACTTAAGTAAGTCTTTTGATAACCTTTGGGAGGAGAATGTCATATTATATATATGTTGTGGTATGAAGGGAGAATGATCTTATTCTAGGTACTCTAAACGATCTTTTAGGTGTGAGTGAAGGGATTTTATGGGCGATCCCTTCATAAATCACTCAAGTGAGCCTTAGAATCACGTTTCGTAGGAGGATCTCATATTTATGTGTTTTGGATATACTTTGAGGCTATATTGTGAAGTGTGAATTATTGGTGAAGTTACAGTGAAGTCACTGTAAGCTCACTGTGATTTCACTATAACTTTACAGTAAGATGCATATAAATTAAGTATAATTTGTAATGTGTTCTAATTGTGATGTTTGTTGTTTAATTAAGATTCTTATGCTGATACTATGAAGTTTTAATCAAAAAGAGCATGTTTATTATAAATGTCCCTTTCTCATGATTTTATGCATTAGGCCATACTTAGTACATGATTTTGTAATAGCTCCATACTTTTGTTTATCTCTAAAGGTGTGGTTATCACGTGAGAGGTATCTTGGATCAAGCTTGGAATCTAGTTATCATTCAATAAAAGTTCAAGTATGTTCTCACTTGACTCGAGGGCATAATCAACATTATATTTCTTTATTTCAAAGTATTGTATTAGATATTAGATTGTTATATTTCGATTGTGTGGGTTGTGTCCTAAGTATTTGTTAAACTCTAGGATGAAATATAATGAGACTTAGAGTTTCCTATTGTTTTACATGAAATATATTTTAAGATGTTTTTGTGTGAAAAGTTTTAATTCCGCAGTACTTTTCATACATGTATGCAATGAATGATGTTAAGGGCTTTTACAAGACCTCAGAGAGGTCAAGTACGCCTTGTCACACTCTGAGAGTGTCATATCTTCTAGGGTGTACTCTCGGGATGTGACAAAGTTTGTATCAGAGTAAAGGTTATGAAAGTGGTCTTAGGAATCAAAAAGTCTCATAAAGCCACGTCTAGTAAAGTCCCGTTCATCGGTTTGAGTCGTGACACATCTAAGGGTGAGAGGCTATAGGACGATAGAGTTTTCCTTCTTTCTCTACTCTTGTGTCATGCCGTATAGTAAAAAGTTACGAATGTATTTCTTAATGCTTTTATTTGTGTTTTTAGGAAGATGAATACTACAAGTATGACCGCTAGAAGGTTTGAAGAGGGAAGGGTGAATGAGGAGATACCTCCTCAAGTTGAACAAGGTGAGCAAGTTCTTCAAGGTATTTAGGGTCATCAAAGGGCTCAAGGTTCTAAAAATGTTCAAGTCCCTATTGTGGATGGAGGTAATGATGTTCCGGTGGTTCCCCCGGAAATGACTAATTGGGAGATTAGAGAGACTTTACTTGCTTTTCCCCGAGCCATGACTACCCATGTAAATAGGGGTGTTGAGCCTAGAGTGAATTCTATGGAGATCACTATGACCTGTAGATTGAAAGATTTTGTGAGGATTAACCCTCCTGTCTTTCTTGGCTCTAAGGTGGGAGAGGATCCCCAAGGGTTTCTTGATGGTGTTTATAAGGTGTTGAGTGCCATGGGGGTGACTTCTAGGGAGAAGCCGGAGTTAGCTTCGTACCAATTGAGGGAGGTTGCTCAAGTATGGTACACTCAATATAAAGATAATAGGACGGTTGAGTCGGGTCCTATAGAGTGGGAGGAGTTTAAGGAGGCTTTCTTAGAAAAGTATTTTCCCCGTGAGAGAATGGAGGTGGAAGGTTGAAGAGTTCATTAATCTCAAGCAAGGAAATATGAGTTTTGAGGCGTAATCCTTGATGTTCACTATGTTCTCTAGGTATGCTCCATCCTTGGTGTCTAACACTAAGGATGAGATGAGTAGGTTTGTGACCGGGTTGCCGACCTTGTAAAAGAAGAGTGTCGTACGGCCATGCTCCATGGTGACATGAATTTGTCTAGACTAATGGTGTATGATCAATACATTGAGGAGTCTAAGATTAGTAGGATTTCTAGAAACTTCAAGAGGAGTGGACCAAGTGAGCAAAACCAACCAAGGTATTAGAAGAAGGCTCCAATTCAAGATGAAGCTAGTGCTCCTAAGGTCAAACTTGAGAAGGGTAGTGGTTCCCAAGGTGGTAAGCCTACTTGTGTTACTTGTGGGAAGAAGCACTATGGGAAATGTCTACCAGGATTTGTTTTGGTTGTGGTATGGATGGACACAAGGTGAGGGATGTCCGACTATTGCTTCTAGAGGAAAGGAATGTAAGCAAGTTACTCTAAGTATTCCGGGTGATAATGTTCCAAGGAAGAATCGCTTCTATGCACTCTGGGCTAGAGGATCAAAGCCGGATGAGGATGATGATGCTGGTAAGTTCTTGTATATTTCTTTTTAGTTTTTATGAGTTCCTTTTATGTGGGGGAGTGTGGTGAGTAGTAGATTGGTGATTCGTTGTCTCATCTCTTCAATTCAATTCAAGCTTGAGAGTTAGAAAGTCATAGTAGCATGTAGCATGCTGCATTGTGTTTAGGAGTCTTGTTGGAATTGAATTTCATTGATTCCTTGCATTGTGCATTTCATGAAGTTATGATTATGTTGTAAATTGAGTTTATATGGTTTTATCTCTTATATTATCATGTTTTAATCATGAATTGCCTAAAAGTTGCATTTTTTGGAAATTTTGGTATAATTCACTATGTCACAGCTTACTGTGATGTTTTTCCAATTTTGATTAAATTGTTCTTTTGTTGAAAATGGTTTCATGGTGTTTATAATTGAGTATATGAGCATGATAATGAATTTAAAGGAGTTCTTGCTATTGAATTAAAGAATGTGAGTCTTAGTTGCATAATGAGTTGTAGATTAGTTTTTATCTTGTTGTATTTTGAGTCTCTAAAGGTATGTGAAATTGGTGTTCTTCCTAATTGAGTATTGTTCATGGTGTGGTATGGTTATTTTCTGTAAGTCTTGAGTGTCTTATCTCTTGAATTGCCAAAAATGAAGCAAGTGTCATTCGAGGACGAATGTTGTCCAAGTGGGGGAGATTGTAACACCTCTAAAACAACTTAGGTGAAACTATATCCTAATGTTTGTGTATTAATGCTTTGAAGTCCTAAAATGGGTTAAAATGATGTTAGAAGGAAGTGCGTAAAGTTTCATGAAGTTTGGAGGTCAAACGTCCAAGAACGTCAATGAAGTTTGAAAAGTTTTCCTTGAAACGACCTTGTATGTCTTAGTATGTTTTGTCGAGTTTTACTTGTTTGTTTACGATGAAATTGATGTGAAAGGTCCTTATCTCGTATAAAAATATATTAGAGTTGGAAGTATCCGGGAAAAAGTCCCCAAGGACCAACCAAAGGTCCTTGAGGAAAGACCCATCTTGATTGCCAAAACTGCCTAAGGCAGTCCCACCTACGGAGGTAATCGACGCCCAGTAGTCTGGTCGACGCCCCGTAGGTGGAGGGCGTCGATGGGTACTTAGGAATGGGAGCTTGGGCTTCCGAATTCAAGCCTCTGACCCAAACCACGGACCAGCAGGACGGTCTGTTGGTTGGGTTACGAGGCGTCGATGGGCAACTGTCGATGGTGGCCTGCAATTTCGCCTGCTTCACTATTAAGTGTAGGGTTGAATTGGTAAATTCACCCCACGTCCAAAAATTTTAGGCGATTATCTAAGGTTGTTTTGGGTATGTTACGTGGGTTTATAAGTCCTAAATACCTTGATGAATTCATTATTCCAAATCAAAACCCAAAATCTCTAAGAAACTCTCTAGAACTCCGTTGAAGTCAAAGCTCATGATAGAGCTTGGATTGATGATTGGTTGGTGATTCTTCATCAATTCTTCATCAAATTTGTGGTCTAGCATCAATTGAGGTATGGTCATCATCCTTGAATCTCTTTTCTTCAAGGAGCCAAACTTCAAAGTGATTTCCAAAGTTTTTCAAAGATTAAATTTTCCTATTTTTATATCTATCCATAGGTTCTTGCATAAAACGTTTTGAATCATTATATATTGATAGAATTGATATTAACTTGATGATTTTAACCTAATTACTCTATGAAACCATATAATTCATGAACCCTAGTTTTTCACTACTTTGTGGGTGACTTGATTATGTCTTAATGCTACTGAATTCTTATATAGTTTTATTAGGTCTATTGAATTATGATAGAATCATGTTAGAATTGTTAGTATTCTGCACTAAATTTATAAATCCATGTTGAATTATCTTTGATTCATTGGCTATTGTAGGTATTGAACTGAATTGGTGATCATGGCCATAGGTAAGGGCCTTTGGATATTGTGTTGAATGATTTAGCTATGGATTGAAGTGGTGAGAGTGGATTGGTGGTACGCTGCCCTAATTCTCTTTATATTATGTAATTTAAGTCTTGAATTATGTTGTGATTGGCATAGTCCACTTATGATGGCGGTGCTATGTGTTTTACTTGTGAATTATGTGCCCTCAATGGCGTTACTTTATGAATTATGATGATCATGGCCTTGTCTGCATTACTTGATATATTGTAATGGTTTGTGTATTTGATTTATGTGAAGTATGACCATATCTATCTACATGTGAGTAATGTGAAAGTATGTGTTCTTCTATTGACATTAGGTGATCATGTTAGACTATGACTATGTCCTTATATGTGTAGTCTTAGGATTGATGTATGTTTCTTCCTACTTGGTCATATAAGTATTATGATGGTTATATTGATGGTTCTATAGTAGTGTATAGGGTAACCTATAGTTGACTTGGTTGTCTCTAGGTGCTATAGAATAGTATGATATGTGTATGGTATGGTGTAGTATGTGTGTCTCTTGTTTTGGTAGACTTGTCCCTTACTTGATACATGTATAATGTGAATATGACTTCATGACTTAGTATGCTAAAGCTCTGTAGTCTTGTATGTTTGATTGACATGTGACGTTGAACATAGCTAAGAAGGTCTTTTATGTGAAACCTTCATCCTAGATGTAAGGTTATTATATCTTTGAAGTCGAAAGTCGTAAAGGTATCCTTCTTTTGTGAATGGTGGACTTAAGGTTGATTGGCTGGAACGGCATGAAATCATCCTTAGGAAAGTCATTTAGCTATCCTCTTAGCCATTGTAGGTTTCCTTAGTGGACCCTCTTTGGTAAGGTGAAATGTGATTGGGTTATGAACTAGATATGGAACCTCTTCATGTGATCCTTTATTGAAAATACTCTATGAGAACAAAGGATAGCACCGAGTGAGTATGCTTAGGAAGTTGCTCTAACTAAGATGACATTAGAGAACAAAGAAACTCTTCATATTCCTTAATCAAGTGCCTACATGGGATGTGTCCTAGTTCTACCATTGGCGCGTAGAACAAACCTCCATCGGAGTAGGTTCATGACTCCGAATTCCATGCATAGTTAGTATGGTCTATGTCGGTTATTGCCTATTATCATCATATGGGTTACCCACTAGTTTTGGAGAATTTCTATGAAGTTTAGGTGGTGGTATGGGACTCTATCTAGACATCACAAGATTAGGCTTTGAAGATGTTAGTGAGTGAGTCCCTAGGTCTTCTCCAAGACTATTACTTGAATGTCCTTATATGTTTAATGTCTCGTAAATGAACTAATGAAGATAATAACATATGTTAGAAAGTATATTGAATAAGTATTTATCTAGAGTAGTTAAGGGTTGCCTAGTTAAGGTGTGTAGGGGGCATAAATGATGGTCTCTTCATGTCTTACCTAGTGAAGTCTTAAGAATGACTCTAGATAGTAAAGTTGGTTGGTAAAGTAGACGTGATCCAATCTTAGGAAGTCATAAGGATTACTTAGGTAATCTTGGAGAGGGTGTATGGGCGTTCTCTTCTTGAGTGACTCAAGTAAGTCTTTTGATAACCTTTGGGGGGAGAATGTCATATTAAATATATGTTGTGGTATGAAGTGAGAATCTTATACTAGGTACTCTAATGTATCTCTTAGGTGTGTGTGAAGGGATTGTATGGGCGGTCGCTTCATAACTCACTGAAGTGGGCCTAAGAATCACCTCTGGTAGGAGGATCTCATATTTCTCTTATTTAGATATACATTGATGCCATATTGTGAAGTGTGAATTATTGGTGAAGTTACAGTGAAGTCACTGTAAGCTCACAATGAGTTCACTGTGACCTTACTGTAAGGTGCATATAAATTGAGTATAATTTGTAGTGTGTTCTAATTGTGATGTTTGGTTTTTAAATTTGATTGCTTATACTATGAAGGTTTAATCAAAAAGAGCATGTTTCTTATGAATGTCCGTTTCTCATGATTTTATGCGTTAAGTCATACTTAGTACATGTGTTTGTACTAATTCCATACTTTTGTTTATCTATAAAGGTGTGGTTAATAGGTGAGAGGTTTCTTGGATCAAGCTTGGAATCTAGTTATCGTTCAAGCAAAGTTGAAGTATGTCTTCAGTTGACTTGACGTCATAATGTTCTTTAGACTTCTTTATTTCAATGTATTGTAATAGATATTATATTGTTATATTTCGATTGTATGGGGCGTGTCCCAAGTATTTCTTAAATTCTAAGGATGACATATAATGAGACTTAGAGTTTCCTATTGTTTTTATATGAAAGACATTTTAAGATGTTTTCGTTTAAAAAGTTTTAATTCTGCGCTACTTCTCATCCATTTATGCAATGAATGATGTCAAGGGCTTGTACAAGACCTCCGAGAGGTCAAGTACAACATGTCGCACTCCGAGAGTACCATATCTTCTAGGTTATACTCTCGGGATGTGACAAAGGTTGTATAAGAGTATAGGTTATTAAAGTGGTCTTAGGAATCAAAAAGTCTCATAAAGCCACGTCTAGTAGAGTCCCGTTCATCGGTGTGATTTGCGACACATCTAAGGGTGAGAGGCTATAGGACGATAGAGTTTCCCTTGTTTCTCTACTCTTGTTTCATGCCGTAGAGTAAAAAGTTTGTAGTGTATTTCTTAATGTTTTTCTTTGTGTTTTTAGGAAGATGAATACTAGAAGGATGGCCGCTAGAAAGTTTGAAGAGGGAAGGGTGAATCAGGAGATTCCTCCTCAAGTTGAACAAGTTGAGCAAGTTCTTCAAGGTGCTCAGGGTGATCAAGGGGCTCAAGGTACTATAAATGTTCAAGTCCCTATTGTGGAAGGAGATAATGATTTTCCGGTGGTTCCCCCAGAAATGACTTATGGCGAGATTAGGGAGGCTTTACTTGCTTTAGCCCTAGCCATGACTACCCATGTGAATAGGGGTGCTGAGCCTAGAGTAAATTCTATGGAGAGAACTATGACCTCTAGATTGAGAGATTTTGTGAGGTTGAACCCTCCTATATTTCTTGGCTCTAAGGTGGGAGAGGATCCCCAAGTGTTTCTAGATGGTGTTTATAAGGTGTTCAGTTCCATCGGGTGACTTCTAGGGAGAAGGCGGAGTTTGCTTCCTACAAATTGAGGGAGGTTGCTCAAGTGTGGTACACTCAATGGATAGATAATAAGACAGTTGAGTCGGGTCCTATAGAGTGGGAGGAGTTTAAGGAGGCTTTCTGAGAAAAGTATTTTCACCGTGAGAGGAGGGAGGTGGAAGGTTGAAGAGTTCATTAATCTCAAAGAAGGCAATATGTGTGTTGATGAGTATTACTTGAGGTTCACTATGTTGTCTAGGTATGCTCCATCCTTGGCGTCTAACTCTATAGATGAGATGACTAGGTTTGTGAATTATTGGTGAAGTTACAGTGAAGTCACTGTAAGCTTACTGTGAGTTCACTGTGACCTTACTGTAAGGTGCATATAAATTGAGTATAATTTGTAGTGTGTTATAATTGTGATGTTTGGTTTTTAAATTTGATTGCTTATACTATAAAGTTTTAATCAAAAAGAGCATGTTTCTTATGAATGTCCGTTTCTCATGATTTTATGCGTTAAGTCATACTTAGTACATGTGTTTGTACTAATTCCATACTTTTGTTTATCTATAAAGGTGTGGTTAACAAGTGAGAGGTTTCTTGGATCAAGCTTGGAATCTAGTTATCGTTCAAGCAAAGTTGAAGTATGTCTTCAGTTGACTTGACGTCATAATGTTCTTTAGACTTCTTTTTTCCAATGTATTGTAATAGATATTATATTGTTATATTTCGATTGTATGGGACGTGTCCCAAGTGTTTCTTAAATTCTAAGGATGACATATAATAAGACTTAGAGTTTTCTATTGTTCTTATATGAAAGACATTTTAAGATGTTTTCGTTTAAAAAGTTTTAATTCTGCGCTACTTCTCATACATTTATGCAATGAATGATGTCAAGGGCTTGAACAAGACCTCCGAGAGGTCAAGTACAACATGTCGCACTCCGAGAGTACCATATCTTCTAGGTTATACTCTCGGGATGTGACAAAGGTTGTATAAGAGTATAGGTTATTAAAGTGGTCTTAGGAATCAAAAAGTCTCATAAAGCCACGTCTAGTAGAGTCCCGTTCATCGGTGTGATTTGCGACACATCTAAGGGTGAGAGGCTATAGGACGATAGAGTTTCCCTTCTTTCTCTACTCTTGTTTCATGCCGTAGAGTAAAAAGTTTGTAGTGTATTTCTTAATGTTTTTCTTTGTGTTTTTAGGAAGATGAATACTAGAAGGATGGCCGCTAGAAGGTTTGAAGAGGGAAGGGTGAATCAGGAGATTCCTCCTCAAGTTGAACAAGTTGAGCAAGTTCTTCAAGGTGCTCAGGGTGATCAAGGGGCTCAAGGTACTATAAATGTTCAAGTCCCTATTGTGGAAGGAGATAATGATTTTCCGGTGGTTCCCCCAGAAATGACTTATGGGGAGATTAGGGAGGCTTTACTTGCTTTAGCCCTAGCCATGACTACCCATGTGAATAGGGGTGCTGAGCCTAGAGTAAATTCTATGGAGAGAACTATGACCTCTAGATTGAGAGATTTTGTGAGGTTGAACCCTCCTATATTTCTTGGCTCTAAGGTGGGAGAGGATCCCCAAGTGTTTCTAGATGGTGTTTATATGGTGTTCAGTTCCATCGGGTGACTTCTAGGGAGAAGGCGGAGTTTGCTTCCTACAAATTGAGGGAGGTTGCTCAAGTGTGGTACACTCAATGGATAGATAATAAGACAGTTGAGTCGGGTCCTATAGAGTGGGAGGAGTTTAAGGAGGCTTTCTGAGAAAAGTATTTTCACCGTGAGAGGAGGGAGGTGGAAGGTTGAAGAGTTCATTAATCTCAAAGAAGGCAATATGTGTTGATGAGTATTACTTGAGGTTCACTATGTTGTCTAGGTATGCTCCATCCTTGGCGTCTAACTCTATAGATGAGATGACTAGGTTTGTGAATTATTGGTGAAGTTACAGTGAAGTCACTGTAAGCTCACTGTGAGTTCACTGTGACCTTACTGTAAGGTGCATATAAATTGAGTATAATTTGTAGTGTGTTATAATTGTGATGTTTGGTTTTTAAATTTGATTGCTTATACTATAAAGTTTTAATCAAAAAGAGCATGTTTCTTATGAATGTCCGTTTCTCATGATTTTATGTGTTAAGTCATACTTAGTAAATGTGTTTGTACTAATTTCATACTTTTGTTTATCTCTAAAGGTGTTAGCAGGTGAGAGGTATATTGGATCAAGCTAGGAATCTTGTTATCGCTCAAGCAAAGTTGAAGTATGTCCTAACTTGACTCGAGGTCATAATCGTCTTTAGACTTCTTTGTTTCAAAGTATTGTAATAGCTATTAGATTGTTATAATTCGATTGTATTGGCCGTGTCCCAAGTATTTCTTAAACTCTAAGGATGACATATAATGAGAATTAGAGTTTCCTGTTGTTTTTATATGAAAGATATTTTAAGATGTTTTTTGTGTGATAAGTTTTAATTCCGCAGTACTTTTCATATATATATGCAATGAATGATGTTAAGGGCTTGTACAAGACCTCTGAGAGGTCAACTACTTCATGTCGCACTCCGAGAGTGCCATATCTTCTAGGGTGTACTCTCAGGATGTGACAAAGTTAGTATAAAAGTATAGGTTATGAAAGTGGTCTTAGAAATCAAAAAGTCTCATAAAGCCACGTTAGTAGAGTCCCGCTCATCGGTATGAGTTGCGACACATCTAAGTGCGAGAGGCTATAGGACGATAGAGTTTCTCTTCTTTCTTTAATCTTGTGTCGTGCCGTAGAGTAAAACGTTCTGAGGGTCTTTCTTAATGCTTTTCTTTATGTTTTCAGGAAGACAAATACTAGAATGATGGCCGCTAGAAGGTTTGAAGAGGGAAGGGTGAATGACAAGATTCCTCCTCAAGTTGAACAAGTTCTTCAAGGTGTTCAGGGTGCTCAAGGGGTTCAATGTGATAGATTCAAGTCCCTATTGTTGAAGGAGGTAATGATGTTCCGGTGGTTCCCTCGGAAATGACTAATGGGGAGATTAGAGAGGCTTTACTTGCTTTAGCTCGAGCCATGACTATCCATGTGAATAGGGGTGTTGAGCCTAGAGTTAATTATATGGAGAGCACTATGACCTCTAGATTGAGAGATTTTGTGAGGATCAACCCTCCTATATTTCTTGGCTCTAAGGTGGGAGAGGATCCCCAAGGTTTCTAGATGGTGTTTATAAGGTATTGAGTGTCATGGGGTGACTTCTAGGGAGAAGGCGGACTTGGCTTCGTACAAATTGAGGGAGGTTGCTTAAGTGTGGTACACTCAATGGAAAGATAATAGGCCGGTTGAGTCGGGTCCAGTAGAGTGGGAAGATTTTAAGGAGGCTTTCTTAGGAAAGTATTTTTCCCCGTGAGAGGAGGGAGGTGAAAGGTTGAAGAGTTCATTAATCACAACCAAGGCAATATTAGTGTTGAGGAGTATTCCTTGAGGTTCACTATGTTTTCTAGGTATGCTCCATCCTTGTTGTATAACGCTACGGATGAGATGAGTAGGTTTGTGAATTATTGGTGAAGTTACAGTGAGGTCACTGTAGGCTCACTGTGATTTCCCTGTGACCTTACTGTGATGTGCATATAAATTGAGTATAATTTGTAGTGTGTTCTAATTGCTATGTTTGGTGTTTAAATATGATTTTATGCTTATACTATGAAGTTTTAATTAAAAAGAGCATGTTTCTTATAAATGTCCGTTTCTCATGATTTTATGCGTTAACTCATACTTAGTACATGTGTTTGTACTAATTGCATACTTTTGTTTATCTCTAAAGGTGTGGTTATCAGGTGAGAGGTATCTTGGATCAAGCTCGAAATCTATTTATCGCTCAAGCAAAGTTGAAGTATATCCTCACTTGACTTGAGGGCATAATCATCTTTAGACTACAATTCTCACATCATTAGGTAGCCCATGGAAATCTACACTAGAATTCATAAGCATTACATCAATATAAATTAACCCATAAAGTAGTCAAAAACTAGGGTTCATCAATTACATAGGTTCATAGGTCAATTGAGTTAAAATCATAATCATAACAACAATTCAATCACTAAACAATGATTAAAAACCTTTAATGCAAGAACCCATGATAGATCATGAAATAGGTCAAGTTCATCTTTTGAAAACTTCTTTGAAATTGGGATCCTTGATGAATAGAGTTTTAAGGATCAAAAACCATACCTCAATGATGATAATCCTTAAATTTGATGAGGAATCACCACTCAAATCTCCAATCCAGGCTCTTCCTTGAGTTTTGGCTTCAATGGAGTTCTGAGGAATTTCTAAGGGATTTTGGGGTTTTGATTTGGAAGAATGAATTCTTCTGAGTGTTAAAGACATATATACATGTCTAAAATAACCAAAATACCCCTTAGGAACCGCTAATCCTTCAATTTGGAACAGGGATGAAATTACCATGTCACCCCTCATTTAACAGTGGCCTGCGCAGGAAACACAGCACCATCGACGGAAGACGGTCGACGGCCCGTCCCTTGACCAACGGACCGTCTTGTTGCTCCGTGGTTGTGGACTGAGGCTATTCTTTGTATTCCTTTCCCCCATGCCTAAGTTCCAATTTATGAAACCTCACTTACGGGGCGTCGATTGACCCACTGGGCGTCGATTGCCATCGGTAGGTGGGCTGTCTTGGACAGTTTTGGGCACCAATTTGGGTCCTTCCTCAAGGACCCTTGGATGGTCCTTGGGGATACTTGCCTGTACGTTTCCAACCCAAACATGACCATATACAATTTTAGGGCCTCTCACATGAATTTCACCCAAAACGAACACGTAAAACTCGACGAAACATGCATAGACACACAAGGTTATTTCAAGGCACTTCTTTCAAACGTCATGGACGTTCTTGGACGTTTGACCTCCAAACTTCACAAAACTTGAAACACTGCCTATATACACAATACTGCCTCATTTAAGGACCATATAAGCTCATTCATCACTTATAAACACATAAAACCACATATGAGGCACTTAGGTGACTTAGTCATCGAACGTGTTAGTCGTCCCTTGACGTTTGACTTCCAATACACGTAAACTCTTAGCTAACGCCTCTATGCCACATTATAGACCTATTTAGGACCTGAGACCATCATGACAACCATGTTAGGCTCTAGCTTCACCTAAGTCATTTTCGGGATCTTATCGTTGTATCTAGATGTTTCAACCCTAAATACGACCATATACATTTTAGGGTAATATCCTATTATGTTAGGCACCAAAAAATACATTTAACATCCAAAGTCACACAAAACACACTAGCACGCTTCAAGACTAACTTCCGAATGTCTTGGTCGTTCTTGGACGTTTGACCTCCAACCCTTTTCAAATCCACTATAGAAGCTGTAAAATACTTTATTTACATATTATTAACCTTTTAAGGAACATGTGAGGCTCTAAATATATTAGTTCATTTTGATGGTCTTGACACTTTATGAAGCCCGACCCTCCGCGAATATGGAACGACTCATGTGAACGTAGAGGTCAATATCTTGAACCTCGGTGAACATGGTCAAGACTCCGTGAATGTCGGGATCCTCACATCCTCATATCCATGAATGTGGTCATAAGCTTCACTAATGTGGACAGTTGGCACCAGAACACACACAAAGACAACACAAAATCCTCCGAATAAACCCTCATGATTCGTTCGGAACCCCATACACACAAACCCAAATATGCTACCTGACTAAACTTAATGTTCCATACTCACCATCGAAACATGAATCTGAAGTCTTCCTGATCCAAAACCCAGGAAAGACACCAAAAACAAACATAACACCTATAAAAGTCTAAAACAAGATGGGACCTCTCAAAATTCAACCAAAACCTCCCCAAGGCGTAAAATCAGCCACTAAGTTCAACGAAACTATTAGAACTTCGATCCGAGCATCCATACTTTAAATATTGATCAAATGCAACCAAAACAATCTCAATAATTTCAAACCTATGACCTTAAATTCACGAAAAGACTTTGAAGCAGAAATTGAAAACTCTTTTAGACCAATTTTAACATTTTAGGATTGATGGGATCAACGAAACTTCATTCCAAGACTCAAAACTCCAAAATACACCAAAACGAATAATTAAAAACAACTTTAGCCTTTCAAATACTTAAATTTTCACAATTCATAGTTTCTTATTCAAAACTCAAAACCAATTTCAAAATTTGACAAAACATATGGTGTGAAGTGGTAATTTTATGAAATATTCTAAAATAACCAAATGAATCATTACATTATCTACCAATAAATACATAATTTAGCTCAGAATGTAAAAACAACATAAATATATCAAATATAAGTTCAACCAAGACATATTTTTTAAACATATTCTTTAAATGTCTTTGGTTGTAAGTTTTTTTGTCAACAGATATGCAATCATAAGATCAGTTCTAATATTCTGAATTTAACACTCTTTGTTTATGAACATCTTCCTTGACAGTAAAGAAATTTAATTTCATATGTTTGTAATTTTTGGAGTGTATATCACTCTTGCGACTTGGTGGTGGTGTTGACAACCCCAAGTCCTGAAATGCAGTTCTGTAGCCATAATGCATGAATCACGGCGTCATAACATGACACAAATTCAACTTTCATTGTGGATGTAGCAATGATAGATTGTTTAGCATTATTCCACGATATTGCTCCTTCAACTAATAGGAACAAGTAACCAAATGTGGACTTTCTAGTATCAACACATCTAGCAAATCTGAATTTGAGTATCTCGTAACTTCTAAGTGATTGGATCTCCTATACATGAGCATTTAATCCTTCATTCCTTTCAGGTACCTTAAGACTTTTCTTGTAGCTTTTCAGTGATCTATTTCAAGATTACTTTGATATCTTCCTAGCTTTGACCACAAAATTAATAATTGGTCTTGTACAACTTTGAACATACATCAAACTTTCAACAATAGAAAAGTAAGAAAATGATTCCATTTTCTTTTGTATTACATCATTCTTTGGTTATTGTATGAGATTAAATTTGTTCCTCTTTTGAATAGGAACTATTCCTGCTAAATAATTGTTTATGTTAAATCTCTCTAGAATTCTTTTGATCTAGCCTTTTTTAGACAGTCCCAACAATTATTGTGATTTATCACAGAATATTTCTATCCCTATCAAATCGGAGGCCTCACCTATATCATTCATTTCAAAGTTCATAAAGAGAAAGTCTATCCTCTCACGCAATACCCCTTAATCATTAGCAACATGTAAAATGTCATGAATAGACATGACTAAAAACATATATCTACTTCCACTAATTTTTTAGTATATAAACTGATCAATGGTAATATTCTTAAATCCAAATGATGCTATGATATCATTAAATTTTATATACCATTGTCATGGGGCTTGTTTGAGTCACATATTGACTTCTGTAGGTTACACACCATTTGATCTTTTCCTTTAGTTTCAAAATTTCCTGGTTGGTCCATATAAACACCATCCTCGAGGTCTCTATTAAGAAAGACAGTTTCAACATGGTGTAACTCTAAATCATAATGAGTTATGAAAGTCGAAACAATTCTTAATGAGTCTTTCTTTGAGACGACTAAAACGGTCTCATTATAATCAATGCCTCCTCTGTGAGTGTATCCATTGGTAATAAGTCGGGTTTTATATTGTTCAATATTACCATTTGAATCACGTTTGGTCTTGAAGATCCATCTACACCCGATTCTTTTAGAAATTTATGATAATTGAAGAGATCGTAGATGCCGTTCTATTTCACGGAATTTAACTCTTCATTTATGGCATCAGTCCATTTATCAGATTCGGTGCTTTGTATGGCCTGAGAAAATGAAACCAGATCTTTATTATGTCCAATCTCAAAATTTGACTCTTGCAAATAAATCACATAATCATCTAAAATGAACGATTTTCTTTCTCTTTGAGATTTTCTTAATGGCGCTGTCTATTTGTGGTTCATTTGTGTCAAATACTTGTGAGTTAGTTCCTTCTTGAAGTGTTTCACCCAATTTTCTTTCACAAGAGGTACAACATTTGTTATTGGTGCGAAAGTAGGTACATTCATGGACAATGAACTATTTACCCTTACCTCATTAATTTTCACACTTTATCGTTACACACTCTCACTAACTTCACTACTCAGTTAATCTTGTATTATCGATTTCAATAATTCTTTAACTTTTATTTGGACAGTAAAACCTTTACCCTTTATATTTCTCTGGTTAATCAATAAAGTAACCACTTATCATTTGAGAATTTAATTTATTTTCATGTCAATTATAAATTGTAGCTCCCGCTGGACAACCCCAAACATGCAGATGTCTTAAACTAGGCTTTCTTGTAATCCACAGTTCAAAAGGGAATTTGGAATTTCCTTACGAGGAATCTTGTTTAATAAATATAAAATGATTTTGAGATCATATATCCACAATAATTTCGGCAATGAGGAATTACTCATCATACTCCTACTCATATCTATAAGTGTTCGATTACCCTTTTTTGCAACACCATTTTGTTGAAGTGTTCCTATCATAGTATATTGTGCACATATGACATGTTCTTAAAGAAATTTTACAAATGGATCTAAACATTGTCCTGATTTGTTATACTTTCCATAATATTCACCACCTCTATCTAACCTAATGATTTTCACTTTCCTATCTAATTGAATTTCAACCTCATTAACGTACACTTTGAGAGCGTATGTTGCTTGAATTATTTGTTCCAACAAATAGATATATCCATAACGTGAAAAATCATCGATAAAGGTGATAAAATATTTTTCTCCACAAAAAGATGGAACATCAAAGGATCCACAAATATCAGTTTGTATAATTTCAAGAAGTTGATTGCTCGTTGTGACACATTTTTTATATGGTTGGTTTGCTTTCTTTTAATGCAATCCAAACATATATCAAGATCAGCAAAATTTAAATTCGGAAGAATGTCATTCTTTACTAATTTTTTTATTCTTTTTTAAATACCCAAAAATTTATGCCACAAATAAATAGAACTTTTATTTAGTGAATTAATTTTAATTCCAATATTTTGATGAAAAATTATTATTTGAGTGTCAATCTATATAAACCATTATTACTAACACCAGGACCATAAAACAATATTCTTATATAAATTGAACCATTCATGTCCAACCTTCAAAATCAAATACATAAATATCAAGTCTTAAAAGAGAAATAAAATTCCTAGAAATTAAAGTTGTAATACATCATGACAATGTACAATCTCGAAGATCAACCAATAAGTCCCCATGCCTTCAATCTGAGTCTTCATGCAATTTCCCATAAACAAGAAATCCTTATTTGAATTTGTAATTTGGAGCATAGTGAACTCCTACAACATAGTGGATATATGACATAGTTGCAACAGAATCAAGCCACCAAGTATTATTAGGAATTTTTATTAAATTCGATTAGAAACATAAAGAAGCACTAAATGAACCTTTCTTTTTAAACCAAGCTTCACGTTTCTAGAAATCTCTCTGATAGTGTCATCCTTTTCTCCAGAAATTTCAGACATCATTGTTGAGATTATGAGCATCATGTGGAACTTTAGCATGTGCTTTCTTCTTCTTAAACTTGTTGGTCTTCACTGTAAGTCTTTTACCAACTGCTTGACCATCGAGGTTAATAGAATGACCTTCTTGCTTCTTAAGTATTGACTCTTCTTGAGTAGGCATACCGTATTATTCACTAACATCACACTTATCCTTAATAGTGTTATAGTTAATTTGGAATGGTCCATACTTAAGAGGTAATGTGTTCAGAATAAACAAAACCAAAAAAGTGTCATCCACTTTCATATCCAAGGTCTGAAGTCTTGCTGCAATGTTATTTATCTCGATGATATGATTTTACATACTTGAGACACATCAAACATCATGGTCTTGAGTTCAACCATTAGTATGTACAGTGAGAGACTTATCAATAGAATGAAAATGTTCTTCCAGAAACTTCAGGTATTACCTAATACTTTCTGTTTGTGGAAAAATAATTTTAATGTTTTTAGCAACAATAATTCACATGAACATAAAACTTAATCTGTTAGAGTGCTTCCATGATTTATGAAAAGACTTTTATCTTCACTGCTCTTATCAGTAATGAAAATAGGTTTGTCATTCAGCAGAGCCACGTCAAGACTCATCACACTTAGGTGGAATTGTACTTGTTCATTCAAGTCAAAGAAGTTCGATCCATTGAACATAGTCACATATGAAGCATGCAGATAAAGAGGAATAACTCCAAAATAGATATGCATGCTCACAAATCAAAAAACAATGTGAATTTAGTAAATGATAAAAGTACATCGTAATTCTCCTTTGGGTAGATACTATGATCATAATTTAAATGACATTTTTTAATATTTAATAGGCAATTAAATATATTTAGCCAAACATGTACAACATCTTTGAATATAAAATGTATGTTTGATTGAAAATATTAATTTATCTCATAATGTTCACTACTCATAGAGTGATTGATTCACCTTTGGGTGAACTCTTAAGTTCTAGAAATAGTGAAAGTCAATTTATCTATTTATTTTCAATACAGGTCTTTCATCAACTTTCATAGATAAATGACAATTTTATAAATGCATATTTTTCTTAATCATTCTGGTTTGGCCACTTTGGTGACTAACAAACTATATAAATATAAATACAGACATAAAATCATAAAACTTTATTCATGTGAATAATTTTAAACATTTTAGTTTGACCACTTTGGTGACTTACAAAATATAGAAACATAATATACGCATTACGTGATCATAAATATTATATGTGTAGACTCCACTTTGGTGACTAACAAACTATTTTACACTAAGTACACACACATTATTTACTGCCTAATATAATGAGCACTTTAATTTATTGCACAATCTAAACAAAAACATGATAATACATTATGGAAAGATTGAGATTTTTCAAAAAATTATGCAAATTAAACATTACTAACACCACTTCAGTAACATCAGAGTCCAAACACCTTAAATAATCAAGCATAAAATATGAATTTATTCATGTTATTCTTACACCTTCTTCCAGAAAAATAAATAAATAAATAAAAGGAGCTATGAAATTCTTAAGAACAATAAAAGAGAACCAAATTCCAGACACTTTCAAATTCTTCTCTGGATTCCAATTGAACATCTTTCAATTCCTTGAAGATCAAATTTGATTAAAAACTAAGATTTATTCTTGTTTAAGCATTATACAAAACTGGCAAAAATCTTCATGAAAAAAAGGCTAGAATTTGTTCTTGTTTAAACAAATCAACAACACAGATATATGAAGATTATTCAGTTCAAATAATTCAGGCTCGGATGTCATATGTAATATTAGATATTTTAATATACCTCGTGATCTTGAACACGATAATCTTAGAGAATATGTGATAACCTTATTGGGTGAATCTTCTTTAGATATATTTATTATATAACTTGGATCATAATTAAAAATTATTCTTACAATACGATCCTATGATTATTTACTAGCAATTTAATATTCATTTGCATTAACCTTTGAAGTATCCAATATCTATCATATCACCATCACAGGAATATCAACTATTTGCAACAATTTAGTTTGTATCATAATTCGCCTAACTGTGTTATTTCTTCTCATTTGGTATCACAAGTGGGGTTAGAGATAGATTACGAGAATCTTTGCAAGTCATTTGATTATGAAGCTAAAGGTGTGCAAATTCCCTTTTTGTTGTATTATCTTATACCAATTTTTTGGATTAAATTTGAGTGCATGAACAATTAAATTTTATAGGCGAATTCATTCTAATCTCTATTCATGGTAGGTGAATTTATTTATTTTTTACTTTTCTACTCATGTTAAGGTATTTTATGAATTTTTTTACCTTTCTACTCAATATTTTTAGATAATAATATTTATTTTTGTATGATGGATAAGTTGAATGATTAATGCTTATATGATTCTAACGCCCCACGACTTCCATTATACAAAAAAAATAGCTTGATAGTTTATGTTGCAAGTCTGCAATAATACGCATAGTTCTTGAGGTGTTTAACTGAACTTCTTCATTCATTCATATATTTTTATGGTTATTTTTAAAATTCATAAAAAAGGTAATAATTTACCTGATGTGTTTTAACTCCTAATTAATGAGAATCTTCCCACTCTTTTTCATAGAGGATACTTTGATTTTTTTAATAGTACTATTGATGGATGATCGGACACTTGTTTTGAATTTACTAGCTCGCTCCTAATATTTTCTTATTTAATCTTTAAGAAAATCACTATTGCTATAATCTACATACTACGGTAGCCCCCACTCCCTACATGTAAAAACATGACAAGTTGGAAGAGAAAAATCCGCAAAGCAAAAGTTTCTTGGACCATTAATCTATACTGCATCATGTCAAGAGGAATTTATGAGTTTAATTAGTTATATGGATCGTATAAATTTTTTTGCGTCATTAGTTCATTTAAGACAGAATGATATATATATATATATATATATATATATATATATATATATATATATATTACCTTATAAGTATGAACTCTTAATTTGAATGTTAAATTACGATGATATTCCTAACTTAGGTTAGTACATTTTTAATGAGTTGTGATTTTTTCAATAAGTTGTAACTTTTACAAAGTGTTGTGACTTCTCTACAAAATCTTGAAATATTTGTTCATACTATCCTTTGTTGACTAAAAATAGAGGGAATTTCTCTCATTTTCCAACCACAATTTTTTCTAATCTTATATTCTTCTTCTTCTTGCATTTTAATTTTTTTTGTGTAATTTATTATCGTTGAGTGAGTTCATAGTTTAGCGTAATATGATGTACCACTATTCTGATGAAGTAAGTCATTCTATCCTAAGAGGATATATTCCATAACCTTGAGTACTTAGGAAAATAATATAATTTTGATGATATAATAATTATTTTCTTTCTTAATGTATACATTAGTATGTACTGTTTCTATATATGAAATTAACATGGTGTAGTCTAAATTTATTTGTTTTTGTTAATAATTTCTCTTGTGATGGTAGATATATGCTTCTAAATGTCTTTTTTCCAAAATTTAGACAATTGTCACGATTTGTTTTTGATACTCAAGATAAAAGAATGACTTTATTTATCAATGCTACTTATGTGATTTAGACTCGCATGAAGTTTACTTCAAAACAGTTATTACTATATAAACACAGCCCTTTCGTTTTACTTATTTACTATTTCTTAATATTTCAGCATTTTAAACGAAGAAAAGTTCATATGACTTGTAATAATGTCAGTTGAAGTTTGTATTAGTTTAATTTTTATTATTTATTTAATAGCTAATTTTATGATATAAATATTTTCATTAATGCAAATATTTATTTATATTTGGATAGGTATTTGTATTTAAATTGAAGTATTATGTATGTCACCAATGTATTATCGAGTTAACGAGATCTTCTAACTTCAAAATATATTATTTTAAGATGTTCCGAGTTATTCTTTTTTTAAAAAAAACTCACAACAAATGTAAAAATATGTGAATATATAAAATGTAGTTATTCTCTTCACATGTTCATATGACATCTAAACAATTTAACGTTGAATAGACATGCAAAGCACATTTAGTTAGATGATAGCAAAAATACAAAACAAATATTGTCTATAAGGTAATATTACTGAGATCAGACAAATTACATTATTGAACCTCATCAAGTTGAAACAAATATATACATAATTACACATAACTAATAAAAATTTCCATTAACCATATTCATAGTTTTGCATGAATAAGAGATATATATGTGACGATCCACATTGAACATTCACAAAAGAATCTGTAATATTATTTTTGCTAAACTTATTATTCAAATCTTTGCTTAAAAAAGCAATACTATTTACTATAATAAATATTATTGAAATTGATAATCACGTGCAACACACGTGTCAGAAAACTAGTGTGTGTATATATATAGTTTAAGTAAATGTTTAAAATCTACTTATCGTGATCAAAAAAATTACACTATATAGATTAAATTTTGTTAATTCAGTTTATTATCTAAATGTAGAGTAATTTAGTAATTAAATCTTAAGACATTCGAGTTCAGAATAATACTAGACAAACTTTGGGTGACGAATAATGTGATCTACTTTCAATAAATAACATAAAATGCAAGATATAACTTTTAGTAATTCCTTTTTCTTAATTTTCAGGTTTGCAATAGTTTATTAATGGTACTTACATTAATAGTCACTAATCATGCCATTAACTTATAGTATTTAACCCCTTCCTTATCAGATTTAATTTTCACATTACTTTAAATATTCATATACAATTTAACTAATACTTTAGCACTTTGATGACTACTCCCCGCACTAAACAAAGATTGCAAAGGCAAAGTAAGATATAACTTATTTTCCTTCTTCTTAATGTGCTATATAGTCATTGAATTCAGAATGAATCTAATTCATGGACGTTCATATATAAATATACACATGCGCAAGCGTCTTTTTTCTTTTTTTTTTGCATGTCCTTATAGATCAAGTTATCGATTTAATCCAAACTCTTTTATTGAGAACGCTTTATATGAATTGAAAAGGACTCTAACCTCCACGGTATTTAACACAAGATCTTGACCCTCACATATCGATTTGTTTCACCACAGAGGCCTCTTGAAAGTAAATTAATCATGTTTTGTGAATATAACATCTATTTAGTGTGTTGTTTGAAATATTATATGACAAAAATGGATCTATTGATCAGTTATGTCATATATATTATCATGAGTTAGACATCCCATTACTTCAAGAGTTCAAGGAAAAATGCAGTCTTTATCCTAGATGTTCAAGTAATTGTTAAATTTAAACCTATAATTTCAGAAGTATCAGAACTTTGAATACATTTTCACGATCCAAGGTAGCCTCTAGGCGTAACATGGTGTATAAGACCCCGAGAGGCCCCATACAAGTCACTTAGCTTTCATCATACAAGAAATCGAATAAAGAAATTTAAAAGACAATTTCAATGTATCACAATTTTTTTTATAGAAAAACGAAAATCTAAACATCGTCTCAAAGCCATCTAGTACATAAGAATGAATCTAGGCATAGCCCGTACATCATGTTCCAAAACGGATAGTAAGGAAAGACTGAAAACAATAAGTGTACGATCCTCGAAGCATGAAGCCACTTACTAAAACTCGAAATATCCTCAACAAACTCTAGCCACGAAACTAGGAACCCTAACTATTGGACCCTACATTTGTGAAAATGTAGGCAAGAATATGCGTTAGTGCAAAATATATTTCAAGTAGGATAGCCATACATGAAAACATTTTGAAACTTGCTAAAAAGGGAATTTTTCATGACATGCAATGACCAAGCTAAAACAGGAGTATAAAGAGTTAGAAAACATAAGTTATAAAACAAGATCAATGCAAGCTAACATCTTCAAAACATTTATGAGATGCTTAAAAAAGTAACCTTAGTTTATTATGGGAAATTACCCTTTAACCGACATAGAGACAATTTGAGCTACAACATTGAATCTGGTGTGTAACGACCTTCCCCAACGTTATAGAAAAGCCAACGGAGAAAATTTTTGGACCAGAAAACTTTTTGGTAGTAACTTGAAAAATCATAGCCTAGTCAAGATTTAGATGAAATCGGAGTCAGTGAGGTCTAGGGAGATCTAGTCATGAATGAGAGATCTAATAATGAATTTGGTCGCACTATTAGATAGATAAGACGTTAAGGAACCCGTGCGACTTTACGAAATCAAATTCAGGTGAGTAGAACTCCAAAAATTGATCTTAGCATGAACGGGTAGTTTTTGAGTGTCATGGGATAAAGGTGTGTTGTGAAATGGGGGTTTGAAACTCAACTTTCGACTCTCTATTTCTGTGCACTCTACCATGGCTAGAATTATCCTACCAGGACAGGCCGCTGTGGCAGCATGGGGGCCGCCATAGCGGGCCACTCGCGACTTAAGTCGGAAATAAATTCCAAAAACATCTTTATTCTGCAAACTTCGTTCTTAAGATCTAGGAGACAACCCCGGGCAATTACTTGACAATTTTCTACTACTTTTGGTGAAAAGGGTAAGGTTCTTACCTTTCTAATCTGTTTTTCGATCCGTAGAACTTAGATTCTTGGTTATTTATTATTGGGGGGGGGGGGAATGAATTTAATGGTGGGAAAAAATCTCTGCTTGCACCTTAGGATCATGGGATTGGTGTTGGATTATTGGGTTTTTTATAATCTGGATAATTAGACCTTTAATTGTTGATCTTACGTATATTAATTGTTCGTAGGCCTAAAACAAGTGGAGAGAATCCAAAAAGGGAATATTCAAGTATCTTAGAAGGATTCAAGCTTGGTTTCGAGGTAGGTGATGGTTGATTTCATGTTTGTGTGATGTATGTTAGTATTTTCTTCATTGTAATGCATGTATGTCTGTTAATGTTGCACAATTGATCATATTTAATGCAAAAATGTATGAATGGATGAATATATGCCATGAATCAACACTTCATTGTATGATTATGAGAGTGTACATCGTGATTGTGATTGTGACTGGTTGAATGGATCGGGTGTTACGTTCCAACACACTAACTAGGATCGGATGTCAACTATCGACATAAATATTGGAACGGGTGTCACATTCTGACACACTAACTTGGATCGGGTGTCACGATCCCGCACACTAACATTTTGAGTATGAGTTTTATGAGAGGACCTTTTACTTGTAATATATGTATATTATTGAGAACATGGAAGGCTACATTTCTCCTGAAAAGATAACTAATATTGTATATGTTCGGTATATGACTGTTTACTTTGTTGTGACTGCTTGCATATGTTTCACCTACTGGAAAATCCACTTCATCCTGTCGATACATTGCGGTTGTGTATTGATACTGCACTTGCTCTTTCTTTGTTGAGTACACAACATCTTCAGACGTCTACTAATAGACCTCGTTTTGGAGATCAGTGAGCAAGATCGGATTCAAGGGTGAACCAGTTCTTTCAGGCTGTCATGGGTCCTCTATGTTTTAGTCCACTCTTTCCGGACTCAGACTTTCTAGTTAGACTTATTCGTATGTTTAGTTAGGTTGTACTTATTTTCGTTAGACTTGTTGAACTTTGGCGTTTTGGTACATTCAATTTCAAATTCTAGGGGTGTGTTCCACAATGTTTTAGTAATGATTTGTTAAACTTTCAGAGTTTATGGGAACTGTACTTTATTTCTGTATTCAAACTTGATTTTGTATCTATAAATGCTTAGTTCTTGGGTTAGCTGATTTGTATTAATGGTTTTCCCACCGAAAGGTTAGTGTGGGTGTCAATTGTGATCGTCTGCATCATGACACGGTGTCTCCCATACTGAAAAGAGTTATCCTACTTACCAATGTAAGGATCATGAACTTCTAGCTTAGGTGTATCCATGTAAGATCCCAAAATGACATAGGTGAAATAGATCCTAACATGGTTTTCATGGTGTTATAAGTTCCTAAATTGGTCTATAATGTGGTATAGAGGCAGTAGCTAAGATGTTAGGTGCATTGGAAGTCAAACGTCAAGGGACGACTAAGACGTTCGACGACTAAGTCACCTATGTGCCTCATATGTGGTTTTATGTGTTTATGTGTGATTCATGAGGTTATGAAGTCCTTAAATGAGTTAATATGGTGAATATAGGCAGTGTGTCAGGTTTCGTGAAGTTTGGAGGTCAAACGTCCAAGAACGTCCATGATGTTCGAAAGATGTTCCTTGAAATTACATTGTGTGTCTAAGAATGTTTTGTCCAGTTTTACGTGTTTGTTTTGGGTGAAATTCATGTGAGAGTTCCTAAACTCATAAACACTCATGTTTGGGTTGGAAACGTCCAGGCAAATATCCCCAAGGACCATCCATGGGTCCTTAAGGAAGGACCCTTCATGGTGCCCAAGACTGCCCAAGACAGCCCAACCAACGGTTGGCAATCGACGCCCAGTGGGTCAGTCGACTCCCCGTTGGTGGTGGATCGTCAATTGGGACTTATTCATGGGAGAGGTGAGGCCAAAGACCAGTCTCAAGACCACGGACCAACAGAACGGTCCGTTGGTCAAAGGACGGGCCATCGTTTGGAACCGTCTGTGAGGACTGGTTCCCTGCGCAGTTCATTGCTAATGGTATTTTGGGTATTTTAGATATGTATATATGTATTTAACACTTAGAAGAATTCATTCTTCCAAATCAAAACCCCAAAATCCCTTAGAAATTCCATATAACTCCATTGCAGGAAAAACTCAAGGAAGAGCTTGGATTGGATATTTGAGTGGTGATTCTTCATCAAATTGGAGGATTAAAATCATTGAGGTATATTTTTTGATCCTTGAAACTCTATTAATCAAGGATCCCAAATTCAAAGGAGTTTCCTAAAGTTTTTAAAAGATGAACTTGTCCAATTTCATGATCTATCCATGGGTTCTTGCATTAAAGGTTTTTAATCATTTAATATTGATTGAATTTTGGTTATTTATATGATTTTAACTCAATTAACCTATTAACCCATGTAATTGATGAACCCTAGTTTTTGACTACTTTATGGGTTAAGTGATATTGTCTTAATGCTTGTGAATTCTAGTGTAGTTTTCTATGGGCTATTGAATGATGTAAGAATTGTATTCAATTGATGTCTAATTGGTCTTATATTGATAAATCTATATTTAATTGAATTAGATTCATTGAGTATTATGATTTATGTATTGAATTGATGTTGTTCGCCATGGGTAAGGGCCTTATGGTATTGAATTAGATGATTTAGACATGTATTGAAGTGGAGAGAATGGATTGGTGGTACGCTGCCCTATTTCTCTTTATTTTAAGTATTATAGCTATTTAATTATGTTGTGATTTGTATGGACCACTTATGGTGGCGGTGTTATGTGAATGATGTGGCCTTGTCGGCGTTATTTTAAGTATTATGATGATCATGGCCTTGTCGGCACTACTTGAAGCAATGTGATGATTTGTGTAGTTGATTTTGTGAAGTATGATCATACCTACCTACATGTGAAGTAATGTGAAAGTATGTGTTCTACTATTGAATTTATTAGGTGATCATGTTAGACTATGATTATGTGTTCTTGTGTGTAGTCTTAGAGTTGATGCATGATTGTTCCTACTTGACAAAATGAGTCTATGATGGTTATATTGATAATGATATAATAATGTATAGTGATGTACCATGGTTTTACGGTACTTCCAATGCTTTTTCCTTAAGTTTAGTGTGTGTCTAAGGCCTTTTTTTAGTAGTTTTAATGTGTTTTTCTTTGTGTTTGCAGGAAAACTGTCCAGAACGAAAACGCTGAAGTTTGTGCTGAAATCTGAAGAAGTGATGACCTACGGAGCAATCGACGGTCCATCGACCCATTGACGGTCCGTAGGTGGTAACTGTCGATTGAAGATTTAAGCTGCTGAAGAAAGATCGGGGAATTAAGACTAAGTGTGGGTCTATAGAAGGGTTGACGGTCCATCAACACATCGATGGACCGTCCTGGCAAACCGTTGGTGTTAACAGAATGTAGTCCAGTACCGGAGTTGAAAAAAAGATTCTAAGTGTGGAGCAACAGAGTCCATCGACGGATCGTAAGGCCATTGACAAACCGTCGATGGGGTCCATCGATGGTAACAGAATGATTGAAGAAAATGACAGCTGAAAAAGAGTTCAAGTATGGACCGACGGATGCGTCGACGGTCCGTCGATCCGTCAATGGTCCGTCGATCCATCGACGGACCGTCAGTAAGGTCGTCGACTCGAGACGCGTTTTGGACAGATTTTTCCTTATTTAGGTTTTCTTTTTACTTTAGGACTCTATTATTATAAATAGGACAAAAGACCTCGTTTTGGGGGTTAGACGCTTTTATTTGTTTTTGAGACTTGTGTTATTGGAAGAAAAATTTGGGTTTTGGTAAATACTTATACTTTCCGGAATCGTTTCTTACAATATATTCATTAATTCAAGTGGTATTTTCTGGGTTTTCTTCAACTCGTTAAAATAAGTATATGATTTCTTGTTTAATAAATATGAATTGTGTAATATCTAACATGACTAAGTAAATCCACAACTAGGGTTATGGGAACCATGGGTATTTAATAAAGTAAAACTAGCTAAAACAACAATTCTACAATAGTTTCTTGCATGTATTGATAATTCTTTCGTTTAGAAGTCTTTTTAACGGTGGCAAACATTAGAACTCGCCTTGTTGCTACTTACTGGACCAAGGAAGCAGATAATAAGAAAAGAATTATCAACGTAGATTTAGTATACACTATATAATAGGCTAGTTTCAATTGGTGCGAAGTAGTAACTTAGCCATACATTGAATATGATGCTTAATATGAGGTAAAAGGTAAATGTTTAGTAAAGTATACACACGAAGCCGGACCAAGGTGCGGAGTGAAATTCCCTAGTTTCCGGACCAAGGAATTAGGGATACATAACTTACCAATTTGCATGCAAGATACTAGGAAAGAGTTGTTATAGCTAGGGTTACTGCGTTATGAACCTATGGGGAACACTTACACCCTAGTTTCTCTCATCACTTGATAAACATCAAATATTGGAACTTGCTACTTTTTTACTTTGAATTAATTAAATACTTTTGTTACACAAAATCCCCCCTTTAATTGTTTGTTTTCGGAAAGGACTTGACTAAACAGAAGTAATCGTAGAGTAAAGTTAAGTCTAAACCATTTTCCTCGTGGGATCGACCCCAACCTAACATTTGGGTTATTTACTTGATACGACCACTTATACTTCTTTAGGGAAGTGTAATTTGAGCGTATATCAGGAGAATTGGCGCCAAGGTCAAGGAAATCAAGGTCAGAACTATGGGACTTACAACCGAGAGGGTCACTATGTTCGTGAAGGAAACTACAACCGCGACAACAACTTCAACTGGATTAACTATGGAAACAGAAACAATTGAAGTGGGCCTTATGTTCCACCTCAAAATCAGGAAGTTGCTCCTAGGGATGGTGGAGGTATGGCGCGAGTTGAAGACATGTTGCAAAAGATGAGGAGGAGGTTTGACGCATGTGATGAGCAAGCCAAGTAATTCAGAGGTGATTTGGCTAATATTGGGCAAAAAGTGGATGCACATGCAGTCTCAATCAAGCATCTTGAGATGCAAATGGCCCAATTGTCGTCTACTATGAACCCTCGTCAATCGGGTACTCTTCCTAGCAACACTGTTCAAAATCCGAAGAATGATGGACATTGTATGGCACTCACTACTCGAGGTGGTAAGCAAACCATAGATCCACCTATGCCGTCTGGCGTAGAAAATAAGATGAGAAGAGAAGATGAGGTAGTAGAAGCTAGTGGTGAGTTGGTAGATGAAGCAGTAAAAGAAGCAGAGAAGCCCCAAAAGGTGACTCCCAGTCCAAGACCACCACCACCATTCCCGCAAAGGTTGGTGAAAAAGATCGAGGATGGTAAATACCGGCGTTTTATTAATATGTTGAAACAGCTTTCCATCAATGTTCCTTTAATAGAAGCTCTTGAACAAATGCCCGATCACGCCAAGTTCATGAAAGATATGGTCACTAAGAAGAGATCGGTTAGTTTTGAGGATGATGATAAGATGCAACACTGTAGTGCTTTTCCTACAAGGTCTCTAGTGCAAAATAAAGAAGATCCGGGTGCTTTCACTATTCCATGTACAATCGGGCTGTTACACTTCGCTAAAGCATTATGTGATCTTGGGGCAAGCATAAATCTCATGCCTCTACCCATCTACAAAAAGTTGTGTCTGGGTGATCCAAAGCCCACTGCGATGCGGCTACTGATGGCCGATCAAACAGTGAAGATGCCTATTGGGATACTCCACGATGTATTAGTGAAGGTGGAGTCATTCATATTTTTGGCCGATTTTGTGATTCTTGATTGTGAGGTGGATTTTGAGGTGCCTATTATTCTTGGGAGGCCATTTCTTGCTATCGGTCGCGCCCTGGTTGACATGAAGAAAGGGCAGATGAAGTTTTGATTAAACAATGAAGAAGTGACTTTCAATATTTGTAGGTCCATGAGGCAAAGAGGTGAGCTCCAATCGGTATCTGTGATATCCTACAAAGTTGAGAGTTCGTCAGAGGTCAAAATAGGAGAACGTCTTGGTGTTGAGGCACTAGCAAGAGTTATTATGAACTTTGAGAGTGATGGTATTGTAGAGTATGGGTCATTGGTTGCGGAATTTGATCGAGGTGATGTTCGGTTCAAACCCAAGAAATTGGAGTTAGATATGATGCATCGCGAGTCTCCACCCGCGAAACCATCTATTGAGGAGGCTCCAAAATTAGAGCGTAAGTCTCTACCACCTCATCTGAGGTATGTATTCTTGGGGAAAGATGACACTTTGCCGGTAATTATTTCGTCATATTTGAAGATGCAACAAGTAGAGTATCTGGTTGAAGTATCGAAGAGGTTCAAGAGAGCTATTGGGTGGACTATTGCAGATATTATTGGGATCCCTCCCGGTATTTGTTCACACAAAATCTACCTCATGCCCGATCATAAGCCAAGTACTGATCACCTGAGACGTTTAAATCCACCTATGCAAGAGGTAGTGAAGAAGGAAATTATTAAGTGGTTGGATGCTGGAGTCATATATCCGATCGCTGATAGTAGTTGGGTATGCCCTGTTCAGTGTGTGCCCAAGAAAGGCGGAATGACTGTGGTCCCTAATGAGAAAAATGAGCTTCTTCAAATGAGGCCGGTGATCGGATGGAGAGTGTGTATGGATTACCAGAAATTGAATGCATGGACTGAGAAGGACCATTTTCCTATGCCCTTCATGGATCAGATGCTGGATAGGCTTGCAGGAAAGGGGTGGTATTATTTTCTTGATGCTTATTCGGGTTACAATCAAATCTCTACTGCACGGGAAGATCAAGAGAAAACCACTTTTACTTGTCCTTATGGAACTTTCGTGTTCAAGAGGATGCCCTTCGGGTTGTGTAATGCACCGGCTACTTTTCAGAAATGTATGATGTCTGTATTGTCCGATATGGTGGAGGACACCATTGAGGTATTTATGGATAATTTTTCTGTTGTTGGTGACTCATTTGATCATTGTTTGAGTCACTTGTCTGAAGTTCTCAAAAGATGTGAAGAGTGCAACCTTGTGCTAAATTGGGGAAAATGTCACTTTATGGTGAAAGAGGGTATTGTATTGGGCCATCGCATCTCAGAGAAGGGTATAGAGGTTGATCGAACTAAAGTCGAGGTGATAGAGAGACTTCCTCCACCCATCTCTGTAAAAGGTGTGAGGAGTTTTCTTGGGCATTCGGGCTTCTATCGGAGGTTCATCAAGGATTTTTCAAAGATTGCACATCCTCTGTGCAAGTTACTTGAGAAAGAGTGTAAGTTTTATTTTGATGAATCCTGTCTTAAGGCATTTGGTGAGTTGAAGGAGAAATTGGTGTCTGCGCCCATTATTATTTCCCCGAATTGGAGTAAGCCATTTGAGGAGATGTGTGATGCTAGTGGGGTTGCGCTTGGTGTAGTTTTGGGTCAAAGAAGGGATAAAATCCTTCACCCAATTTACTATGCCAGTAAAGCCCTTAATGAATCCCAAAAGAACTACACTGTGACTGAACAGGAGCTCCTTGCGGGGGTCTTTGCTTTCGAGAAATTTCGCTCATATTTGCTTGGCACAAGAGTTATAGTGCATATTGGTCATTCTACCTTGAGATATTTGATGGCAAAGAAGGATATCAAAACAGAGGTTAATTCCTTTGGTATTACTGTTGCAAGAGTTTGACTTTGAAGTGAAAGATAGAAAAGGGACCGAAAATCAAGTTGCCGATCACTTGTCAAGACTAGAGGATGAATCTATGTGGGAGTTGGGTTAAAAGGCTGAAATTGATGATACTTTCCGTGATGAGCATGTGTATTGGCCTCTTCTCAAGACTTGATTTCATGGTTTGCTGATTTTGCGAATTACTTGGCAAGTGATATCATCCCATCGGACTTGTACTTTCATCAAAGCAAAAAGTTCATGAATGATGTGAAAAATTTCTTTTGGGATGAGACATATTTATATAGGATTTGTGCCGATGTGCTTATTCGGCGTTGTGTGCCGGAAGTTGAGATGTTGAGTATTTTAGAAGCATGCCACTCCTCGTCTGTGGGTGGGCCTATAAAATCTTGCAATGTGGCTACTATTGGCCAACCATCCACCAAGATGCTCATGAGTTTGCCAAGGCATGTGATAGGTGCCAAAGAGATGGAGGTGTTTCTAGACGGCAAGAACTCCCTTTAAATCCCATTCTTTTCTTGAGTTATTTGACGTGTGGGGTATTGACTTTATGGGACCCTTTGTGAATTCTCATGGGATGAAGTATATTCTTGTGGCGGTTGATTATGTGTCAAAATGGGTGGAAGCCATAGCACTGGCAAATAATAAAGGGAAGAGTGTCACCGCGTTCTTGAAAAAGAACATATTTTTCATATTTGGCACCCCAAGGGCCAATATTAGTGATGGGGGATCCCACTTTTGTAACAAGTTGTTCAAAGGGTTGTTGGAGAAATATGAGGTTCGCCACAATGTGGCCACGCGAAACCATCCTCAGACTAGTGGGCAAGTTGAGGTGTCAAACAGGGAAATCAAGCAGATTCTGGCGAAAACGGTGAATGCGAGTAGAACGGATTGGTCAAGGAGGCTTCATGATGCTCTTTGAGCCTACCGGACAGCATACGAGACGCCCATAGGTATGTCTCCATACCAACTTGTATATGGGAAGGCTTGTCACTTGCCGGTTGAGTTAGAGTATAAGGCCATGTGGGCAATGAAGAAACTTAAGATGGATTGGAATGAAGCAGCGGAACAAAGGTTGAATGGGTTAAATGAGCTTGATGAGTTTCGCTTGAAGGCATATGAAAGTTCAGCCCTCTACAAAGAAAAGATGAAGATGTACCATGACCAAAAGATTCAGAAGCGCGATTTTGTTGTTGGGGATTTGGTGCTTTTGTTCAACTCTAGGTTGCGCTTGTTTTCGGGCAAACTCAAGTCCAAATGGATTGGTCCATTCTTGATCACCCAAGTTTTCTCTCATGGAACGGTTGAGTTGGAGAATAAGAAAGGTGTAAGGTTCCAGGTGAACGGGCAATGAATCAAAATCTATCTAGGGCATGCTGAAAATGCGAATGAAGTGATCGAGGCATACCATCTTCATGAAGTCTGAGTAATCAAGAGTCCTACGTCGTGCCGCGATGTTAAATAAAGCGCTGATTGGGAGGCAACCCAATATGTATCCTCTAGCCAACAATAGGTTTTTCGTGATTTTATAGGCGTAGTTGCATTATTTCTGTTTTTCTTACTTAATGTTACATATGAATTTTCTTTTGCTTTCTTTTTAGAAGTATTGGCTAGCGAGTAGACTAGAGTCCGTGTCCAAAAAGCATCCAAAAAATACAAAAAGATTAGCTTATTGGGTGTTAAATGTGCAGGGACCAAATCAATAGAAATCTGCAGAAAATTAGTCTGGTGCACTGATCAAAGGACCAATCGACGCACCGTCGTCCCATCGACGGACCGTCGATAGGGTTCGTAGATCACAGGTTTGTTTTTATAAATTTTTCTAAGTTAGGGCACAGTCGACGGAACGGTCGACGAAGCGTCGATGAGTTTACGGTCCGTCGACGGGGAATCGTTAGTTCCCAAAACCCAATTACCCAACCCGACCCGACCGGCTATACATTGAATTTTTAAACTTTTCAGTTACCCCACCCTTTCAAATCCCCTTCCCAACCGTTTCCCTCCCCATTTCTTTCAACTCCTCCACTCACTCACCAATTTACACCCCCTTAAACACTCTGATTTCCCTCTTCCCCAAATCCCCATAACTCCCACAGGCTTTTCTCTTCCAAATACCCATCAGTTTCTGTCTTCCTTCAAGTCGGTGTTCAAAGTTTGGCTCGGTGTGGTTTCGTATACAAATTCATCTTTCCTTTAACTCCACTACAGTACACAGGTATGTCATTCTGATCTGCTCAATGAATTCTCGTTCATTTCCATGCTAAATTGATGTCATACGTATGTGGGTATTAACTTTGGGACAAAATTGCATGCTTAAATTGTTGAAACTAAGTACCTAGTCCCTTAGAATAATGGAAAGTGAATGGGTTGGGGTTTTATTGTTGAAATGTAATGTGTTTTGAGTGTTGTGTTTCCTATTTAGGGTTCGATCCTTTAGAATCTAGGTTTGAAATTGCGATAATCCATGCCCTAGGAATGACGAAATAGTTTGTTACATCCTAGATGAACTTAATGAATCTTAGTGTGCTTAAATATTGTTCTTTGGGGTACCAACCATGGCTTACCAAAAATCTGTCTGACCAACAGTACGAGACCCTATCTACGGACCGTCGGTCAAGTCTGTCAATAGCCACTCCCCATATTTGCCTAACTCTGGAACGACGGACGTGGTCTATGGTCCGTCGGTTGATCGACGGACAGTCCTGCACGTCTGTCATCTTTAACAGAACCCTGTTTGCTGAGGGTTCCCAAATTTTAGTATATGTGTCTACCCACGGGGGTGGTCGACGGTCCGTCGTCTTATCGACGGACCGTCCTGCAAGTCCGTCATCATTAACAGAAACTTTGCATGTCCAACATTTTAAATTTATTCTAAGTGTCCACCGACGGTCTAGGTCTACGGCCCATCAATTAATTGACAGACCATCCTGCAAGACCGTCGTCTCTAACAGAACCTGTGTTTCTAGAAATCTGAATTTTTTTTCTAAGTGTCCAACGATAGCCTATGTCGACTGTCTGTCGTTTCATCGACGGACCGTCCTGCACTTCCGTCGTCTCTAACAGAACCTGTGTTTCAGAAATTCCAATTTTTTTTTACCAATTGTCCATCGACGGACACCACTGACGGATCGTCGTTCCATCGATGGACCGTCGTCAGTGTCCGTCAGTCAGTTCTACAGTTCTGAACTGGACTGTGTTTTGTGTTTCACAGTTTGGTATTGCTTCTCTTGGTGTGTCAGATGTTTAAAATGAAACTAATAACTCTTCTTTGCAGGTACCAATGGCCCCCAAGCAAGACTTAGTCTACTCTCGAGGATGTTCCAAGTCTGTCGCCCTTTCCCGCCATTGGTAATTGGCTTGTCCGACAATGAATGTGACCCTGAATACGTGCCACCAGGAACCCAGACACTGTCACGTCCTGCTAGGACCTCTCGAAGCACTCCCAAGAGTGTGGCGTTCGGCGTAGTCACTGCCTCCCAGTCTGATGAGTAGCACACACTGATCGGCACACTGTCTGGGTCTACTGCAGTTTCTGAGGGAGCGTCTGGCTCTGCGTAGGCTTCCGGGTCTCTGAGGAAGCGTCATCTTCACATGGTGCCACTGATCCAGCTACATAGGTCCACTCTGCCTCGTATGATGATGCTGACAGTGCGGATTCTACTCCAGCACCCCTGACCGACGTCCCCGCACCAATTGTTGATCAGCCTAACAGGTGGTGTGTCGAGGGCCAATACCAGATATAAAGGGATGCGAAGCTGCTCAATGAGAAGGGGGTCATGACTTGGACTCTGACAGTCGAGCGAAGAGTTCTTACCGGGAGTCTTCCCACGATGCCAGCTATACATGACCTCTTTACCCGCCATCGGCTAGAGTGGACGGCTAGGAGAGTGGGCCATTACAGCGAGGAGGTGGTGCGAGAGTTCTACGCATCTTATGTGGTGACTCTCAGGGCTCGTTTGGACAAGCGGGCTAACCCCGCCAAACACGCACCACTTGAGTATGTACGTGTCCGCGGCAATTGGGTGGATATCTTCTTGCCCACCATTCGCAGGTTCTTATATGGTGCGGATGCTGATGCCACCAGGGCCCCCCTCACCTCCAAGTTTGACTATCGGTGGAAGCTGATAAAGGACAGCCGTTTCCAGCGTGATATGGTGGTGAGAAAGACCACCAAGAGGTGGATAGCCCAGAACGTCTCCGTAGATGGTGAGGGTGCTGATTGGGTGCTGGAGCCTAGAGGCGGAATAAAAAAGGCCAACCCCACATTCGTGGCCAAATTCCTCTGGCTATTGGTCCGTCACTGCCTATCCCCCACTGCTGTTGACAATATTGTTACATGTGATAGAGCAGTACTGATAGCTGCTATGGTTGCGGGATTCGAGGTGGATTTCACGTGGCTATTGCTGGCAGTCATTCATGAGATTTAAAACCACCACTACTTACACTTTCCCATGCATGATTTTCGAGTTTTGCAGGTCTGCTGGAGTGCCCGTGTGGCACATTGATGTTCTCAAGACCCATACTGGCATAGTTGATATCGGTCTCATCCGGGATGAGGCCAATAAGCTGTCTCCCAACAGAGGGCCCAGAGCAGAGGTGCAGCCGCTTGGTGAGAACTTGGCGGACACAATAGAGCAAGCCCGAGGGGATGATCAGGCTACATCAGAGCCTACCGACACCACCCCGATTGAGTCTATCCCGGGTACTAGCACAGCTCCTAGCTCCTCCCGCTCCACCCCATCTGCAGCACTGGTCCCGATCGCTAGGGTCCAGAAGTTAGAGGCCCAAATGGCCACACTTCTGCATCATATCCAGCCTTGGATGCAGAAGTCCATTGCTTAGGCGGAGGAGCGGATCGAGAGGAAGATGGCCCAGCAGACTGAGCGGAAGATTTTGGCGGTCCACCAGTGCCTTGATGCCTTTGAGTTGAGGGTGCTTGCCCGGCCATCCCCTACTATAGATTTGACAACTCTCCAGGCTGTTGTGGCAAGTCTGAGGGCAGATATGGATGCCATTCTAGAGGCCCGGGTGCCCGAGTCTGAGGCCCCATCTGCGGATCCTGCTGAGGATATGGTGCTGGTTGCACTTTTCCAGACCACTGCTGCGCCACCGCCTCCGCCACATGAGCATACAAAGAGGAACCGATCCAGAGAGGATGATGAGACTCGAGCTAGGAAAAGAGAGCGTCTTGAGTTGGAGGCTGCGAGGAGAGCCTCGCTGATTAATAAGGAGGCCCGACAGATAAGGGCTCAGGAGGTGGCTGCTGGGGCGTCTAGCTCCAGGATTGCTGATGTTGAGAGGAGCACTCATGAGGGTGCTGATATTGCAGCGGACACTACTAATGGTGTCCCTACAGAGAGAGCGGGTTTCGGGAAACCGGACCCGCCAGCATGTTGATCGTCGGCGCTATGCGCCTCAGGTTTGCTTCATCTACCACCTTGTGTTGCTTTTCTTATGCATCGGGGACAATTGCATGTTTTTTTGTTGGGGGTGGGGTAAATAGAAAATGAGTGCTAGGGTGAAGTCTGAGTACCCCAACTCACGATCCTCTCATAGGGTTTTCTTGCCTGTGTTCTTTTTCCCCAAGAGACTGGTTATTTTACTGTTGAACTGGCACGTTAGTAACTTGTACATAGTATAGATATGAAATCTGAAGCATGATGGCTAAATAAAATGATATCCAGTTTTAAAGAAAATGCTTGCATGATTAGGCATAGTGAATGATGAATGTGTGTCTCTAAGCATGACATAGAGATACACCACTGCATGACCCTCAATCTAAAGCTTGAACTAGGTGTCTGATAATCTGGTAAGGTAATGAGGTGTTAAGTGAGTGTGAGGAAAGTTGAATAGTCCACCGTTGGTACTGAGCTAGAACTTGCCCGGTTAGTCTTGCTAAAAGTAATCCATATTAGAAAATTAGGAAAGGATCATAGGCCCTTGTTCTAGATAGTCAATCTTTAGCCTAAATAAAAGAAAACCAAATGAAATTAATCCCTTCTTGATCCAAATTATTTGAGCTTAAAATGAACCTTTCTTTTCTACCCCAACTTATCTTTTCTGGGTACAATGTGTTGGCCCTGGTCCCTCCTTGGACATGTGCACCTCAGCTTATGCCAAAAGCATAAGTTGAGGGTGGCTAATGTAGAAACTAAATCTCGTCTTGGCCCTGACACAAATTTGGGTATTGTGTACCTTAACTCATGGCAAAGCCATGAGTTGAGGGTGGATATTAGGAGGAATATTCCGGAAAGTGGGGTTGAAAGAGTTAAAGAGAAAGAAGAAAAGAAAAGTGACTCAAGCAAAGTTGAAATCAAGTGAAAAATTTGAACATTTGGAAATAAAAAAAAATAAAAAAATAAAAATAAATGAAGAGTCATTTACACAAAAGGAGAAAGAAAGGAGAAAAAGCAAGGCAAAGAATATAAGAATATGAAGAGTAGGGCGTAATAAACGATGAAAAGGTAGAACACTTAGCCATTATGTCAAGGAGGGCAAAAAGTCACTAAAATGTATCCAAATATACCCTACCTGACCCTGAGCCTACGTTACAAGCTAAGAAAGTTCTATCGTGATCCTGAGAGTCTAATGTGGTGAACTTAAAGCAGTGAAAATAAGGGCAAGCCTATGGTGACAAGTATCAATGAGGTGAGAAGTTGTTCTGAGAGTGAGTGTTGAAAAATAATCCTTATACTCAAACTGAAATCACTGTGTGAAAAAGGAGGATATTGTTTTTGAAGTAAGGACACTAGTTGCAATACTGGAAAGTTGGCACCTTGGTGAGAGATAAAAGAGGAGAGGTGTCGGTGCGTGGTGAGTCTGTGTCATGGTTTGATCCACATGCGCGAGGATAATAGTGATATCATGCATGAACATAATTAAAATAATCGGGATTGATAGTTGGATGATCGCGAAAGCTAAAATAAGGATACTTTTGTAAAAAGGTGTTGTGGTGAGTCATAGTTCGTCGCTTGAGGACAAACAACGAATTTAAGTTGAGGGTGTTGATGTACCGTGTTTTTACGGTACTTCCAATGCTTTTTACTTAAGATTAGTGTGTGTCTAAGGCCTTTTTGTAGTAGTTTTAATGTGTTTTTCTCTGTGTTTGAAGGAAAACTGTCCAGAACGAAAACGCTAAAGACTGTGCTGAAATCTGCAGAAGTGATGACCTACGGAGCCATCGACGGTCCATCGACCCATTGACGGTCTGTAGGTGATAACCGTCGACTGAAGATTTAGGCTGCTGAAGAAAGATCGGGGAATTCTGACTAAGTGTGGGGCTACGAAAGGGTTGACGGTCCGTCGACTCATCGACGAACCATCTTGGCAAACCGTTGGTGTTAACAGAATGTAGTCCCAGTACCTGAGTTGAAAAACAATATTCTAAGTGTGGAGCAACGTAGTCCATCAATGGATCGTAAGGCCATTGACGGACCGTCGATGGGGTCCGTCGCTGGTAACAGAATGATTGAAGAAAATGGCAGCTAAAAAAGAGTTCAAGAATGGACCGACGGAGGCGTCGACGGTCCGTCGTTCCATCGATGGACCGTCAGTAAGGTCATCGACTCGAGACGCGTTTTCGATAGATTTTTCCTTATTTAGGTATCCTTTTTATTTTAGGACTCTATTATTATAAATAGGACAAAAGACCTTATTTTTGGGGTTAGACTCTTTTATTTGTTTTTGAGACTTGTGTTATTGGAAGAAAAATTTGGGTTTTAGAAAATACTTATACTTTCCGGAATCGTTTCTTACAATATATTCATTAATTCAAGTGGTATTTTCTGGGTTTGCTTCAACTTGTTAAAGTAAGTATATGATTTCTTGTTTAATATATATGAATTATGTATTACTTAACATGGGTAACTAAATCCACAACTAGGGTTGTCGGAACCATGGGTAATTAACAAAGTAAAACTAGCTAAAATAACAATTCTACAATAGTTTCTTGCATGTATTGATAATTCTTTCGTTTAGAAGTCTTTTTAACGGTGGCCAAAGTTAGAACTTGCCTTGTTGCTACTTGCCGTACCAAGGAGGTAGATAATAAGAAAAGAATTATCAACGTAGATTTATATACACTATCTAATAGGCTAGTTTCAATTGGTGCGAAGTAGTAACATAGCCATACATTGAATGTGATGCTTAATATGAGGTAAAATGTTAAGGTTTAGTAAAGTATACACACGTAGCTGGACCAAGTGCGAAATTCCCTAGTTGCCGGACCAAGGAATTAGGGATACATAACTTACCACTTTCCATGCAAGATACTAGGAAAGAGTTGTTCTAGCTAGGGTTACTGCGTTATGAACCTATGGGGAACACTTACACCCTAGTTTCTCTCATCACTTGATAAACATCAAATATTTGAACTTGCGACTTGTTTACTTAGAATTAATTAAATACTTTTGTTACACAAAATCCCCCCTTTAGTTGTTTGTTTTCGGAAAGGACTTAACTAAATAGAAGTAATCGTAGATTAAAGTTAAGTCTAAATCATTTTCCTCGTGGGATCGACCCCAACCTAACATTTGGGTTCTTTACCTTATACAACCGCTTATACTTCTTTAGGAAAGTGTATTTGAGCGTATCATATAGGATGACTTAAAGATGGTAAAGGTTGTGCCTGTGTGCTTCTAGAATGACATGTAATATGTGCTAAAGTGAAGCATGTTGTGTCTTGTTTAGGTAGACTTGTGCCCCTTACTTGATGCATGTATGAAAATGAATATGTGATGTCTTGACTTAGGAGGCTAAAGTATCTTAGTCTTGAAAGTATGAATGTTATGTGAGACCTTGAATGATGATAAGAGGGTCCTTTATGTGAAACCTTGAACCTAGTAGGTAAGGTTATGAAACTTGAATTCGAAAGACGTAATGGTATCCTTCTTGTAATGAATGATGGACTTAAGGTTGATTGGCTGGAACGGCATCATATCAATCCTTAGGAAAGTCATGATGAGATTCTTGTCGCCATTGTAAGCATCCCTAGGGGACCTCATTAGTAGGGTAAATGCAATTGGGTTATGAACTTTATATGGAACCCTTTTGAATGAACCTTAATGTAAATTAATCTATGAGAACAAAGGCTAGCACCAAGTGAGTATGGCAAGGGATGTAGTTCTAGTTAAAGGATGAGGCTAGAATATCAAGTAATTGTCACACCAATATCCTATATCCCAGATGAGACCGGCGTCGTTAACCTCTCAGAGGTCGCAGACAAGCCTATTCTTAGCTTTCATCACAATCATACAGTTAAATTTAGCGGAAGATTTAAAACTTTTTAATTCTTACTGAAGTGTACTTAGACTTCATATAATTTCTGCATAAGAGTGATATACTAATAGTTCAAACTAAAGAACCATCTACCAATAGATTAAACAATTGAAATGAAGAATCATAATATTAGTAATAGTTTGCCAAATTGGCCTTAATACAAGCTTGAACAAATGTTTGAAATGAAACGCTAGGGAGAACATCCACTAGCTATGTCTAATGTTCTAAAGCTAGAAATCGAGCGTAGGCATCCTCGAACTCAAGAGGACCTACCAAAGTCTGGAGATGGTAGTCCAAACCGCTTCAACGAATCTTCAATCTTCTCAAGGACCTGCACCTATAAAAATAGTAATTGTATATGGGTTACTACAGACTTGCACTATGTATGAGTGTATGCACATAAACACATAAGGACTATGCATGATCAAGGAAAGCTCTTCCTATAGCAACATGCCGTTTCTTGAAAGTAAAGTCACTTCACTTTCCTAATTCATTATTTGTGAATCATGCTATGAATATGACATATTTTCATGCATTTAAAGTACACAACTCATTTTCTATATGAATATAAGACCTTGGAATCATGAACATAATTTTAGAACAACTCAAGTAAAAGTTAATAATTTTGCTCCCCTTAAGCTGAGAGCTCTCTTTCCCAGCCTTAGTTTATTTTTCAGTCTTTTCTTCTTCTTGTTGTGTAGTTCAATGATCTCCTTTGATCCTATGTTTTACTTACGAGTGCAATGATTCATTGTAGTCCCATACCTACAATGAATCAAGTAAGTAATCCAAACGACTAAGGAAATGATTTGGCTACCCTACTCATGAGTTATTCTTTTCATTCTAGTTAAATTGGGCATGAAGTATTTATAGGCCAATCTTTATTGGCTATGCCATTCTTTGATTATTTGCATAATATATAGATCTTGGGGCATATATTATACTCCAGTATTTGCATAAACCAATAACTGTTTAAACTTCATTCTTATCAAACATTGATGATTTGATATTCTTATGCTTTGCTTACTTTGTTCACTTTGAACTTACATTTCTTCTTCATTGATCTGCTGTTCACTTTGAACACGTTACTTTCTTTATTTCTTACTTTCTTACTGAAATCTTTAGCATTTAGCTGATATAGATCATGTGAGCTAACATGAAATCCAGTGTCTTCCCCACACCTAAAAGAGGTGGTTCATCGGCAAAAGTGAAACCGAATACTTTCTTGAGCATTTAACTAACTTAGATCATGTGAGCAAACATGAAATCCAGTGTCTTCCCCACACCGAAAAGAGGTGGTTCACTGGCTAAAGTGAAACCGAATACTTTCTTGAGCATTTAACCGACATAGATCATGTGAGCTAACATGAAATCCAGTGTCTTCCCCACACCGAAAAGAGGTGGTTCACTGGCCAAAGTGAAACCGAATACTCCCTAGCTTTCTCAGGTGGATCCACTAGCTAGTAACCTATGCTGGCTACATAGTTCAAAGACTAGGAGACCTTGGAGACCCTGATCCACCTTGGTGGTAGTCTCGTCTCATGAGGCTTACATGTGCTGGCACAAGCTCATTGCTAGTCTATCGGTGCTTAGCTCAGATTTATTATACTTTACAACTTTTAGAGTTGACTCAAACATTATGGAAAATCGCTTCTAGTATGAGGTATACTTAGCTCAATTGATGACTGGTGATCCCTTTCTTTACTTGATGAATGTGAATTTAAATCTTACATTATCATCATGGTGTGAGTGAGACTTGTCTAACGGTTTCTAACACCCTCTTATGTGAGTATCTTTGACGTAATCATTTAAGTGTAAGTGAGACTTGTCTCACTTTCTTTAACATCCTATATTAGGTCAATTTCATAACTCATAAGCTTTTACTTATTTCCTTACTCACCTTATCTTGTTCAACATTAATTGATAGTCCTGTACCATTTTTTATGAAAGTTATAAGGACTTATTCAATGTGCTATTATGCTTACAATGTTCATTTAGATAGGGTATGTTGGGACTTGTCCCAATCGTTGGCATACCCTTGGTTATGAGTTCATTGACTTACATCTTGTCAAGTTAACTTATCAAAGATGTATTTGGCCTTACAAGAAACATCATAATTTACATTGGCCATAGAAGATTGGTATGATTTAGTATTGGCCAATTCTAATAATACTTCTGACATAGTATTGCTAGCCAAGTTATTGGCATAAATCAAACTTTGATATTATCACTAGCCAAGTCAATTAACTTCATGTATATACTATAGTAATCTCATCATGTTAAGCAAGCCAACTTTTAACCTTTGATTAGTCTTTAAGAACAATTCCATCTTCTCAAACACAATTAGGCATTACAACATTTATTATCTCATGTAAATAATACCCTAATCATACATATCTAACATATAAGTCTCATTCCACATTATAAATCACAGAAACATACACATAATGATCAGTTAGCATCACATACCAACAACATGCTCGAGATTCGCATTATACATACTACTAGAATCGGAAATAGGGAGAACTAGGGATATTAACATTCGACAATTTCATTGGGAACAACCCTAGTTTTGGTTTTCTTGAAGTCAATACGATTGAAAAGACTCCTGGGGAAAGGAATCCAAGAGAGAAAACCCATACCTTACTATAGAATTGAATCTACGACGATCACCCTGTTCTTTGCACAAAAACCTTGAAGAACTGCCTTGAAATCGCCTAAGGTTTTTCTTACGTTGTTCACTATTTTTCAGTCGTAGGTTTTCTAATGGTTTAACGTGAGTCTAAGTCTTAGGAATTTAATGTTGACTAATTCAACTTAGGCTAAATAACTTAATTAAGTAAATCAATTAGTTAATTACCAAAATGCCCCTCCTAAACTGACTAAAAATAGGAGAGCATTTGACTTAGCTAAAATCTGAATATTTGTTAAGGGTCTCGGTTTGACCATTTAAAATAATTAATTAAGTTGCTAATTTAATTAATTAATTGACCTAGGGTAATTACTAAAGTACCCCTAAGCCACTAGGACCATAACCAACCCTTTTTGGACCATCCTAGGTTAGGTATTTGGATGTTTCTTTAGTTAGTTACTCGGCTAGTGTCACCCGGTTAGGTCATAGGATTTTGGGCACACTATTTAGTTCATTTTAGTTAGTCCTAAGTTAGTTAGTTAGTTAGTTAAGTTAGTTCGATCCTAGAACTGGTTAGGAAGCTCGGCCCCACGTGGCTTCACCCGACGCGTGCCTGTCCCCTAACCGCCCTAACCGCATCGGTTGGGCTTGGTCTCTCGACCGGTAGCACATGTGCTTGCACATGTGTTGCCGTGCCCTTTCCTAACCGTGCACTCTATAGTTGCACTTGGAAAGTTCACTTCTTGTTGTCCCAAGGATCCTCACTATGTCCTTGGGCACTGCTTAATCTACATGATCATTTTAAATGATCATGTGCTATGGTACTTAAGCTTGACACTTGGATGCCTAGTACCTAATGTTTGTAAGCGATGAAAATAAAATTTTTAGCTTAGGGTCTTCATTGCAAGTACAATTCCTAAAAAAGTTTGGTTTAAGTTACTTGTTAATACATAGAAATTTGGCTAACACCCTTAAGCTAATATTCTCTAACATGCCCCAACATTACTCAATATTGGGCATTGGAATGCCTATGTACCCCAATACATATTTTAAAACCTAATAGACTCTTTACTAGACAAGTACATTTTCTGGAATGTTACAGTAATCCCTTCATATTCCTTAACCATGTGCCTACATGGGATGTGTCCAAGTTCTACCATTGGAAAGTAGAGCAACCTGATCGGAGTAGGATAGAACTCAGGATTCCATGTTTTGCTATCATGGTTTTCACGACCCGAAAGCACCCCCTAGAAGTTGGGGAAAACCTTCGAATCATGACCGGGTGTACTTGACCCTTTGGGGTCTCGTAAAATCCCTCTAACTAGCATTCATAACATAAAGCATGAAAAGTAGTGCGGAATTAAAACTTTTCACGATAATAATAATAAAAAAAGTCTTTTCATAAATACTAGGACATCTTATCGTCACAAGCCAACTTAAAGACACAACTTAGAATCTTAGCGACACGGCCGTTTACAATAAAAGTAAATATATTTTTGTCTTAATAAAGGAACTAAGAAACATAAAACTATGTCCTCGAATATATGAGGACATACCCAATTCTTGAGAGATAGAGTTCCCAAGCTTCGACTCCGATCCTCCCAAAAAGCTTCCAACCTATACTCATAAGGTATAAAAAGTATGGGGTTAGTACAACAATCTACTAAGAATGGCATATGCAAAAACATACGAAAAGGGACATTTTAGTAAAATAGCTTTTCATGCAATTTAAGTATAATATGCATGAATTTAGAAACAAACCAACATAAGAATCGACAGTCAACACTTTACGGCAACTTTACTAAAACATAGTGTAAACAAAGAGGAACATTACAATGAACTTACTAAACTTACGGTAAAATTGAATAAAGCATTACAGTGAACATTTTGAATTCTTACAATGAAGACCTTACAGTGAATGGCACGGTCCAAGTCATATGAACTCTTTTTCCTTTGAAGTTGCCCTAACCCAAGGTTATCCTAAGACTCCCTAAGGTGAGTTAAGAAGGGATATTCATTACCCCTTCCTTCAAAGCACACCAAAGCGACCCTTAAAACTACCAAATCTTAGGCTTACTTTGTTGGAAATCAAATCCACGCCCTTGGCTAACATATGCAAAACACTCATGGAAATAATAGGTCACACCAAGTGCAATGTGACAGTAGCATCCCATACTACCACTCCCACTTAGCTCTCCTAATGGATTCCATTTACTCAAGTACTCCACAATAATCATCCATAACACTACACCATAGTACTCATTCACACGGATTTCATGAAGGTAATCTTCTCCCATAGTAGGTATAGGTCACACCAAGTGCAATGTGAGAGTAGCATCCCATACTACCACCCCCACTTAGTGCTACTAATGGGTAACTAATGTGGATTGAGCACTTCACGACATACATACACAATATCAACAATATACAAGTTAATTAGTTTCAAATCAATATTTTAGTGGGAGTTAGCTTAACCGACAAAGACCATGAGAGCTCGACATAAAATCCCAATATTAACCCCTATCGGATGAGGGATCCTTACTTCCCTATTGTAAGGTCATGCTTCTTAGCGTTTACAAGGCTTTTCAAATAGCTACACCTATGCGGGCAAATAGTGAAGGGATAAGGAGATTGTTACTAAGTAACTCACTCTCTACTAACGAGGAGTACTCATCTCAAGAGGTACTTTGGATTACAACATCTCAACTCATGAAGTGCAATCCACCTCTCCTTCATATCCTCTCGGTTCTAGGCATAACTCCGCACGGATTTATCAACATAATAGTCTATCTTAAAAAGCTCATTAGGAATGGAGAGGTTGCTACTAGACTCTACATCTCAACTCATGAAGTGTGTCCACCTCAAGATTCCCCTTTTTGCTCAACTTGGCATAATACATTCTTTAAAGTGTGTGTGTGTGTACATGTGCACACTTGCATATAAGCATCATCTCATTATCAACAAGTTCTACACATACTTTAACCTTGATTCATCAACTTACACACTCTACATGCTTCTCAAAATCATATACTTCATTTAGACATAAACTAGGTCAAACATGCAATTCAAGCTACATCAAACACAATAGAAGACCCATTTCTGATATATATTCATTTCACATATTATACCTTCAAGATTACATACTCAAAACATACTAAATAACACCAAGTTCATCAATTAGCACCGCCACCCATAAGGTGGACCATACCACTCAAATAACAATTCATAATAAGAACTACACAATGAGAGCAACTCATCAACAAATCAAACCATCATTAACCATAATGAATTTATCAATATTTCACCTTATTAAGTCCCTTAGGTCAGTAGCTACTCCAACATGACAATTACAAGAAGACTCAAGTTCATACCCTACTCAAATCATGCTCACGTAACCCATTTTCAAGCCAAAAGTATAAGTATGCATAAACAAGAGTTTCATGGATTTTTAACACCAAAATAATCAATTCAAACCAAGATAAATACATTTAAACCATTAGAACTTAAATACAAGAGGACCCATACTAGAAATCAAAGTTAGAAGAAGTTGGAATTTAGAAACCCTTTTGAAAGCCATTTTGGAAGTTGTCTTCTTGAATGAAAAGATATTAAAGAATGGATACCATACCTCACTAAGCAAGCCAAAACCAAGAGTTTTTTGATGAAGAGACACGTCCAACCAGCCCTCCTATCCTTCCTTTACCTCTAGCTTCCCAATGGAGTCTTGAGAGAGTTTGTCTTTAGAGAGAGAGTTTGAATTTATAAATGAGGGGGTCTTGTCTAAGTGTAGGATTTAAAACTAATTTAATATAACCTAAAAACACCAAAATTATACACATAGGGTCTTAAAAGACTTGGGGTGTATTTATATAAAACAACCCAAGTTGGCATCCGCTTAACAGGCATTGGCAGGTCTCACCGACGAGACCTTCACCAACGGACCGTCGAGGGTCTAATGCACTGTTGGTGGGGTTTCGTTGGTGGACACTTAGCTCCAAACGGAGCATGGCCAAAACCCCAACTCACTGGTTCAAGCGACGCCCTAGGTCGATGGACCGTCCCTAGGGTCATCGATGGCCACTGATTCTGGCAGACTTTGCCCAAGTCTTGGGCCCTTCATCTAGGGCCCCTTGTGGGTCCTAGGTGGGGTCGTTCCTGGACGTTAAACCCCTAAGCTAAGTCTTCTAGGTCTTAGGGACATCTAATCCAAGTTTTAAGTAAAACGAACACGTAAAAATCATCCAACGACACCAGGACACACAAGTACATTCTAAGGCATACCAGCCAAACGTCATGGACGTTCCTGGTCGATTGAACTCCAAACTTCGCACACTGCCAAAAGGCACTAAAATAACTCTGTTTAACTTAAAGTCAACTCAAGAGACAACCATGAGGCTCTAGTTCACCCTAGTTCATTTTGGGGCGTTATAATGGTCTATTTCGGTTATTGCCTATTCTCATCACGTGGGATACCTATTAGCATTAGAGAAGTTCTATTAAGTTTAGGTGATGGTATGAAACTCTATCTAGTTATGGCAGAATAGTCTTTGAAGATGTTAGTGAGAATCCCTAGGTATTGTCTAATACCATAACTTGAATGTCCTTATGTGATGAATGTTTCTTAAATGAAATAATGAATGTAATGACTTATGTTAAGAAAGCATGTAAATGAATGTTTACCTAATCTAGAGTGACTTAAGGAATCCTTAGTTAAAGTGTGAAGAGGGCATAAGGGATGATCTTTTCATGTCTTATATATGGAATTCTTGAGAATGACTCTAGTTAGGGAAGTTGATAGGTTAAGTAGACATGATCTAAACTTAGAAAGTCTTAAGGATTATTTAGGTAACCTTGAAGGGGGTGTATGGGCGTTCTCTTCTAGGAGTACATAAGTATGTCTTTTGACAGCCTTAGTAAAGAGAATGTCATAGTATGTATGTGTAACAACCATAAAAATGAATAGGATAAAGACTTAGGGTGTTAAGAATGCTTGCGATTAAACCAAGGTTCACACGGATTGATACGCGTAGAACCAGACCTCAGAACCCTTACTACGACCAATTCAACTAACTTGGGGAGTTAGTTGAGCTTGGAAAGGTTGGAATGAACCATGTGAGGCTCTCGAAAACAAAGATTTAATCGAAAGAGTCTTTACCGGACTTAAAAAGAAGAAATCTTAAGTTTTGAGGGTCTAGGGGTAAAATGGTCTTTTACTAGGCTGAGGGTAAAATCATAATTTACCCTAAATATATATTTAATTAATTATTTAATAAGATGGAGGGGAAATTTATGGAGAGATAGTCGAAATTGAGCTCTTGGAGTAGAGTCTTGCTCCACCCGGGTTCGAACCTAGGTGGAAGCAATGATTTAAATTGCTTTTATTTAAGATTGATAAATTAATTTAATTAATTAATATATATTAGTTGATTTAATAAAAAATAAAATCAGATTTTTTTTAAATATTAAGGAGAGTCCTTAATTGACTAAGTCATCCCCTAATCCTAAACAACTACACACACGTTTCACTCTCTCTCAAGTTCTCTCTCACGTTCATCACTCTCTCTCTCATGTTAGTTCTGCCAAAAACAACAAAAAAATTGATGAAATATTAAAAGTTCTTCACACTTGAAGAACTCACAAGAATTTTTAAGGAAAAGACAAAGTAATCAAAACGTCAAGGCAAAGAGAGGTTCGTCGAGTGGTGTGTACGTTGAAGTGAATTGGGCGTGGTTTGGAGGAACGTTTGGGAAGCAGCTTCGTACTTAAACAACGTCAAAAGGTATGGGTTTCTTTCCCGGAATTCTTTCTCCAAGAGTACTTTCCTTCGAACGATTCTCAAGCTCTTGAAAACTAAGGTTGTTCCCCTTTGTATGTCCTTGTCCTTAGCTCCCAAATGAATTCATAGGATGGGTATGTTGTGCTGCTAGATGTAGGCTTGATTGACGTGTTTATATTAAATGTGAACATATTTATGTGAGGGAAATTGTGAAAACGTTATTCAAAGTGTGACCAAAAAGTTGGTGTTGTGTGTGCATCGTGGGCAGTGGCTTTAGCCACTGTTTTGGGGTCAAATAATTCATGTGTTTCGGGTGTATTTTATGTGTGTAATATGTGTGCAATGTGATGTTCATTATAATGAGATATAGTGGATTGAATAACCTTCTTTTAGCTAACTAAACTTATGAAAAATGCAACAAAAAAATGAGTTGAAGGAGGACTAACGTTTCGAGATTTTTGCACCCTTCAAGAATGTCAAATTCTGGGTTTTTAAAGTAAAATAAAATAAGTGAGGTCAATGGGAATCAAACCCAAGACCTCACCTGTTAAATAAGCTGAAAAAGAAAGGGAAAAACGTGAAGGAGGTAAGTGGAATCAAACCCCTTAGCTACTGGTCGCGAGACAAAGGAAAAAGGGAAAGGGAGGCTAAGGGGATTCGATCCCAGCTTCAGGTTTCGCGAAAACAAAAAAAAATGGGTCTGGGGGGGGATCGAACTCGGGATCTATGGGGAGAAGAAGGAGAAAATTAATTAAACAAATAAATGGAGGCGTGGGATTCGAAACCACGACCTCCAGGTACGCGCGAAAGAAGAGAAAATAATGAAAAAGAAAACGCGAGGCATGGGAATCGAACCCACGACCTAAATGCTGAAGGAAGAAGCAAAATTACAAAGAAATAAAGTGAGGCTGTGGGGATTCGATCCCACAACCTCACAGCCACTCTCCCCATTTAATTAACATAAAGATAGAGGGGCTGTGGGGGTTAGAACCCACCACCTCGCAGCCTCCTCAGCGAAATTAGAGCAAAAATAAAGGGGGGTTGTGGGGGTTCAAATCCACAACCTCCCTATTTCAGTAAATTTTAATATTAAAAGTACAAGAGGCTGTGGGGATTTGATCACACAACCTCTTGGTTTGGGCAAAAATGAGTAATGAAACCTTAATAAAAAATAAAAAGAGGTTGTGGGGGTTCGAACCCACAACCCTTCGTCCATCTTAAGGGGAAAATTAAATAGAAAATTAATCCTTCAATATTAATGTTGAGATTTAATTTAGAGTTCTAATGTTATGAATATTAGAAATAAAATCAATGAAAAATATAAATGATAGCCAAGTGACTCAAACTTGGGTTTCCTTGCCCACTCTTCCGTATTGATACATAAGTCATACGTGAATAAAATATCCAAGAATAATGCCATATACTTAGATCAAAATTAAGATCTTGGCATATATACAAGATACATAAGTCTTGTACTACATAATCTTAGGAAAGTAAGAATCACTTAACGAACTATGAATGAAGCCCCATGGCTTTTGTGTATAGACACATAAGTCTAACATACGTTCAAAAATAAGTGAACCTAAGATGTATGTAATGAAATGATGAACCCTAGGAGAGTTAAGTATGAGTGTAAGATACACTAAGTGACCAAGTACATTGGTATATGATGAGATGGACCATGAATTGATGAAATGAACATTCACGTAATAAGAGGTGAGTAACTATGAAAAGAAAAGTTGCTAATGATGAAGGATGTGGTGACAACATGATGTGAGGCTAATGTAGATGATGAGAGCAATCTCAAATGATCCTAAGTAAAATGTTACCAATACGTATTCACCAATGAGAGTGAAAAATAATGAAGAGACCAGTCTCTATGAACACTCTAATGAAAGTATTGAGCTTCATACACTTAATACTAATGATGAGATGAGACTATTCGGCTTGGGAAGGGCAGAGGTTCACGTAACTCTCATGAGATGAGACTGTTCGGCTTGCCGGGTACGGGTCTCCTTACATCTCCTAGTCTTCGAACCTATACTTCCAATATAGGGATCTGGCGGGGTTAAATTCCCATGTACGCTAGCATGTTATTGGGTCACTTTGGCCGGTGATTACACCTCTTTTCGGTGTGGGGGAGACATTGGATTTCATGATGCTAACATGATCTATGTCGGTTAAAGTTAAAGTTCCCAATGAATGAATGAGGCCAGCCTCAAATGAAGCACATAATGAAATGAATGATACCAAAGGTGCTAGGATAGGATAATCAAGAGGTGAGCTAGACTCAGGTAATGACATTAGGTTATTCTTGATCATTGCTCAACAAGCCCGATGAAAGTCTTAAACTCCACCCTAGGTATAGCTGGTGTTCACGCTGGCTTATGAATGAAATGAAATGAAGTACGTATGAATGAATGAAGCAGACTCTGTGTTTGCTAATGAAGACTCCCTAGTTGAGGTCCCATATGTTGAGCCCTCATTTTGGAAAGTCTTAAAGTCAAGTCCATGATTCCAAGTTCTCATGGCATATGAATGAATGATATGAAAGAAGCTATGTGTTACATGTTATGTGCTATGAAATGTGCTATATGAAGATGTTATGTGCTGTGTGCAATACGATATTTATAATGATGCATGTTACTCTCATGGCATGACCTTCCTAACCCAATTTAGAAAGTTCACTAACTTTCCTAATGTCAATTTGGGAAGTCCACTGACTTGACTTCCAAAAATCATGTCGTTAGGGAAGAGCTATTCTTTCTCATGCATGTCCGTGGTGTGTGCTTGCATATACCCATACTTAGTACAAGTGTGTACTAACCATATACATCTATACTATTTTAGGTGCAGGCACAGGTGGGCGATAGAGCTACAGGATCATTGTTGCAGCTATCCGGACGTCAGCATTCATCCAGAGTTTGGTAGTTCCTCATGCTTTCGAGGATGCTACTGTTTTACATTCTAACTTAGTTTTAGAGTTGATCTAGTGGAGCATGTTCCACTAGCGTTTCTTTCGTGTTTTTATTCAGACTTTGTATTGGTGCCATTTTGGCAATTATACACTTAATACTTATTGATCTATTTCTTTCAGTTGCTTATCTCTTAATGTTAGATGGTTGATGGTGAACAATTATGAAATGATAAGAATGTTTAACAAGTATGTTAAGAAAACAAAAAGTTTCAAATTTTCCGCTAAAAATTAACCTAGAGGAAGTATAAATGACTAAGTAGGCTTGTCTGCGACCTCTGAGAGGTCAACGACGCCGGTCTCATCTGGGGTCTAAATTCCAGTCATGACAAAGTTGGTATCAGAGCACTAGGTTAAATTCCGATAATAATGAGTTCACATCAACCACATTGAGTAGTTTCTAAGTCATGGTAGTGAAGTGCACCACTATCCTGGATTAGAGACTGCATGATGCGTAGGAAAACTTCCCTTTTTCTGATCTTATCGTGCTTCGCCTAAAGTTTAATTTCTTGGTGTTATGAGCGTGTCTAACATCAAATTTTTGTTGTTTTCAGAGAATGAACACTAGGAGGGCTATTGGTCAGAGGAGAGGAGGAGCAGCTGCTGGGGGTAACCGAGTTCCACCCCAGGCTCCAGATGAAGAAGTGGCTGTGCCAGTTAACCCAGCTGGGTTGACTGATGCTGAGGTGAGGGCATATCTGGCCCAGATGGCATAGGCCATTACTATGCAGGCCCAGGCTATGACTGCCCAGGTCAACCGGAAGGATGTTCAGTGGGAGTACTCACCGATTCGTAGCATGGCTGACAGGCTGAGGGATTCACGAGGATGAATCCTCCTATTTTCACAGGGTCCAGGACTGCAGAGAATCCCCAGGAGTTTGTGAATGAGGTGCATAAGATTGTGGTGGCTATGGGGGCCATTGATATTGAGAAGGCTGAGCTGGCTTCCTATCAGCTCAAGGATATTGCACAGACTTGGTGCAAGATGTGGCAAGATAGCCGAGTTTTGGGTGGAGTGCCAGTCACATGGGAGCTGTTCAAGACAGCATTTCTGGATAGATTCTTCCCCAGGAAGATGAGGGAGGCCAAGGTTGAGGAATTCATCAACCTTAAACAAGGCTCTATGACAGTCAGGGAGTATTCCATGAAGTTTGTTAAGCTATCAAGGTATGTTATTTTCCCTAGTATTTGATAGAAAGAATGAGGAGAATACTGAACTTTGTTGAAATCATCCAGGTATGCTACTTCCCTGGTTTCTAACAGCAGCGATGAGATGAGCAGGTTCCTCACAGGAATCAATGGAGACCTGGAGGAGGAGTGTCGATCTGCGATGCTCCATGATAATATGGATCTTTCCAGGTTGATGGTGCATGTCCAGCAGGTAGAGGACAGCCGTAGAAAGAGAGGTGTTCGTGATGCTAGGAGGCCTAGGCCTCAAGTTCAGGTAGGTCCCAGCCATGGAGGCCGCAGAAACAACTTTGGCATCCGTGAGCAGCCAAGGTTCAAAAAGGGGCAACAGAATTCTGGGAATTCAAATCCTCAGAGGGGTGCTACACCTAGAGGAGGCAGACCTGAGCCCAAGAAGGGCAATGGAGGTGAGATGCAGCGTCCTAAGAAGAATTGTGCTAAGTGTGGCCGAGCTCACAGTGGAGATTGCAGACAGGGCACTAATGCCTACTTCAGTTGTGGTAAGAGTGGACATATGGTCAGAGACTGTCCACAGAACAGAGGTCAGGCTGGAGGTAATGCTCAGTCTAGGCCTAATCCACAGGGTGCAGCAGCAGACGAGCCTCCTAAGAGGAACAGGTTCTGCGCCCTAAAGGGAAGGGAGGAGCAGGAGAAGTCCGTTGATATGGTCACAGGTATGCTTCAAGTATTCTCAACTTCTGTTTATGCTTTACTTGATCCAGGGTCTACGCTTTTCTTTGTGACTCCTCTGCTTGCTCTTACTTTTGAGATGTTGCCTGAAGTTCTGCATGATCCTATTGTGGTTAGTACACCTTAGGAGAGAATGTAAGAACTGATAGAGTATACAAGGATTGCTCAATAGTTGTGAGTGGTAAGACTATGTGTGCAAACTTAATTGAGTTACCCATGCATGATTTTGATGTTATTCTTGGCATGGAGTGGCTTCACAGATGTTATGCTTGCTTGGACTGTCGTAATAGAGTGGTGATATTTCGATTCCCTAATGAAGAGGAGCTAGTCTGGGAGGGGTACAACTCGAGTCGTCCTAACCCCTTGATTTCGAACCTTAAGGCCAATAAAATGATGTCCAAGGGATTATTGTGTCATCTTGTGAGTGTTAATGATTTAGATCATGACATTCCTTCCATAGATTCAGTGCCTGTAGTGAATGAGTTCTTAGATGTGTTTCCTGATGATTTGCCTAGAGTCCCTCCCCTTCGAGAGATTAACTTTGGTATCGATCTAGAACCCGATACTAAACCAATTTCAATTCCTCCTTACAGAATGGCTCCAGCTGAACTCATAGAGTTAAAGCTGCAATTAAAAGATCTCACTGACAAGGGGTTCATTTAGCCGAGCATATCCCCTTGGGGCGCTCCAGTGTTGTTTGTGAAAAAGAAAGATGGAACCCTTAGAATGTGTATCGATTATCGACAGCTCAACAAAGTCACTATAAAGAATAAGTATCCACTCCCTAGAATAGATGATTTGTTCGATAAGCTCCAAGGGTCTAGTTTCTTCTCTAAGATTGATCTTCCTTCAGGATATCATCAGCTTAGGGTCAGGGATGGAGATATCCCAAAGACAGCCTTTTGTACCCGCTATGGTCACTATGAGTTTCTAGTCATGTCATTTGGTCTCACGAATGCACCTGTTGTATTTATGGATCTCATGAACAGGGTCTTAGGTGAATACGTTGACTCTTTCGTCATAGTATTCATTGATGACATTCTCATCTACTCTAAGACCAAGGAAGAGCATGAACAACATTTGAGACTAACCTTGCAGGTACTTAGACAGCATCAGTTTTATGCCAAATTCAGCAAATGTGAATTCTGGCTGAGATCAGTGACCTTCCTAGGTCATGTTGTGTCCGATCAGGGCGTGGAGGTGGATCCCAGAAAGACTGAGGTTGTGAAAAACTGGCCAAAGCCTCTTACTCCCACTGACATCCGTAGCTCTTTGGGATTGGCTGGTTACTACCGCAGGTTTGTGGAGGGCTTTTCTTCCATTGCTGCCCCATTGACAGCTTTGACTAATAAGAAAGCCAAGTTTGAGTGGACGGAGACTTGTGAGAGGAGTTTCCAGGAACTCAAGGACAGACTCACTTCAGCCCTGGTGCTTACTTTGCCTAAGTGTGGTGAGAATTACACTGTTTATTGTGACACATCTAGGGTTGGTTTGGGTTGTGTTCTTATGCAGGTTGGTAAGGTGATAGCATATGCATCCAGACATCTCAAGGTTCATGAGAACAATTATCCCACTCATGACCTGGAGTTGGCAGCTGTGGTGTTTATCTATATGTAGTGCATGTGGATGTGTTCACATACCATAAGAGTCTCCAATACGTGTTCACACAGGGGCAGTTGAATCTACGTCAGCAGAGATGGTTGGAGCTATTGAAGGATTATGACATGAATGTGCACTACCATCCAGGTAAGGCTAATGTTGTAGCTGATGCTTTGAGCAGGATGAGCATGGGAAGTACAGCCCACGTTGAGGATGAGAAGAAGGAGCTGGTGGAAGATGTACACAGACTGTCCAGACTGGGTGTGCGATTGGTTGACTCTACTAGTGGGGATGTTTTAGTTCATCCTAGTTCTGAATCATCCTTGGTAGTTGAACTCAAGCAGGGTCAGCACCTAGATCCTGTGTTCATGGAGCTGAAAGACTCAGTGCTGATGAAGATGAATGAGTCTTTCGCTTTGGGAGGTGATGGCATACTTAGGTATCAGGATAGGCTTTGTGTACCAGATGTGGATGATTTGTGGACCAGGATTGTTGCAGAGGCCCATGGTTCCAGATATTCCATACATCCAGGTTCCACCAAGATGTATCATGATCTTAAGCAGATTTATTGGTGGGATGGCATGAAGAAGGACATTGCAGAATATGTGGCCAAGTGTCCTAATTGTCAGCAGGTTAAGACAGAGCATCTTAAGCCTGGTGGTCTGACTCAGATTATTGAGGTTCCGACTTGGAAGTGGGAGGCCATTAATATGGACTTCGTGGTTGGTCTTCGGAGGAATAGGAGGCAGCATGACTCCATATGGGTTATTGTGGACAGATTGACTAAGTCTGCCTACTTTATCCATGTAAAGTCATCTTACATAGCCGAGGATTATACGAGGCTCTACATTGATGAGATTGTGAGATGGCATGAGATTCCTTTCTTTATCATTTCAGATAGAGGAGCTCAGTTTACTTCACATTTCTAGAGATCTTTCCAGAAGAGCTTGGGCACGCAAGTAAAGCTTAGCACTGCCCTTCATCCTCAGACAGATGGGCAGGCGGAGCGCACCATTCATATATTGGAGGACATGTTGAGAGCGTGTGTGATTGACTTCAGAGGTTACTGGGATAACCATCTGCCTTTGATAGAGTTCTCGTATAATAATAGCTATCACTCCAGCATTGGGATGGCACCGTTTGAGGCACTGTATGGTAGGAGTTGTAGATCTCTAGTTGGGTGGTTCGAGGTTGGAGAGTCATCCATTTTGGGTCCAAAGATCATTCATGAAGCCTTAGAGAAGGTCAGAGTGATTAGGGACAGGTTGGCTACTGCTTATAGTCGGCAGAAGTCATATGCAGATAACAGAAAGCGGCTTCTAGAGTTTTATGTTGGTGACCAGGTTTACTTGAAGATATCACCTATGAAAGGGGTGATGAGATTTGGTAGAAAAGGGAAGCTGAGTCCGAGGTATGTTTGGCCATATGAGATCCTACAGCGTGTGGGTGAGGTGGCCTATGAGTTAGCATTGCCTGCGGAGCTAGCTTCTGTTCATCCAGTATTTCATGTCTCTATGTTGAAGAAAGTGCCTAGGTGATCCAGCATCAATCCTACCTGTTGAAGGTTTGGGGGTTGGTGAAGACTTGTCTTATGAGAAAATACCTGTTGAGATCTTAGACAGACAGGTCAAGCGGCTGAGGAACAAGGAGATTGCCACAGTGAAGGTATTATGGAGAAATCATCTTGTTGAGGGTGCTACGTGGGAGGCTGAGGCCGACATGAGATCCCGCTACCCTCATCTATTCAGCTCTTGAGGTTAGACTTCCTACTCTTAAGTCTATGTTTCCTTATCTCTCCGTATTTTGTTGCTATTGCTTGACTGTGCATAGTGATTTTGTTATGATCTGACTGGCATTACGAAGTATATTGGTAGTGTCATTCGGGGACGAATGTTCCTAAAGAAGGGATAATGTAACAACCCTAATAATTAATAGGATAAAGACTTAGGGTGTCAAGAATGCTTGCGATTAAACCAAGATTCACACGGATTGATACGCGTAGAACCAGACCTCAAAACCCTTACTACGACCAAGTCAACTAACTTGGGGAGTTATTTGAGCTTGGAAAGGTTGGAAACAACCATGTGAGGCTCTCGAAAACAAAGATTTAATCGAAAGAGTCTTTACCGAACTTAAAAAGAAGAAATTTTAAGGTTTGAGGGTCTAGGGGTAACATGGTCTTTTACCAGGCTGAGGGTAAAATTGTAATTTACCCTAAATATATATTTAATTAATTATTTAATAAGATGGAGGGGAAATTTTGGGAGAGAGAGCCAAAATTGAGCTCTTGGAGTAGAGTCTTGCTCCACCCGGGTTCGAACCTAGGTGGAAGCAATGATTTAAATTGCTTTTATTTAAGACTGATAAATTAATTTAATTAATTAATATATATTAGCTGATTTAATAAAAAGGAAAATCAGATTTTTTTTAAATATTAAGGAGAGTCCTTAATTGACTAAGTCATCCCCTAATCCTAAACAACTACACACACGTTTCACTCTCTCTCAAGCTCTCTCTCACTTTCATCACTCTCTCTCTCATGTTAGTTCTACCAATAACAACAAAACAACTGATGAAATATTAAAAGTTCTTCACACTTGAAGTACTCACAAGAATTTGTAAGGAAAAGACAAAGTAATCAAAACGTCAAGGCAAAGAGAGGGTCGTCGAGTGGTGACTACGTTGAATTGAATTGGGCGTGGCTTGGAAGAACTTTTGGGAAGCAGCTTCGCACTTAAACAATGTCAAAAGGTATGGGTTTCTCTCCTGGAATTCTTCCTCCAAGAGTACTTTCCTTCGAACGATTCTCAAGCTCTTGAAAACTAAGGTTGTTCCCCTTTGTATGTCCTTGTCCTTAGCTCCCAAACGAATTCGTAGGATGGGTATGTTGTGCTGCTAGATTTAGGCATGATTGACGTGTTTATATTAAATATAAACATGTTTATGTGAGGGAAATTGCGAAAACGATATTCAAAGTGTGACCAAAAATTTGGTGTTGTGTGTGCATCGTGGGCAGTGGCTTTAGCCACTGTTTTGGGGATCAAATAATTCATGTGTTTCAGGTGTATTTTATGTGTGTAATGTGTGTGCAATGTGATGTTCATTATAATGAGATATAGTGGATTGAATAACCTTCTTTTAGCTAACTAAACTTATGAAAAATGCACCAAAAAAGAGTTGAAGGAGGACTAACGTTTCCAGATTTTTGTACCCTTCAAGAATGCAAATTTTGGTTTTTTAAAGTAAAATAAAATAAGTGAGGTCAATGGGAATCGAACCCAAGACCTCACCTGTTAAAGAAGCTGAAAAATAAAGGGAAAAACTTGAAGGAGCTAAGTGGAATCGAACCCCTTAGCTACTGGTCGCGAGACAAAGGAAAAAGGGAAAGGGAGCCTTAGGGGATTCGATCCCAGCTTCAGGTTTCGCGAAAACAAAAAAAAGAAATGGGGCTGGGGGCGATCGAACTCGCGATCTATGGGGAGAAGAAGGAGAAAATTAATTAAACAAATAAATGGTAGGCGTGGGATTTGAACCCACGACCTCCAGGTACGCACGAAAGAAGAGAAAATAATGGGGAGGGGGGGGGGAACACGAGGCGTGGGAATCGAACCCACGACCTCAATGCTGAAGGAAGAAGCGAAATTACAAAGAAATAAAGTGAGGCTGTGGGGATTCGATCCCACAACCTCACTGCCACTCGCCCCATTTAATTAACATAAAGATAGAGGGGCTGTGGGGGTTCGAACCCACCACCTCGCAGCCTCCTCAGCGAAATTAGAGCAAAAATAAAGTGGGGTTGAGGGGGTTCGAACCCACAACCTCCCTATTTCAGTAAATTTTAATATTAAAAATACAATAGGCTGTGGGTATTTGATCACATAACCTCTTGGTTTGGGCGAAAATGAGTAATGAAACCTTAATAAAAAATAAAAAGAGGTTGTGGGGGTTCGAACCCACAACCCTTCGGCCATCTTAAGGGAAAAATTAAATAGAAAATTAATCCTTCAATATTAATGTTGAGATTTAATTTAGAGTTCTAATGTTATGAATATTAGAAATAAAATCAATGAAAAATATAAATGATATCCAAGTGACTCAAACTTGGGTTTCCTTGCCCACTCTTCCGTATTGATACATAAGTCATACGTGAATAAAATATCCAAGAATAATGCCATCTACTTAGATCAAAATTAAGATCTTGGCATATATAAAAGATACATAAGTCTTGTACTACATAATCTTAGAAAAGTAAGAATAACTTAATGAACTATGAATAAAGCCCCATGGCTTGTGTGTATAGACACACAAGTCTAACATACGTTCAAAAATAAGTGAACCTAAGATGTATGTAATGAAATGATGAACCCTAGGAGGGTTAAGTATGAGTGTAAGATACACTAAGTGACCAAGTGCATTGGTATATGATGAGATGGACTATGAATTGATGAAATGAACATTCACGTAATAAGAGGTGAGTAACTATGAAAAGAAAAGGTGCTAATGATGAAGGATGTGGTGACAACATGATGTGAGGCTAATGTAGATGATGAGAGCAATCTCAAATGAGCCTAAGTAAATGTTACCAATACGTACTCACCAATGAGAGTGAAAAATAATGAAGAGACCAGTCTCTATGAACACTCTAATGAAAGTATTGAGCTTCATACACTTAATACTAATGATGAGATGAGAAATCATCTAATGAGCTATGATGTCCTCATACTAGAAGCCAGTTTCCATGACGTATGAGATGAATGTAATGGAACTTTATACTGAACACCGATAGGCTATCTATGAGCGCTGAGGCCTTCTTTCGGGAAGGGCGGAGGTTCACATAACTCTTATGATATGAGACTGTCCGGCTTTCCGGGTATGGATCTCCTTACATCTCCTATTCTTCGAACCTATGCTGCCAATATAGGGATCTGGCGGGGTTAAATTCCCATGTATGCTAGCATGTTATTGGGTCACTTTGGCCTGTGATTCCACCTCTTTTTGGTGTGGGGGAGACACTGGATTTCATGATGCTCACATGATCTATGTCGGTTAAAGTTAAAGTTCCCAATGAATGAATGAGGCCAACCTCAAATGAAGCACATAATGAAATGAATGATACCAAAGGTGCTAGGATAGGATAATCAAGAGGTGAGCTAGACTCAGGTAATGAAATTAGATTATTCTTGATCATTGCACAGCAAGCCCGATGAAAGTCTTAAACTACACCCTAGGTATAGCTGGTGTTCACACTGGCTTATGAATGAAATGAAATGAAGTACGTATGAATGAATGAAGTAGACTCTGTGTTTGCTAATGAAGACTCCCTAGTTGAGGTCCCATATGTTGAGCCCTCATTTTGGAAAGTCTTAATGTCAAGTCCATGATTCCAAGGTCTCATGGCATATGAATGAATGATATGAAAGAAGCAATGTATTATATGTAATGTGCTATGATATGTGCTATATGAAGATATTATGTGCTGTGTGCAATACGATAAGTATAATGATGCATGTTACTCTCATGGAATGACCTTTCTAACCCAATTTGGAAAGTTCACTAACTTTCCTAATCTCAATTTGGCAAGTCCACTGACTTGACTTCCAAAAATCATGTTGTTAGGAAAGTGCTATTCTTTCTCATGCATGTACGTGGTGTGTGCTTGCATATACCCATACTTAGTACAAGTGTGTACTAACCCTATACATATACACTATTTTAGGTGCAGGTGCAGGTGGGCGATAGAGCTACATGATCATTGTTGCAGCTATCCGGACGTCAGCATTCATCCGGAGTTTGGTAGGTCCTCATGGTTTCGAGGATGCTACTGTTTTACATTCTAGCTTAGTTTTAGAGTTGATCTAGTGGAGCATGTTCCACTAGCGTTTCTTTCTTGTTTTTATTCAAATTCTGTATTGGTGCCATTTTGGCAATTATACACTTAATACTTATTGATCTATTTCTTTCAGTTGCTTATCTCTTAATGTTAGATAGTTGATGGTGAACAATTATGAAATGTTAAGAATGTTTAACAAGTATGTTAAGAAAACAAAAAGTTTCAAATTTTCCGCTAAAAATTAACCTAGAGGAAGTATAAATGACTAAGTAGGCTTGTCTGCGACCTCTGAGAGGTCAACGACGCCGGTCTCGTCTGGGATCTAGATTCCAGTCGTGACAGTATGTCATGTGTTTGATGTATTGTAAGTGTGTATGTGTCTCATTCTAAGTAGTCTTAAGGATCGTTAGGCATGATTAGAGAGGGTGTATGGGCGGTCTTTTTTTGTATGACTTAAGTGAGTCTTAGGATAGATTTTAATGAGATAATTACATGCTAGAAGATGTCTTTAGTGAAGTTAAGCAACTTCACTGTACAGTGAAGGAACAGTGAATTGAGTTAATGCAAAGTAACTTCTTAAAATGTGATATTTGGTTAAATGATTTCATATGTGTTTCTAAGGGGATAAATGTTGTTCTTATGATTATATTATGATATTTAAATGAAAACATGCATATTTCAAATAAATGTCCGTTTTTAATAATTTTTATGCATTATGCCATACTTAGTACATGTGGTTGTACTAATTCCATGCTTTTATCTATCTCTATAGTGGTTGGTAGGTGAGGAGCATTGGGGAAGCAAGACTTGGATCGTAGCATCGTTCAACTCATTTGACTCGAGGGTATAGGTGTCTTTTATTATTCTTATTGAAGTATTGTAATAGACTATGTAGTATTATTTATCTATTTCATATGGGCTGAGTCCCAAGTACTCTTGTGTCTAAGCTTTGATGAGATTGAGACTTAGTATTTCCTATGACTTTTATATGAAAGAGTTTTTAAATACTATGATATTATTTGTGAAAAGTTTAAATTCTGCACTAGTTTTCACTATGTATATGCGATGAACGATATGAAAGGGCTTGTATAAGACCTCCGAGAGGTAGAGTACGCCGGTTGCACTCCAAGAGTGTCATATCTTCTATGGTATGGACTTGGGATGTGACAAGCTTGGTATTAGAGCATAGGATGTGAAAGTAGTCTTAGGAATCAAAAATTCTCATCAAGTCACGTCTAGTAGAGTCTTGACCATCTGTGTGAGTCGCGACACATCTATGGGCGATAAGCTATAGGACGATAGAGTTTCCCTTCTTTTCTACTCCTATGGAGTGCCGTACAGTAAATGTTATGAGTATCCTTCTTAATGTGTTTCCTTGTGTTTCTATGAGATGAATACTAGAAGGATGGCCGCTAGAAGGTTGGAAGAGGAAAGGGTGAATGGGGAAGTTCCTCCTCAAGTTGAGCAAGTTGAGCTAGTTCCTCAAGATGGACAAGGAGTCCAAGTTGCTCAAGGTTCTCAAGTGCCTCCCCAGGGTTATCAAGTCCCTAATGTGGAGGGAGGTAATGAGGTTCCGGTGGTTCCCCCAGAATTTTATAATAGAGATATTAGAGAGGCTTTGCTTGCTATAGCCCGAGCCGTGACTACTCAAGTGAATTTGAGTATGGTGCCTAGGGTTAATGTTGTGGAGAGCACTATGACTTCTAGGTTGAGAGAATTTGTGAGGATGAATCCTCCTATCTTTCTTGGCTCTAAGGTAGGTGAAGATCCCCAAGAGTTCCTTGATGGTTTATACAAGGTGTTGAGTGCTATGGGGGTTACATCTAGGGAAAATGCGGAGTTGGCTTCGTATCAATTGAGGGATGTTTCTCAAATACGGTACACTCAATGGAGGATAATAGGCCGGTGGAGTCGGATCCTATTGAGAGGGAAGAATGTCGTACGGCATTGCTACATTATAATATGACCTTAGCGAGACTCATGGTTTATGCACAATCAATTGAGGAGTCTAAACTTGGAAGGATTACTAGAAACATGAAGAGAAGTGGTGTTAGTGATCAAGGGCAACCTAGGTTCAAAAAGAGGGCTCAAACTCAAGAGGGACCTAGTGCTCCTAAGGTGAAATTTGAGAAAGGAGGTGGTTCTCAAAATGGCAAGCCTACATGTGTCACTTGCGTAAAGAAATATTATGGTGAGTGTTTAAGGGGTACCGGAAGTTGTTTTGGATGTGGAAAAGATGGGCACAAAGTAAGGGATTGTCCTACTATAGATGGTAGGCAAGTTGCTCCTAATGTCCCAAAGGATGATGCTCCAACAAAGAGGCGTTTCTATGCACTCCGGACTAGAGGAGAGAAGCCGGATGATGATGATGATGATATTGGTAAGTCCTTGTATTTCATTTTAGTGATTTGAGTTCCTTCTAAGTGGGGGAGTGTGTTAAATAGATGTGCTAGAAGTTTGTGCATGTGCATGGTGTTTAAGAGTTTGGTTAAAATCGAATTTCATTAACTTCTTGCATAGTGTATTTTGTGTGGCCATGATTATGTTGTAAAAGGTGTTTATATGATGTTACTTTGCATATTATCATGTCTTTATCATGAATTTCCAAAAAGTTGCATTTTTTGAAAAATTGCTAAATTCACTGTAGGTACTGCCTGCTCACTGTAATATTTTTGAGAATTTGACTAATTCGTTCTTTGGTCTAAAATTGTTGTAATGTGGTTAGAACTGATATGTATGAGTATGATAATGAATATAAAATGAGTTTGTGCTACTTGGAATGAAGGATGTGAGTTTTATAACATGACGAGTTATAGAACTTATTCTAGTTTCTTGTTGTGTTGTGAATCTCTTGATTATGTGAAATTAATTTTTTCTCCTTGATTATGTGTTATATGGTATGGTCATTAGTTGCTAATTAAATCTCTATTCTTGGAAGTGTTCGGAGAGTTGCAAGTGTCATTCGAGGACGAATGTTGTCCAAGTGGGGAAGATTGTAAGATCCCAAAAATGACATAGGTGAACTAGAGTCTAACATGGTTTTCATGGTGGTGTAAGGTACTAAATTGGTCTATGATGTGGTATAGAGGCAGTAGCTAAGAGTTTAGGTGCATTGGAAGTCAAACGTCAAGGGACGACTAAGACGTTCGACGACTAAGTCACCTATGAGCCTCATATGTGGTTTTATGTGTTTATATGTGATTTATGAGGTTATGAAGTCCTTAAATGAGTTAATATGGTGAATATAGGCAGTGTGTCAAATTTTGTAAAGTTTGGAGGTCAAACGTCCAAGAACGTCCATGACGTTCGAAAGATGTGCCTTGAAATGACCTTGTGTGTCTAAGCATGTTTGGTCGAGTTTTACGTGTTTATTTTGGGTGAAATTCATGTCAGAGGTACTAAAATCGTATACGGTCATTTTTGGGTAGGAAATGTCCGGGGAAATATACCCAAGGACCATCCATGGGTCCTTAAGGAAGGACCCTTCATAGTGCCCAAGACAGCCCAACCAACGGTTGGCAATCGACGCCCAATGGGTCAGTCGACGCCCCGTTGGTGGTGGATCATCTATTGGTACTTATTCATGGGAGAGGTGAGGCCAACGACCAGCCTTAGTCCAAGACTACGGACAAACAGGATGGTCCATTGGTCAAAGGACGGCCCGTCGTTCGGCAACCGTCTGTGAGGACTGGTTCCCTGCGAAGTTCACTGTTAAGTGAAGGGTGAATTGGTAAATTCATACAACGTCCAAATAAAAGGTTTGGAGGTTCCTAAAGGGTCTTTTGGGTATTTTAGGCATGTATATATGCCTTTAACACTTAGAAGAATTCATTCTTCCAAATCAAAACCCCAAAATCCCTTAGAAATTCCATAGAACTCCATTGAAGCCAAAACTCAAGGAAGAGCTTGGATTGGAGATTTGAGTGGTGATTATTCATCAAATTGGAGGATTAACATCATTGAGGTATGGTTTTTTAATTTTTGAAACTTTATTCATCGAAGAGCCAAATTCAAAGGAGTTTTCTAAAGTTTTTAAAAGATGAACTTGTCCAATTTCATGATCTATCCATGGGTTCTTGCATTAAAGGTCTTTAATCATTGAATATTGATTGAATTGTGGTTATTTAGATTATTTTAACTCAATTAACCTATGAACTCATGTAATTGATGAACCCTAGTTTTTTACTACTTTATGGGTTAAGTGATATTGTCTTAATGCTTATGAATTCTAGTGTAGTTTTCTATGGGCTATTGAATGATGTAAAAATTGTATTCAATTGATGTCTAATTGGTATTAGATTGATAAGTATATATTGAATTTACTTAGATTCATTGAGTATTATGATTTATGTATTGAATTGATGTTCATGGCCATGGGTAAGGGTCTTATGGTATTGAATTGGATGATTTAGACACGGATTGAAGTGGAGAGAATGGATTGGTGTTACTCTGCCCTATTTCTCTTTATTTTAAGTATTATATCTCTGTAAATATGTTATGATTGGTATGGACCACTTATGGTGGAGGTGTTATGTGAATGATGTGGCCTTGTCGGCGTTATATTAAGTATTATGATGATCATGGCCTTGTCAGCACTACTTGAAGCAATGTAATGTTTTGTTTTGTTTATTATGTGAAGTATGTTCATATCTACCTAAATATGAAATAATGTTAAAGTATCTGTTCTACTATTGAAGTTATTAGGTGATCATGTTAGACTATGATTATGTGTTCTTTTGTGTAGTCTCAGAGTTGATGCATGATTCTTCCTACTTGACTAAATGAGTCTATGATGGTCATATTGACGATCATATAGTAGTGTATAGGATGACTTAAAGATGATAAAGGTTGTGCCTATGTGCTTCTAGAATGACATGTAATATGTGCTAAAGTGAAGTATGTTGTGTCTTGTTTAGGTAGAATTGTGCCCCTTACTTGATGCATGTATGAATATGAATATGTGATGTCTTGACTTAGGAGGCTAAATGATCTTAGTATTGAATGTATGAATGTTATGTGAGACCTTGAATGATGATAAGAGGGTCCTTTATGTGAAACCTTGAACCTAGTAGGTACGGTTATGAAACTTGAAGTCAAAAGTCATAATGGTATCCTTCTTGTAATGAATGATGGACTTAAGGTTGATTGGCTGGAATGGCATCATATCAATCCATGGAAAGTCATGATGAGCTTCTTGTCGCCATTGTAAGCAGCCCTATCAAAACTGATTGGTAAGGCAAATGTAATTGAGTTACGAACTTTATATGGAACCCTTTTCTATGAACCTTAATGTGAATTAATCTTTGAGAACAAAGGCTAGCACCGAGTGAGTATGGCAAGGGAAGTAGTTCTAGTTAAAGGATGAGGCTAGAATACAAAGTAAGCCCTTCATATCCCTTAACCATGTGCCTACATGGGATGTGTCCAAGTTCTACCATTGGCAAGTAGAACAACCTCATCGGAGTAGGATAGAACTCAGGATTCCATGGTTTTCTATCATGGTCTATGTCGGTTATTGCCTATTCTCATCATGTCGGATACCTATTATCATTAGACAAGTTCTATGAAGTTTAGGTGGTGGTATGGGACGCTATCTAGACATTGCACAATAGGCTTTGAAGATGTTAGTGAGAGTCCCTAGGTCTTCTCCAAGACCATTACTTGAATGTCCTTATGTGATGAATATCTCTTAATGAACTAATGAATGTTATGACTTATGTTAACAAAGCATGTAAATGAATGTGTACCTAATCAAGAGTGACTTAAGGATTCCTTAGTTAAAGTGTGAAGAGGGCATAAGGGATGATCTCTTCATGTCTTATCTATGGAAGTCTTGAGAATGACTCTAGTTAGGGAAGTTGATTGGTTAAGCAGACATGATCTAAACTTAGGAAGTCTTAAGGATTATTTATGTAACCTTCAAGCGGGTGTATGGGCGTTCTCTTCTAGGAGTACTTAAGTATGTCTTTTCATAGCCTTAGTAAAGAGAATGTCATAGTATTTATGTCATGTGTTTGATGTATTGTAAGTGTGTATGTGTCTCATTCTAAGTAGTCTTAAGGATCGTTTAGGCATGCTTAGAGAGGGTGTATGAGCGGTCTCTCTTTGTATGACTTAAGTGAGTCTTAGGATAGCTTTTAGTGAGATGATTACATGCTAGAAGACATCTTTAGTGAAGTTAAGCAACTTCACTGTACAGTGAAGTTCCTGTAACAGTGAATTGAGTTACTGTAAAGTGACTTCTTAAAATGTGATATTTGGTTTAAATGATTTCTTATGTGTTTCTTGATAAATGTATGTTGTTCTTATGATTATATTATGATATTTAAATGAAAAGATGCATATTTCCAATAAATATCCGTTTTCATGATTTTTATGCATTATGCCATACTTAGTACATGTGGTTGTACTAATTTCATGCTTTATCAATCTCTATAGTGGTTGGTAGGTGAGTAGCGTTTGGGAAGAAAGACTTGGATTGTAGCATCGTTCAAGTGAAGTTGAAGTATGTCCTCATTTAACTCGAGGTCATAGGTGTCTTTTATTGTTCTTATTGAAGTATTGTAATAGACTATGTAGTACTATTTTTATATTTCATATGGGCCGAGTCCCAAGTACTCTTGTGTCTAAGATTTGGTGAGATTGAGACTTAGTATTTCTTATGACTTTTATATGAAAGAGTTTTTAAAGAATATGATATTATTTCTGAAAAAGTTTTAATTCCACACTAATTTTCACTATGTATATGTGATGAACGATATGAAAGGGCTTGTATAAGACCTCAGAGAGGTCGAGTACTCCGGTTTCTCTCCAAGAGTGTCATATCTTATAGGGTATGGTCTTGGGATGTGACAATCCACTAGCTAATGTATATAAGACAACATCCTATGGTGGAACATAGTTAAGGGACAATAAGATTGCTTCTAGAAATATGGCATCTACTAAAGGGAGAACTTCCATCTCAAAATCCGCTCGGTGCTAAGAGTAATTCCCACAGAATAGTCTATGCATACTTTTCGTTATTATACATGGAAGGGCATGTCATATTACCAATCCAATCTAGGTCATGTATCATCCAAGGAATTGTATCCTCCAATAACCAATCCAAGCTAGGTTTTATTCGAATAGCTCATAAAATCTTTTATTCAAAGTGTAGTTGAGAAAACCTTTCAACCCTAAGAATCCTCTATGTGATCCTTTCACAAATCATGATTTCATGTGAATATGAGAAATCCTTTAACAACACAACAAATGACAACATTAAAACTTCACTACCAGAGTATCCTTAAAACAATTACACAAATTTCATGAGAACATGCAAGATTTCATAATCTCCTCTTTCATAATTCAAACCCACATTTCATCATCATAACTTGAAAAACAATGGAATTACATGGGTTCATGGGGGTTCATCGTAAAAACATGATATTAACACAATTCATGCATAAAATATCATATCAATCAATTAATCAATAATTAAGAGAACCCATAACATAGAAGAAAAATCCTAACTCAATTGCGGATTTCTAACTTTGAAAATTGGAGAAGTAGAGAGCTCCATTGAGGAAAGGCTTCCATGGATGAAAACTATCATAAATCAATTTCAATTTCTTAACTTCAATGGAGGAATTTACTACTTGTATTGGACCCTAGGTTGAACCCTTTTGTTTCAAGCTTTCTAGAGAGAGACATATTTGGAAGAGATAGACTTGCTCTTCTTTTTGGTAGTTTTAGAGAATAAATTGAATGGGTTAAATTAGGGTTTAAAAATACTTATATAGGGGTTCTAGTTATGGGCTAAATTGCATACTATCGAGATAAAATAATTTGGAAAAGACCCAACTGACCTTGACTTACAGCTGACGCGGACCCTCATATGAAGGGATTCATGATCCAACTTAGATTCCACGAGCTGTCTCAGCAGTCTTAGCCCTACAAAAAGTGGCTTGGGGAAGACCTCCAAATGAATTCACCCATCTCACGACAATATTCAGGGGCCGTTTGCCCCTACACGACCCAATTGGAGGACCGTGAGAAGGGCTTGGCCTTGGGGTGGGTTCTGCCTCCCCCTTGATGGGCAATATCACCACGAGTTGGGGAAGACCCCTTCATGGCTCACGGGAGGGAAGCCCCTCTTGTACAGGATTTGGGAGAATTCACGAGTTGTGGTATCCCTTCACAACTTGTCAAGGGCTCCATGAAGGGTGTCATGAGTCAGTTTAGGGCTGGTGACCGACCACTTGACCCTTTTCTTAGCCCTCTTGATTCTGAGGTGTTACACATCAAGTTTCAAATTCTGAATTTGTCTATGATTCGTTTGATATCATTAAACTAGTTCCATATTCACCATTACTGCATATTATTCATTGTTGTTTATGTCAATATTTTTAAAACTAAGAGTGTACAATTTTTTTTGCAGTGCTAACAATAGGTGGAAAAATGTAATGATAGTTGACGCTTTTTGTTGTTATAGGAGTTGTAGTGCAAACTTTCTCAGCAAGGAAGATTCTTGAGAATCCAATATAACCCAATTTAGTTAACATCAACAGTGGATTTAACCAAATTTTAGGAGGTCTTGGTGGTGCCGGTAGAGGAGGAAAAAGTAGTAATGGTGGATTTGGTGTTGGCTTTTGATTTGACGAGGGTCATGAATCAAGTGCAAATGTTTGATTTAATCAAATTGTAGGAGGTCTTGTTAGCGGCGGCGGCTGTGGTGGTAGAGGAGGCGGAGGAGGTAGTAATTGTGGATTTGGAAGTGGCTTCGAATATGGCGAGGGTCATAAATCGAGTGCAAATGATGGTGACGGTGGTGATGGTTAATACAGTGGTAGTGGTTTTCGCGTCAGAAGAGGATGGGGCCATAGTGGTGGTGGAAATGCATCCCACCATTTAGCTCAACTTTTTTTATGTAATAAGTTGAGCAAATTAGAAGCAAATAATTCGCTATTATATGGTTCGATGCCTTTTCATATTTTTAATTTATTAACATATGTTACTAAGGAAACAATAATCAAATTATAGAATTTTTGAGTTTAAATTTTGCCTTTTAAGGGTCGTTTGATAGAGTTTATTAGTAAAAATAATGCATACATTAACATTGTATATAACTAATTCAAGTATTAATTAAAAATTCTATTGTGTATTATAAATATCATGAATTTTTTGGTATTAGTAATGCACAGAGTTTAAATGCATGCATTATCATAATTAAAGAACCCATTGTATCTTAATTATTTTTTACATCTTTCCACCATAATTGTGAAAAATATCTCAGTAAAAAAATATTGCCTAATTTATGTTGAGTGACCTCTAAATGCTAAGAAAATAGTGTGGATCATGGTGAGGCTATACGTATTATTCTCATTACAGAGGGTCTTGTAAAGATTTTGGGAAAAAAAGTGTCCGAAAATCATATCACCAAAAAATATAAAATCTAACCACATTTTAATTCTATCCTTGACCCAATTTTCAGCCAAATCATCCGCCTAACATTCAACCACCAACATAGCCCCCCCAAGGCGGGCGGCCTCGGGGCGGAGGAGTGATGGTCTCAAGGCGGGGGGAGGCGGGGCGAGCGGGTCTGTTGACATTCAATTTTAACCCTCCATAATGTAAATTAACCATCGATCTTCTTTTATTGCAAATGATTTGAAATGATTGATTTCAAAAATGCACAATGTTTTGCAAGTTATTTTAAAATAACTTTGTCACTTTTATAACTTTTATATAATATATATAGTTTTATATACTTACTACCGTTTATAAATATTAAAAAATTGTCTGAAAAAATATTTTCTTTTCAATTAAGTATTATTTAATAAATTTGGTTTATTTCTATTTTATATTTTGAATTAATTATTACATTTTTAAAATTAAGAAGCTCGTTAATTAATTAATATTAATTCATCTTATTTAATCTTTAGCTAGATTCACTAATTAACTCAATTTGACTAAGTCTCAAATACAAAATCTAACCATATTTTTGCTCTATCCTTAACCCATTTTTGAGCTCAACTTCAACAATCAATTCCTTTTTCCAGCAGCCCAAAAATCTGAATAAGTAGCCAACCCGTTACTTCTCTTCAACATTCACTCCAACAAACAACTCAAACTATAATGACCCAAGGGTATACCCTAGAACTTACACGGTGTATTCAACCTCTCAGAGGTTTTATACAAGACCGTAGATATCATTCATCACATATATATGAAAAGTAGTGCAGAATTAAAACTTTTCACAACAATAGTCCAAATCTTTATATAATATAAGAAAGAACTAAGTCTAGTCAAAGTCATCTTAGACACATATAATATCTTAGCGTCACAACCCTTACATCAATTTAAAAAGAAACTATAGTCTATTACAAAGTCTTTTAGAAAAAGAAACTAAAACATAAGTAGTATCCTCAAACATATGAAGACATACCAAGCTACTTGAGAGAATGATATTTCCCAAGCTTTAACTTCTAAGAGAATCCTCACATCCCACCAACACTTGTAGAAATAGAACAACATATGGAATTAGCACATTGAATGCAGTAAGTATGGAGAACATGCAAGAAAGCCACACTAAAAGAGACATTTACTTTAAGATATGTTTTTCATGCTCTTTTGATATAAATCTCATAAAACAAGTATAAGAAAAATCTTCAAGTAAATATACACATATAAGACATACTCAAGTAGTTCATAAGAGACAACTATAATCATTTAAAATACACATAAGCACTTAGACCTCCTACCAAAGGTTAAGACAAGAAGAGACCACTCATACACCCTCTTCAAGCACACCTAAGCAATCCTTAAGACTACCCAAAGTAAGATTATTCTTTAAGTTACAATAATACATAGTTCCATATTCATCAAGTAACCCCTTTTAATTATTTAGACTCTCCACCTAAGGCTACTCTAAGACTTACCTAAGTAAGACATGAAGAGACCGCAAATACACCCTCTTCAAGCCTACCTAAGAAATCCTCAAAGCTACCATAGTGTGAACCTTTCTATTCATCATACTTTAACTAAGTCAACAATATTCATTAAGCCATTTAAGAGACAATCAAACAGTTAGAGGACTTCACATAATGGTCTTGGAGGACCTAGGGAACTCACCTAGCATCTTCAAAGCCTTCTCGTGCAATGTGTAAATAGCATCTCATTCCACTACCCACACATTGTAGAACTCATCCAATAACTAGAGTGTACATCCATATGATGAGAATATGCATTAACCGACAGTGACCATACTAGCAAGGTATGTAATCCAGAGTCTACCCTACCCCGTGGAATGTGTTTATCTTGTCAAGGGTAGAACTAAGACACATCCCGTGTTGGCACATGGTTAAGGGATATCAAGGGTTTCTTCGTACTCCATTCTCATCTTAAGTAGAGCTACTACCACAAGAATATCCACTAGGTTCTTTGCCTTGTTTCTCATAGAGTAATCATTCCTTAGGTGTATTAGAGAAGTTACCATTATTATGTCTTACAAACTCATAATACTTTTTCTTCCAATGATGGGTCCACTGGGCTGCAAACCAAGGACTATTAGGAGAGGCCTTATGACTTCTTTAGAAATGGTTTCATGCCGTTCCTGCCAACCTACCCCTAAGTCCATCATTCCACTCAAGAAGGCACTATAACGATATTGCACTTCAAGGCTTCTATTAACCTTCTTTTCCTTATTCAAGGTTACACATTCTTGACCTTCTTTCATATTCAAGGTCCTCATTCTTAACCTTCTTTTCATGTTCAAGGTTCTATATTCTTGGCCTTCTTTTAATATTCAAGGTCCTATATAAGTCATCCTTAGAAGTGCACCATCTTAGGTGTACCGATCCTAGACTTTCATTCATCATTCATTCAAACACATATATGACAAGGGTTCCTAAGCCTACCAAGTCAACAATTCATAATACATAAGCTATCATGTATCAAGAAGAGGGACCTAAGTATACCAATCACGACATATATCATCATATCATGTATTCAACTACATTCAAGTAATATGTAGGGACCACTATGTCTATCTAAAAAGATACCCTATAAACATAGAGAGACTAATAGTCTATCATATTCATAAACAATCATTTAGAGGAATCATACTTTAACCTAACACATACACATACACATTATTATCATTCACCTTGATCATCTATACAAGCTATAACATGATGATAGAATAATTCACATAATAATGCCGACAAGGCCATGTTCATAGCAAGTATAATAATTAAGCACCGCCTCCATAAGTGGATTATACCAATCAATACAATTCAATGTCAATTCTATAAATAAAAAAAAAGAGGAATTAGGTTAACTCACTACCTTCCAATCATCATCATTACCATTGCTTAGCCTTTTCAACCAATTCACTTTACAAAAGCTCTTACCAATATCAATGTACACAATACTAAGCCAACAATCAATCCATATCAATGATTAAACACCATACAATATAGATATCATTATTATAAGGCAGATCATTAGCAATTCTATTATGATTTATACATAGTTCAATAGCTCAATACTATTTACGCATGAATTCAATAATATCAAGTAATGATCAATTCACCCAGTTTAAAGACAAAATTAGGAATTCAAAGAATACATGGGTTCATGGAAGTTTTCATCTTAAAACCACCAATTAACATAAATTATTTCATAAAACATTGATTTAAACATTTTCATGCAAGAACCCTTGCTTAGAATTCAAAGTAGGTTTTCTATGTTTTTGAACATCTTTTAAAAGCCTTTGAAATTGACTCCTTTAATGAGAAAAGAATCAAGGATGAAATCACCATACCTTATTGGTAGAAATCCCATGAAATTGGGTTGAAAAACTTGGAGAATTTGGCCTTCTTCCTTGGAGCTTCAAAGCTTCAACAATGGAGGTTTTGGATAGAAGGAATGGAGAGCTTTTGTTTTGGGTTGATGGTTTTGTTTTGATTGGTGAATTTGGGGTTATAGTGATTCAATAACCGTTTTTAAATAATTCCCAAAGTACCCAAAAGACCCCTACACTTATTGGACCTTTTAACCAAGTCTAATTTGACATAAAAATGACGCTACCAAATCTGGGACATGGCTGCGCGTCGTGGGGACACTTCCAAATCTTGGTTCTTGAATATAATTTGAGGCAGAATGGTTCGTGTTGTCCCCATGTTGCAGGGAATTTTTTTTTCCATTTAAGTGCAGGCTGCGCGACGGCAGACACTGCCAAATACATGTTGCCTGGCAACTTTCTTGGCCAACGTTTGGGTCCTCCTGGTGACCCTTAAGGTGTTCCTCGGCAAGTCGTACTCAAACATTTTTGACCCTTTACATGTCACTCTATGTGTAGGAATCATCGATACTCAATTTCTCCCTCATGCCATACCCCAAAACTCAACTACGAAACCCTACTACACACTAGTTCAACTAGACTAGTTTTTGGACGTCTTGGTCGTCCTTTGACGTTTTGACTTCCCAACTCTTTAAAATGACTTCTAAAGTTATTATTCATGTTTTAACAACTTATTAACTCATAATACACATGATAGGCTCTAATTTAACCTAGTTCATTTTCAGGGTTGTAACAATTTCCCCCACTTGGACACTTTTGTCCTCGAATGACACTTTGAACACTTTATTCACTTTCAACACTTTCAAGAGTAAAGACTCAAGAGTAGAAGCTCATAACCATACCACATAATAGACAATACCCATAGTTTGGAGGAACATCAACTCCACATAATCAAGAGACTCAAAAACACAAAAAGGAAGTAGGAACTACATCTAGAACTTATCATGCAATAAGACTCCACATTTTTTCCATTTCATATAGGAGGAACTTCCTTCTCCACATACCATCATGCTCATATACATCATTTCTAAGCACATTATGTCAATCTTCTCATAAGACACAATTATTCAACATCTTCAAAAAGTTCACTGTTAAGCATGTTTAAGCAATTCATTTGAAGGCATGACAATATGAGAGACAAAATCATTTAAGAGCATTTTACCATATAAACATAACCTCATAAAAATATGCACAATGTAAGGAGATCAATGAAATTCATTTTCACTTAGACTCTTAAACACATGCAACATGTTAGAATAGAATTCTAACTCTTAAGCTTGAATAGAATAATGAATAGAAGAGAAGAGAAGAGACAAAAATCTACAACTCAAATATTCACCATACTCCCCCACTTAGAAGGAAACCATCAAAACTCAAGAGAGAACACTATAACTTACCGGTACCTTGATGCGGATTTGCTCCCTTGTTAGCTTGGAGGTGATAGAAGTGATTCTCTTTGGTGAACCAACATCCGGACCATTAGAAGGATCTTGCTTGGCCTCTCTCCCCCTATAAGCAATAGTAGCACAATCTCTCACCTTATGATCATCCCTTACACAACCATAGCACCCACTAGTACCGGCTAGACACTTCCCAAAGTGTTTCTTTTTCACAAGTAGGCTAGTAGGCTTAACACCTTGAGAACCACCCCCTCTCTCATAGTTTGCCTTAGGAGCACTAGAACCATCTTAATTTGGAGCCCTCTTCTTAAACCTAGGTTGGTTTTGCTCATCGAATCTACCCCTCTTCAAATTTCTTGTAATCCTACAAAGTTTGGATTCTTCAATGTATTGAGCATACACCATGAGTCTAGATAGGTTCATTTCATTATGGAGAATCATTGTACGACCCTCTTCTTTCACAAGGTCGGAAACACTGGTCACAAACCTACTCATCTCATCCCTAGGGTTCGATACCAATGATGGAGAATACTTAGACAATAGGGTGAATTTCAAGGAATACTCCTCAACACTCATGTTACCTTGCCTAAGGTTTACAAACTCCTCAACCTTCACCTACCTTTTCTGACGGGGAACGCACTTTCCTAAGAAGGCTTCCTTAAACTCTTTCCACTCTATAGGACCCGATTTAATCGGCCTATTGTCTTTCCGTAGTATGTACCACACTTGAGCAACTACTCTCAATTTGTATGAAGCCAACTCTGATTTCTCCCTAGAAGTCACCCTCATAACACACAACACCTTATAGACACCACCTATAAACTCTTGGGGATCTTCTCCCACCGTAGAACCAAGAAAGGTAGGAGGATTCATCCTCACAAAGTCCCTCAACCTAGAGGTCATGGTACTCTAAAGAGCATTCATCCTAGGGCCCAACATATCTATTCACTTGAGTCGTCATGGCTCTAGCTAGGGTAAGGAGAGCCACTCTAACCTCCTTATTATTCATGTCCAGGGGAACCATTGGGACCTCATTCACTTGATTAGTTATAGGGACTTTTTCACCTTGATGAACTTGAACACCTTGTGGAACTTGAACACCTTGTGGAACTTAAATACCTTGGTGAACTTGTCTACCTTGGTAAGGAACTCCCTTATCAACTCTCCTTACAGGCGTCCTTCTTGTATTCATATCTTATAAACACAAGAGAAGACATGAGGAAACAACACTTATAACCTCAACTCTATGGCACGACACAAGAGTAATGAAGAGAGTGAAACTTCTATCATCATATACCCTATTGCTCATAGATGTGTCGCGACTCACCACCGATGAACAAGACTCTATTAGATGTGCCTTTTATGAAACGTTGAATCCTAAGGACTACTTCATAACATTATGCTCTGATACCAAGTTTGTAACGACCCAAGGGTATAACCTAGAAGTTACACGGCGTATTCAACCTCTCGGAGGTCTTGTACAAACTCTTAGACAGCATTCATCGCATATATATGAAAAGTAGTGAGGAATTAAAACTTTTCACAACAAAAGTTCAAATCTTTATAGAATATAAGAAATAAATAAGACTTGTCATAGCCATCTTAGACACATATAATATCTTAAGGTCACATCCCTTACACTAATTTAAAAAGAAACTATAATGTGTTTTAGAAAAAGAAACTAAAACATAAGTCGTGATTTCGAACATATAAGGACATACCAAGCTACTTAAGAGAATGTTATTTCCCAAGCTTCAACTTCTAAGAGAATCCTCACTTCCCACCTACACTTGTAGAAATAGAACAACATAGGAAATTAGCACATTGAATGCACTAAGTATGGTGAACATGCAAGAAAACCATGATAAAACAGACATTTACTTTAAGATATGATTTTCATGCTCTTTTGATATAAAACTCATAAAACAAATATAAGAACCATCTACAAGTCAATATACACATATAAGACATATTCATGTAGTTCATAAGAGACAACCATAATCATTTAAAATACACATAAGCATTTAGACCTCCTACCAAAGGTTATCCTAAGACTTACTTAAGTAATACAAGAAAAACCGCTCATACACCCTCTTCAAGCACACCTAAGCAATCCTTAAGACTACCCAAAGTAATATTATTCTTTATGTTACAATAATACATAGTTCCATATTCATTAAGTAACCCCTTCTCATCATTTAGACTCTCCACCTAAGGTTACTCTAAGACTCACCTAAGTAAGACATGAAGAGACCGCCCATACACCCTCTTCAAGCCTACCTAAGCAATCCCTGAAGCTACCCTAGGTAAGAACCTTTATATTCATCATACTTTAACTAACTCAACAATATTCATTAAGCCATTTAAGAGACAATCAAACAATTAGAGGAATTCACATAATGGTCTTGGAGGACCTAGGGAACTCACCTAGCATCTTCCAAGCATACTCGTGCAATGTGTAGATAGCGTCCCATTCCACTACCCACACATTATAGAACTCATCCAATAAGTAGAGTGTACATCTCATATGATGAGAATATGCATTAACCGACATAGACAATGCTAGCTAGGTATGGAATCTGTAGTCTACCTTACCCCATGGAATGTGTTCTACTTGCCAAGGGTAGAATTAAGACACATCCCATGTTGGCACATGGTTAAGTGATATCAAGGGTTTCTTTGTACTCTAGTATAATCTTAAGTAGAGATACTACCATAAGCATATCCACTCGGTGCTTTACCTTGATTCTCATAGAGTAATCATTCCATGGGTGTATTGGAGAAGGTACCATTACTATGTCCAACAAACTCATAATACTTTTTCTTCTAAGGATGGTAACACTAGGGCTGCCAACCAAGGACTATTAGGATAGATCTTATGACTTCTCTAGAGATGGTTTCATGTCGTTCCGAACAACCTACCCCTAAGTCCATCATTAAACTCAAGAAGGCACCATTACAGTATTGCACTTCAAGGCTTATATTAACCTTTTTTTCCTTATTCAAGGTTACACATTCTTGACCTTCTTATCATATTCAAGTTCCTCATTATTAACCTTCTTTTCACGTTCAAGGTTCTATATTCTTGACCTTCTTTTCATATTTGAGGTCTCATATTAGTCATCCTTAGAAGGGCACCATCTTTGGTCTGACGATCCTAGACTTTCATTCATCATTCATTCATACACATACATGACAAGGGTGCATAAGCCTACCAAGTCAAGAGTTAATAATCCATAAACTATCATGTATCAATAAGAGGGACCTAAGTCTTCCAATCAAGAAGCATATCATCATATCATGTATTCAACTACATTCAATTACCATGTAGGGACCACTATGTCCACCTAACAAGATACCCTATCAACATATAGAGACTTATCATAGTCTATCATATTCATAAACAATCATTTAGAGGTATCATACTTTCACCTCACACATACACATACACATTATCATCCTTCACCTTGATCATTTATACAAGCTATAACATGATGATAGAACAATTCACATAATAATGCCGACAAGGCCAAGTTCATAGAAAGTGTAACAATTAAGCACTGCCGCCATAAGAGTACCTTACAAATTAATATAATTCAATGTCAATTCTATACAAAATAGAGGAATTAGGTCAACTCACCACCTTCCAATCATCATCATCACCATTCCTTAACCTTTTCAACCAATTCACTTTACAAAAGCTCTTACCAATATCAATGCACACAATACTAAGACAACAATCAATCCATATCAATGATTCAAAAACATACAATATAGATATTATCATTATAAGTCAGGTCAAGCAATTCTATCATGATCTATACATAGTTCGATAGCCCAATACAATCTACACATGAATTCAATAATATCAAGACATGATCAATTCACCCACTTTAGAGATAAAATTAGGAATTCAAGGAATACATGGGTTCATGTAAGTTTTGATCTTAAAACCACCAATTAACATCAATTACTTCATAAAACATTGATTTAAACTTTTCATGCAAGAACCCATGCTTAGAATTCAAATAAGATTTCTTTGTTTTTGAACATCTTTGAAAAGCCTTTGGAATTGACTCCTTGATCAAGAGAAGCATCAAGGATGAAATAACCATACCTTATTGGTAGATATCCCACGAAATTGGGTTGAAAAACTTGGAGAATTTGGCCTTCTTCCTTGGAACTTCAAATCTTCAACAATGGAAGTTTTGGAGAGAAGGAATGGAGATATTTTGTTTTGGGTTGAGGGTTTTGTTTTGATTGATGAATTTGGGGTTATAGTGACTCAAAATAATACAAAAAGTACCCAAAAGAACCCTACACTTATTGGACCTTTTAACCAAGTCAAATTTGACTTAAAAATGACGCGACCAATTCTGGGATATTGCTGCGCATCGCGGGGACCCTTCCAAATCTTGGTTCTAGAATTTAATTTGAGGCACAATGGTTCCTGTTTGCCCCGCGTTGCAGGGAAAAAAAATTCCCTTCAAGTGCAGGATGCACGACGAAGGCACAACCAAATACATGCTACCCAGCAACTTGGCCAATGTTTGGGTGCTCCTTGGGGACCCTTAGGTTGGTCCCCGGGGAGTCTTACTCAAACATTTTGACCCTTTACATGTCATTCTATGTGTAGAAACCATTGATACTCAATTCCGCCCTCATACCATACCCCAAAACTCCACTACGAAACCCTACTACACACAAGTTCAACTAGAATAGTTTTCGGGCGTCTTGGTCGTCCTTTGACGTTTTGACTTCTAAACTCTTCAAACTGTCTTCTAAAGTTATTATTCATTTTTTAACACCTTATTAACTCATAACACACATGATAGGATCTAATTTAACCTAGTTCATTTTGAGGGTTGTAACACAAATGATCACAAATAATATAATGACAACATCAAACGACTGTAATTCCAAAGCTCATAAACAATACTACTACAGTAATCAAAATCAGTATATTCATTGAGAGGAAACGAATTTCAAATTTCAAATTTCAAAAATTCTCTTGTCGTCTTCACTGTTAAAGAGAGATTAGAAAAACACAATTCTTTCATCATGAAATAGGGAGCTCATTTTCTAGTAGTGAGAATTCTTCACCAGAATTTGTCACTTTTACTACTTTTAAAAACTATACATTTCTATATACTTACTATCATTTATAAATATTCATAAATTGTCTCAAGAAGATTTTTTATTATCAATTAAATAGTTTGTTAATTAGTTTAAATTATTTATAATTTATATGTTGAATTAATAAGTTTATATTTTGAGTTAAATATTTTATTTTGTTCAAATTTAGAAGCTCATTTAATTAGTTATGTCATGACCCAAATTCACAAGTCGTGATAGCACCAATGTTCCCAACCAATAGGTATGTCAACCCAACATATTTACCAATTTTAACTAACTAATAAGGTAAAAAGGTAAACAACGAGTAAAATATCCAACACTAAGTTCCTTATAAATATGAAATGCGAAAAACTTAAAATATCACGCCAAGAATTGGTGTCATAAGTACAAGAGCTTATAAATTATGATGCAAGTCTGAAATTTAAATGAGAAATCTAAACATAAGGGATATCCTGTCTGAATACTAAAATAACATAATAAAGAAAAGATAGAGGGAGTTGTAGGCCACGAAACATCCAAGCAACTCACAAAAACCCTAAGATACTCTAAGCTCGGACTCAAAATTCTCAACAAGATGTGCTCATACTTGGAATCGAATTTGCACCACAAAAAGTGCAACAAGTGTAGTATGAGTACGAAATCACGTGTACTCAGTTTATCTCATTGACAGACAACGAAGAAGTAGTGATGGGAGTTTATATAGAAAAATCAATTCTTTAATTATACTAGTCAATATTACACTTACCAATCAAGTTTCATCAAATATAGGTAATCAAATATCAAGTCCTTTCCAACCACAAAAAAACACATAATCATCAAGAATGAAGGATGTCATGAGATGCAATGCAATATGATACCATGAAATGATATGCCTTAGAATACCCAGTACTCTATTTGTCAAGATCGGAGAGCACCCCATGACGTGACGCGGCGTACTCGACCTCTCGGAGGTCTTATACAAGCCCTTAGACATCATTTATCGCATATATATGAAAAGTATTGCGGAATTAAACTTTTTATCACAATAGTCAAAACTCTTTTATAGAAATATAAGGAAGAACTAATTCTCTTCATAAGCCATCTTAGACACAAGAAATATTATAGGGTCACAGACCGTACATCAATTTAAAGAGAGTTATAGTATGTTACAACGTCTTTTAGAAAAAGAAACTAAAACATAAACTATGTCCTCGAATCATACTAGGACATACAAATCTTCTTGAGATAATGCTATTCCCAGCTTCATTTCTAAGAGAATCCACACTTGTCACCTACACTTGTATAAATAGAACAACATATGGAATTAGCACATTGAATGCACTAAGTATAGTGAACATGCAAGAAAATCATGCTAAAATGGACATTTGCTTTAAGATATGCTTTTCATGCTCTTTTGATAGGAATCTCATAAAACAAGTATAACAACATCATTAAGTCAATATTCACATATAACACAAACTCAAGTAATCAATAAGATATGACCATAATAATTTAGAATCCATATAAGCATTTAAATCTCCTACCAAAGGTTATCCTAAGACCCACCTAAGTAAAATATGAAGAGCCCGCCCATACAACCCCATTACCCACACCTAAGTGATTCTCAAGACTTACCAAAGTAAGATTATTCCCTTTTTAATCATTTAGACTCTCCACATAAAGTTAATTCAAGACTCACCTAAGTAAGACCTGAAGAGACCACCTATACACCCTCTTCAAGCCTACCTAAGAAATCCTCAAAGCTACACTAAATAAGAACCTTTCTATTCAACATGCTTTAACTAAGTCAAAAATATTCATTAATCCATTTAATAGACAATCAAACCATTGAAGGACTTCACATAATGGTCTTGGAAGACGTAGGGAACTCCACTAGCATCGTCAAAGCCTACTCGTGTAATGTGTAGATAGAGTCTCATTCCACTACCCAGACGTCGTAGAACCTATCCAATAACTAGAGTGTCCATCCCATATGATAAGGATAGGCATTAACCAACATATATCATACTAGCTAGGTATGGAATCCGGTCTCATAAGGATCCCACACCGTGGAAGGTGTTCTACTTGCAAAGGGTATACTAGGACACATCCCATGTTGTCACATGGTTAAGGGATATCAAGGGTTTCTTTGTACTCTAGTCTCTTCTAAAGTAGAGCTACTACCACAAGAATATCCACTCAGGGCTTTGCCTTGTTTCTCATAGAGTAATCATTCCCTAGTTGTATTATAGAAGGTACCATTACTATGTCCTACCAACTCATAATACTTTTTCTTCCAAGGATGCACTAGGGCTTCCCACCAACGACTATTAGGATAGCTATTATTACTTCCTTATAGATGGTTTCATGTTTTTCCAGCCGACCTACCCTTAATTAAGTGCATCATTCCACTCAAGAAGGTCACCATTACGGTCTGTCACTTCAAGGCTTCTTATTAACCTTCTTTTCATATTAATGGTTTCACATACTTAACCTTATTTTCATATTCAAGGTTCCATATAAGTCTTTCATAGAAGGGCACCTCTTTTAGGTCTACCAATCCTAGACTTCATTCTTTCATTCATTCATACACGTACATGACAAGGGTGCCTAAGCCGAGGATTAATACATAATTTAGTAGCCCAATATTGTAACATTTTGAAATACCGAGGACATGAGATAAGACTTAAATGGTCTCCTTAGGATCTAAACCAGTGTTCCTAGCCAATTAGGCATATTTGGAGTCTTTGAAGTGGTGTTGGAACCGAAACTCTTAAACGTCCAGCAAATGGGTTCATAAGAGGACTAGAGTGTCCTTTTGATTTAACCAAGTTAAAGAGTTGGAATTTGGTAAACAGTTGTAACCATAGGTGTAAAATATTGTGTGGGATGGTATCATGCTGGAAAACTCAGGGTGCGACCCCCCAAGAACCCTCGAGGAGGACCCCTGAAGCAGCAGGGCATGACGGACCCCATGGCGGGGCATCGCAGGCCATGGCACTTGGAAAGAAAACCTCCGCCTGCACAAGTCTCTGACAAGTGTGACGGATGTGCAGGATGGAGGGAAGCCAGTCCGTCACGGCCCCGACGGTCCGTCGTCGGGGAACCGTCGTGCGCTTGGCAAGAAAACCTCCGCCTGCACAAGTCTCTGACCAACGTGACGGATGTGCAGGACGGAGGGATGTCAGTCCGTCACGCCCACGATGACCGTCGTCGGGGATCCGTCGTGGAAGGTCTATGGCAGTTTCGGAAAAGTTAGTTTTAGTGAGTTAATTAATTAAGTGACTTAGGGGTAATTAGGGGTTTAAGAGAGACTAATTAAGTGACTTAAGACCCTACTATAAATACCCCAACCCTCATTAGCCTAATCATTCTCTCAAAAACAAAACTCTCTTCCTTCTCTCTACTTTCTCTCTCTATTGGAAGACTCCATTGGAGATCAACTTGGGGAGATCATTGGGGGCTGGATTAGCACGAAATTCACCATCAAAACGTCATCAAACCTTAAGGTATGGTATCTTATTCACCTTTGAGATTCTTTCCTCAAAGGGTTCCTTCAAAGCTTTTTCCAAAAAGTTGAGTTTCTTATGGGTTTCATCCAAATCCGAATTTGATCATGTGAATTGAGTTAATTATGTATTATTTGGGTTAGAATGAATAGATTATCATGAATTGTAACTTGATTATGGTTAATTGATGTAGTTTGATCTAGATTATGGGTGATGACCCCTAACCTTTAACCCTAAGTGGAAAATTGATATGAATTATGTTGAGTTTGATAGAATTGGTCTCATAATTAGTTAAATGGTCTTTAATGATTGTTGTTGCATTGATTATGGATCTATTATGATGAATTGAAGTTCTTCACACCTATGTCCTTGAATATTGTATCTAAGTCAAGAAGATACCCTGGAGATCATGATATTAAGCTTTGATGTAGTATTGCTTCATAGTATAGTGCTTCTCTTGATTAGTTCTCGTGATTTGTTATTGAATTACATTGACGTGATGACCTAAGATTGGTTGATCTATGGGTTAATGTTATGGTCCTTTATTGATGGATTATGGAGGAGTATGGGTAAGTCTTGATGATCCTAGCCTTTACTTCAAATTATGGTTAATTGTCATCAAGTGATAATGTTATGTTGAAGTATGCTTTGATTGATGTGATAAGTTGATATGATACATGAATTGATATGCTTAGGTTGGTTGTGAGGTTGCTAGGTGTAATGTAATATAGGGAAGTTGTACGATGTGCCCTATTATGATGAGATCTACGAGGGTTGACTTCACCTATTTGAATTGTTAATGAAAGGACTAATTCTCATACAATTCATATTGAGATATAATGATGATATATAAGGGATTGACCCTTCTATCTAATTAAATTGAGAAGATTAATAAAGATTAGAGGTTTCTCTAAAAATGGGGACTTAGCTTAGCACCGAGCGAACTTGACATTGAGAGGTGTTGACTTCCCTTAGAGGAATATTCACCATTTGTTCTTCATAGAGTGTTGACTTCCCTTAGAGGAATACTCACCTATAGATCTACATGAAGTTTTGACTTTCCTTGAGAAATATTCACTCATGAATTCTCATGAGGTGAGGCCCCATTACCGAATGGTATATAGAGGGAATACCTATCTCTTAGTTCTTGAACTATGTTGCCACCATAGGATACTAGCTAGTGGATCCACCTAGATAGCTATGTTTAGATTAGTTTCAACCTTGGCCGGTAGACCACCTTCCATCGGTGTAAGGTTTCACAACACCGGATTCCACATTCGATTATGTGGTCTATGTCGGTTAAGGCAAATGTTCCCTAAACTAAATGAATGAATAAGGTATAGGCCAATCAAAGTAACTTGAGAGGTTGGATATAGCTTAGGTAGGGGTAGGGGACTCTACCTACGCCTTGCACTAGTTTTCCTTGATAGGAACTTTGAGAGGTCAATATTATATATGTAAAGAGATGGTATAATGTAAATGGTTTGTATGTTGAATAACATGCTTATGAATATAATATTGTTGTCTTTGCTTGAAAAGGACGTATCATGACATGAAGAGTATGTTGGTAAGTAAGTTGCTAATTGTAGTCTTAGTAGGTTACTTGATTGAGTAGGAGACATGGTAATTTTACTTGATCATTGCACTTGTGACTTATTGAAGGTTATCATTAGTATACTTTGCTTTGCTATGGTTTAATTGCATATGTAGTCTATTATGTTTTCATAAATGTCCCTTTTTAAATATATTTGATTGGTAATTGTAGATGAGATTCCATACTTAGTACATGTGGAGTACTAATCCCTTTTCCTTCCCTTTTCCCAAACATTTTAGGTTCGGGTCGTTGAGCTTGATCCAAATTGCTAGGAAGGAAGACTTGGGTATTTTGCCATCCAAGTGGTAGGTCCTCACTCTCTCGAGGACGTGGCCGATATCTCTCTTTTATGATGTGTAGTTACTATGATTCTATGTTGACTCTATTATTCTCTTGAGACGATGTAGTAGACAGTCTATATGCGGCTTCTTTCATTTGATGTAGGGCTATGCCCAAGACATATTGTAATCGATAGATGGTTTATGAATGAGACGGTTTTATGACTATTATTTTCTAAATATATAAGTGTATGAAATAAAAGTAGAAGACTAAGTAATCTTCGTATATGAACAAGTCTATGTATACTTTATATATATAATGATGTGTATGTAGAGGTCTATGTAAACCTCCGAGTAGTTTTAGATAAAAAGTTTTTAATTCTTTCTGATTTTTAGTCGATGAATGCTATGACGAAGCTAAGAGGCTTGTCTTAGTCCTCCGAGAGGACGATGACGCCGGTTACGTCTGGGGGGTAAACCCGGATGTGATAAACTTGGTATCAGAGCATGAGGTTGAATATCCTTGATGTAAACGTCTCTCTCTCAACCACGTTATTTAAGTTTGTATCATAATTGTGAAGCGCGCCACACTTATGAATAGGAACTTATTTGGTGATTAGGAATCATTCTCATTGTTGGAAATCCATATCGTGCCCCTAGAATGTACGTCGGATATGCTTTCGCCTGAACCTTGTGTTTTGGTTATAGGAGATGAATACTAGAAGAAACGCGGCTCGAAGACTTGAGGAAGAGATGGCTGCTGCGGGAATTCCTCATGATGAACCTGGTCCTCCTCTTGAAGAGGTTGCTATTGATGACCAGGTTCCTGCTGATCCTCCACCGATGACAGAAGCTCAGATGAGAGCTATTATTGCTCAAATGGCTCAAGCCATGACTACTCAAGCTCAAGCCGCAACAGTACAAGCCCAAGCTATGACTGCTCAAGCCAATAGGGATTTGGCACCTAGAGTCCATGAACATACTATGGCCTCCAGACTTAGGGATTTCACTCGAATGAATCCTGCTGTTTTTTATAGGTCGAAGGTTGATGAAGACCCTCAGGAATTTATTGATGAGGTTCACAACATTTTGTGTGCTATGGGGCTGTCATCTAGCGAGAATGCCGAGTTGGCCTCATACCAACTCAAGGATGTCGCTCAGATATGGTATGCGCAATGGAAGGACAACAGGCCACTTGGAAGTGGGTTAGTGACGTGGGAGTTATTCAAAGGGGCCTTCATTGATCGGTTCTTCCCTAGAGAGATGAGGGAAACGAAGGTGGTGGAATTCATCAATCTCCGCCAAGGAACGATGAGTGTTCATGAGTATTCTCTAAAATTTACTCAATTAGCCAAATATGCTCCGTCTTTGGTCTCCGACCCTAGAGACGAAATGAGTCGATATGTGATAGGTATATCGGACGACTTACAAGAGGAGTGTCAATCGGCTATGCTACATGATAACATGAACATTGGTCGTCTCATGGTGCATGCAAGAAGGGTTGAGGAGGCTAGAGCAAAAAGGAAGGATAAGGATAAGGACTCAAGAAGGACAAGGTCTTCTGAGAGTGAAACTGCTAAAGATAGGTTGGGAATTCAAGACAGGCCTAGATTCAAGAAGAGGTTCTCAAACCACGTTCCATCCAAATTTCCCAAGACTAGGGATTCTAAAGCTCCTAGATCAAAAGTTGCCAAGGGAAAGGATGGGAACTCATCTAATGAGAAGCCTACATGTTCTAAGTGTGGGAAGGGTCACTATATAGAATGTTTGGTAGGAACGGGGATTTGCTTTGGTTGCGGGAAAAATGGTCATCGAGTTCGAGATTGTCCTAATGCTAAAGGACAAGAAAAAGGTGGTCAGCCAAGTGGTTGTAATAGTGCTCCCAAAAAGAACCATTTTTATGCTCTTCGTACGAGAGATGACCAAGAGGCCTCTCCCGATGTGGTGACTGGTATGTTACAAATCTTTGCCATTGATGTGTATGCATTACTTGATCCGGGTGCTACTTTGTCTTTTGTTACTCCATTTGTAGCTAAGAAGTTTAGTACATTACCTGATGTTTTGCATGAACCTATTTTGGTGTCTACTCCGGTTGGTGAATCAGTGGTAGCAAAAAGGGTTTATCAAAATTGTCCTATTTCAATGCCTCATAGAGTTTCTCATATTGATCTAGTTGAACTAGACATGTTTGATTTTGATGTCATATTAGGTATGGACTGGTTGCATGCTAGTTTCGCTTCCATCGATTGTAGGACCAAAATTGTGAGGTTTTGTTTCCCAAATGAACCCGTTATAGAATGGAAGGGTGGAAATTCTCTTCCTAGAGGTCGTTTCATAATATGCCTAAAGGCATGTAAAATGATCTCGAATAGGTGTCTCTACCATATTGTGAGAGTCCAAGAAGTGGATTCCGAAGTTCCTCCTATAGAGTCAGTCCCCGTGGTGAGTGAATTTACGGAGGTCTTTCCTGATGACCTTCCTGGCATTCCTCCCGAACGGGAAATCGATTTCGGTATCGATTTGCTACTGGAAACAAATCCTATCTCTATTCCTCCTTATAGAATGGCTCCGGCCGAGTTAAAGGAATTGAAGGCACAACTTAAAGATTTGCTAGACAAGGGCTTTATAAGGCCTAGCATTTCTCCATGGGATCCTCCGGTCATTTTCGTGAAAAAGAAGGATGGGTCCTTGAGGATGTGTATTGACTACCGACAACTCATCAAGGTTACCATCAAGAACAAGTATCCTCTTCCCCGGATTGATGATTTATTTGATCAACTCCAAGGAGTGAGTTACTTCTCAAAGATTGATTTGAGATCCGGGTACCACCAGTTTAGGGTGAGAAATGAAGATATTCCAAAGATAGCTTTTCGGACTCGATATGGGCATTATGAGTTCGTGGTTATGCCCTTTGGTCTCACAAATGCTCCGGCGGCGTTTATGGATCTGATGAACAGGGTGTTTCGAAATTACCTTGATTCATTCGTTATTGTATTTATCGATGATATCTTGGTGTATTCAAAAAATGATGTTGACCACATGGATCATCTAAGGGTAGTATTGCAAACCCTTAGGGAACATAAATTGTTCGCCAAGTATAGCAAGTGCGAGTTTTGGCTGAGGTCGGTGGCATTTCTTGGGCACATCATCTCTAGTGAGGGAGTTGAGGTACACCCAAGGAAGACAGATGCGGTAAGAAACTGGCCTAGACCCTTGACCCCAACTGACATTAGGAGTTTCTTGGGTCTAGCGGGTTATTATCGAAGGTTCGTAGAAGGCTTTTCATCCATTGCATCTCCTTTGACTTCATTGACTCAAAAAGGTAAAAAGTTTGAATGGTCAGAGGAATGCGAGAAGAGTTTTCAATTATTGAAGGATAGGCTTACTTCCACTCCGGTGTTAACTTTACCGGAAGGATCTAAAGGGTTCATTGTGTATTGTGATGCATCCCACGTAGGTTTGGGGTGTATGCTTATGCAAAATGGGAAGGTGATTGCCTATGCTTCGCGGCCACTTAAGGTGCATGAGAGAAATTATCCTACTCATGACCTTGAGTTAGCGGCCGTGGTGTTTGCTTTAAAAATATGGAGACACTACTTGTATGGTGTTCATGTGGATGTTTTCACTGATCATAAGAGCCTTCAATATGTGTTTACCCAAAAAGATTTGAATCTTCGACAAAGAAGGTGGTTAGAGTTGTTGAAAGATTATGATATGAGTGTCCTATATCATCCCGGCAAGGCAAATGTGGTGGCGGATGCTTTAAGCCGTATGACTATGGGTAGTGTGACTCATATAGATGAAAACAAGAAAGATCTAGTAAAAGATGTTCATCGTTTGACTAGATTGGGAGTGCGATTGGTGAGTTCGCTAAATGAAGGTGCCACGGTTTATCATAGCTCCGAGTCATCATTGGTGGTTGAGGTGAAGTCCAAACAACACCTTGATCAACTATTGATGGAGTTAAAGGAATCGGTTCTTGGCAAGATGAACGAGTCATTCTCCTTAGGAGAAGACAGTGTATTGAGGTATCAAAGGAGGTTGTGTGTTCCTGATGTGGATGGATTGACGGATCGGATCCTTGATGAAGCCCATGGATCCCACTATTCCATCCATCCCGGTTCTACAAAGATGTATCATGACCTTCGAGAAATATATTGGTGGGAAGGTTTGAAGAGGGATATAGCGGAATTTGTTGCTAAATGTCCGATTTGTCAACAAGTGAAGGTGGAACATCAAAAGCCGGGTGGCTTACTACAAGAGATCCAAATTCCTACTTGGAAGTGGGAAGACATTAATATGGATTTCGTAGTAGGGTTGCCTTGGACTCAAAAGTCATTTGATTCTATATGGGTGATTGTTGATAGATTGACTAAGTCCGGTCACTTTATCCCCGTCAAATCTACATATTCGGCGGAAGATTATGCGAAGATTTTCATAGATGAGATTGTGTGTCGTCATGGTATTCCGTTATCCATCATTTCGGATAGAGGTACACAATTCACATCTAGATTTTGGAAGTCATTTCAAAAAGGTTTGGGTACTAAAGTAAAATTAAGTACCGCCTTCCATCCTCAAACGGATGGTCAAGCGGAACGCACGATTCAAACTCTTGAGGATATGCTTAGAGCTTGCATCATTGATTTTAAAGGGTGTTGGGATAAACATTTGCCGTTGGTGGAGTTTGCATATAATAATAGTTTCCATTCGTCCATCTCCATGGCTCCCTATGAAGCCTTGTATGGAAGGAGGTGTAGGTCTCCTATAGGATGGTTTGAAGTAGGTGAGTCATCGATACTCGGTCCCGACTTGATTTACAAGACATTGGAGAATGTACATATTATAAGAAATAGGTTGCAAACAGCCTATAGTCGACAAAAGTCCTATGCCGATAATAGAAGAAGGGACTTGGAGTTTGAAGAGGGTGATAGGGTGTATTTAAAAATTTCACCTATGAAGGGAGTGGTAAGATTTGGCAAGAAAGGGAAGTTGAGCCCTCGATATGTAGGCCCTTATGAGATTTTGGAAAGGGTTGGTAAAGTTGCCTATCGTTTAAGATTACCTGATGAGCTAGCTTTGGTTCATCCGGTTTTCCATGTCTCCATGTTGAAGAAGTGTGTCGGGAATCCCGAGTTTATTCTTCCTCTTGAAGGCCTCGGAGTCAAGGATAACCTCTCTTATGAGGAGGTTCCGGTTCAAATCCTTGATAGGCAATTGAAAAGGTTGAGGAACAAAGAGGTGGTTTCCATAAAGGTGCTATGGAGGAACCACCTAGTTGAGGGTGCAACATGGGAGGCGGAGGCCGACATAAAAACCTGTTATCCTCATCTTTTCGATGTTTAAGGTTAGTATCTCTGTCTAATGATATAAATACGTTAGATATTGTGAATCTCTGTTGTTTTTGTGAAATTTTGCAAGACTCCTAGTTTTGGAGACTTCTAAAATGGAGTCACTTTAAGATGACCTTAGATAAATTTGGAAGTTTTCTTGCTTCTTGCATAATTGAGTCAATTTTTGTGCTTTAGGTATGGTTAATCCTTGCTGATATTGTATTTAGTATATTGATAAAATGAACTTTGTACTAATTGATTTGTGTGATAAATAATTGAGCTCATGCCTATATGAAAAGGAGAAAAACCTCATGAGGAAATGTTGAGATCATGTATGGTAAATTGATGTTTTGTAGTATTTTTATGAAATAATATAGTTCATGCTAACTAAATATTGTGAATTGGTTGAGCTGCTAGTCTTGAGTCTACTCCCACATTTTAAGAGTGTTTGGTGTCATTCGGGGACGAATGTTCCTAAGGGGGGGATAATGTAACATTTTGAAATACCGAGGACATGAGATAAGACTTAAATGGTCTCCTTAGGATCTAAACCAGTGTTCCTAGCCAATTAGGCATATTTGGAGTCTTTGAAGTGGTGTTGGAACCGAAACTCTTAAACGTCCAGCAAATGGGTTCATAAGAGGACTAGAGTGTCCTTTTGATTTAACCAAGTTAAAGAGTCGGAATTTGGTAAACAGTTATAACCATAGGTGTAAAATATTGTATGGGATGGTATCATGCTGGAAAAGTCAGGGTGCGACCCCCCAAGGACCAAACAAGGACCCTCGAGGAGGACCCCTGAAGCAGCAGGGCATGACGGACCCCATGGCGGGGCGTCGCAGGCGCGACGGGGCGTCGATGCCTCTGTCATACCAGCCTTAGCGCTTGGGAAGAAAACCTCCGCCTGCACAAGTCTCTGACAAGTGTGACGGATGTGCAGGACGGAGGGAAGCCAGTCCGTCACGGCCACGACGGTCCGTCGTCGGGGAACCGTCGTGCGCTTGGCGAGAAAACCTCCGCCTGCACAAGTCTCTGACCAACGTGACGGATGTGCAGGACGGAGGGATGTCAGTCCGTCACGCCCACGACGGACCGTCGTCGGGGATCCGTCGTGGAAGGTCTGTGGCAATTTCGGAAAAGTTAGTTTTACTTAGTTAATTAATTAAGTGACTTAGGGGTAATTAGGGGTTTAAGAGAGACTAATTAAGTGACTTAAGACCCTACTATAAATACCCCAACCCTCATTAGCCTAATCATTCTCTCAAAAACAAAACTCTCTTCCTTCTCTCTACTTTCTCTCTCTATTGGAAGACTCCATTGGAGATCAACTTGGGGAGATCATTGGGGGCTAGATTAGCACGAAATTCACCATCAAAACGTCATCAAACCTTAAGGTATGGGATCTAATTCACCTTTGAGATTCTTTCCTCAAAGGGTTCCTTCAAAGGTTTTTCCAAAAAGTTGAGTTTCTTATGGGTTTCATCCAAATCCGAATTTGATCATGTGAATTGAGTTAATTATGTATTCTTTGGGTTAGAATGAATAGATTATCATGAATTGTAACTTTATTATGGTTAATTGATGTAGTTTGATCTAGATTGTGGGTGATGACCCCTAACCCTTAACCCTAAGTGGAAAATTGATATGAATTAGGTTGAGTTTGATAGAATTGGTCTCATAATTAGTTAAATGGTCTTTAATGATTGTTGTTGCATTGATTATGGATCTATATTGAAGTTTTTCACACCTATGTCCTTGAATATTGAATCTAAGTCAAGAAGATACCCTTGAGATCATGATATTAAGCTTTGATGTAGTATTGCTTCATATTATAGTGCTTCTCTTGATTTTTATTGAATTACATTGATGTGATGACCTAAGATTGGTTGATCTATGGGTTAATGTTATGGTCCTTTATTGATGGATTATGGAGGAGTATGGGTAAGTCTTGATGATCCTAGCCTTTACTTCAAATTATGGTTAATTGTCATCAAGTGATAATGTTATGTTGAAGTATGCTTTGATTGATGTGATAAGTTGATATGATACATGAATTGATATGCTTAGGTTGGTTGTGAGGTTGCTAGGTGTAATGTAATATAGGGAAGTTGTACGATGTGCCCTATTATGATGAGATGTACGAGGGTTGACTTCACCTATTTGAATTGTTAATGAAAGGACTAATTCTCATACAATTCATATTGAGCTATAATGATGATATATAAGGGATTGACCCTTCTATCTAATTAAATTGAGAAGATTAATAAAGATTAAAGGTTTCTCTAAAAATGAGGACTTAGCTTAGCACCGAGCGAACTTGACATTGAGAGGTGTTGACTTCCCTTAGAGGAATATTCACCATTTGTTCTTTATAGAGTGTTGACTTCCCTTAGAGGAATACTCACCTATGGATCTACATGAAGTGTTGACTTTCCTTGAGAAATATTCACTCATGAATTCTCATGAGATGAGGCCCCATTACCGAATGGTATATAGAGGGAATACCTATCTCTTAGTTCTTGAACTATGTTGCCACCATAGGATACTAGCTAGTGGATCCACCTAGATAGCTATGTTCACGTTAGGTTCTACCTTGGCCGGTAGACCACCTTCCATCGGTGTAAGGTTTCATGACACCGGATTCCACATTCGATTATGTGGTCTATGTCGGTTAAGGCAAATTTCCCTAAACTAAATGAATGAATAAGATATAGGCTAATCAAAGTAACTTGAGAGGTTGGCTATAGCTTAGGTAGGGGTATGGGACTCTACCTACGCCTTGCACTAGTTTGCCTTGATAGGAACTTTGAGAGGTCAATATTATGCATGTAAAGCGATGGTATGATGTAAATGGTTTGTATGTTGAGTAACATGCTTATGGATATAATGTTGTTGTCCTTGCTTGAAGAAGGATGTATCATGACATGAAGAGTATGTTGGTAAGTAAATTGCTAATTGTAGTCTTGGTAGGTTACTTGATTGAGTAGGAGATATGGTAATTTTACTTGATCATTGCACTTGTGACTTATTGAAGGTTATCATTAGTATACTTTGCTTTGCTATGGTTTAATTGCATATGTAGTCTATTATGTTTTCATAAATGTCCCTTTTTAAATATTTTTGATTGGTAATTGTATATGAGATTCCATACTTAGTACATGTGGAGTACTAATCCCTTTTCCTTCCCTTTTCCCAAACATTTTAGGTTCGGGTCGTTGAGCTTGATCCAAATTGCTAGGAAGGAAGACTTGGGTATTTTGCCATCCAAGTGGTAGGTCCTCACTCTCTCGAGGACGTGGCCGACATCTCTCTTTTATGATGTGTAGTTACTATGGTTCTATGTTGACTCTGTTATTCTCTTGAGACGATGTAGTAGACAGCCTATATGCGGCTTGTTTCATTTGATGTAGGGCTATGCTCAAGACTTATTGTAATCGATAGATGGTTTATGAGATGAGACGGTTTTATGACTATTATTTTCTAAATATATAAGTGTATGAAATAAAAGTAGAAGACTAAGTAATCTTCGTATATGAACAAGTCTATGTATACTTGATATATATAATGATGTGTATGTAGAGGTCTATGTAAACCTCCGAGTAGTTTTAGATAAAAAGTTTTTAATTCTTTCTGATTTTTAGTCGATGAATGCCATGACGAAGCTAAGAGGCTTGTCTTAGTCCTCCGAGAGGACGACGACGCCGGTTATGTCTGGGGGGTAAACCCGGATGTGACAAATATAATCTACATGAATTCAATAAGATTAAGCCATGATCAATTCACCCACTTTAGAGCCAAAATTAGGAATTCAATAAATACATGGGTTCATGGAAGTTTTGATCTTAAAACCACCATTAAGATTTATTACTTCATAAAACATTACTTTAAACCTTTTCATACAAGACTCCATGCTTAGAATTCAAAATAGGATTTCTATGTTTTTGAGCATCTTTGAAAAGCTTTTGGAATTGGCTCCTTGGATGAGAGAAGAATCAAGGATGAAATCACCATACCTTTATTTAAGAAATCCAATTAAATTGATGGAGAAAACTATGAAGAACTTCAATCGTAGCTTCAACTTGACTTCAAGCTCCCATGGGGATTTTGGAGAAACTTCTTTTGATTTTGAATAATGAAGTCTAAGTCTAGGTTTTAGAGTCTTAACTAACTTAAAATACCATAATAACCCTAAATAACCATCTAGGTCTTATTAGATCATTAGTTGAATTTCCTAAAACACCCCCACCTTTGTCGAGACATCTGCAAAAATTTGTAGGTGTCACTCGATGGTTCCAATCTACTGGCCATCGATTGGGTGACAGAGCGTCCTGCAAGGCCGTCGTTTTGGTCAGAGCCTCCATTTTTAGGGTAAAAATCTACCAGAAATAAATTTGGAGTCACACCCCCAAACTACAGAGCGTCATTTGATCAATAGGGCGTTGATGGTGGGGTGTCGATGGGACTGTTTTGGCAGCTTGCTTGCCAAGGTTTGGGTCCTCCTCAGGGACCCTTAGGGTGGTCCTTGGGGAGTCATACCCAGAAGTTTAAACATTAAACATGTTCATCTATGTGTTAGGATCCTCCCCTATCAATTTGGACACCAAAATATGCATAGGCACACTAGCACACACAAAGGCTAACTTCCGAATTCCTTGATCGTTCCTTTACGTTTGACTTTCAAACTCCTCAAATTGACTTCTAATGCTAATATTCGTTATTTTGACACCTTATTAACTCATAAAACACTTTATAGGCTCTAATTTAATCTAGTTCATTTTGAGGGTTGTAACACTCTCAACCATATATACATAAAACTCCTCGGAAATACATCGAGAGTTCATGACCTATAGGGTAATCGTGAGGTCCATATACCGACACAGAAGATCTCCACGTGTCTGTGCAGATGGTTTCAACGCACCATCATAAAATCAAACAATTTCTGCATGGACGGTTTCCACGTGCCCAAATTATAATCTTAACATCTCACCATCCCAGCACGGACGATCTCCACGTGCCTAAATTATAATCTTAACATCTCACCATCCCCAGCATGACGATCTCCACGTGCCCCACTTATACTCAATCTCATGTCAATGCATGTGCACCATATTGTTTCAATAAAAAGAATTATCATGCATCTCAATCAATCAAATACCAGCATAATACATAACCACCTCAATTATCACACTATACGGGTGCAATAAAGAAAACACTATGACACAAAGAATTCAAATCAATAATGAATCATTTAATTCCCATATGCTTTGGTATTCTTTGGTTTCAACCCGCATTATATAGTAATAACTTTCCCTTTATATAAAACGTACTTGTACCAATGCTCATCACACCATTGGTACGAAACCCTCATCTTCCACCCTTAACCATTGTCTATTCCAATTTTAATCTTTAATTAGGACAATATCCTTTAAATAAGTCTAAAGTCTTAACATACCTTGAATGCCGAACATGTGCCACAAATCCTCAAGATATTTTCTTCCCTTTTCGCAAAGCTTCATAACGTTCCCTATCTACCAATTGTGCAATATTTATAAGTAAAAAAGTCCGCATATACCCATATGCTATATGTCTATCCTAGGCTAAAACACACCAATAATTTATAATCGAGTTTATGAATCTTATATCAACTATATATGTCAAGTCTCATATTCCTAAATTTTAAGCCTAAGTTGAGTCTAAGTTTCCAAATAACAGAATTCTAACGGTGTTTATATATAACCCAATACACTTATTATTTAATTACCTATCTCAATATGTTAACCTTAAATCTTAATTTGATAATTATCTTAAAAGGTCGACTAACACCCTGATCTACGAACTGCACTTCAACCATGACCCCTACCGAAACATTTCATATATCATCTAATCTAAATTCCTAAAGAACTAAGGATTAAATGTCAACCACTAGAATGATTGGCTTAAAAACATTGTTGTCCCTTATTATAGGTTAATACCACAATCACCAAGAAATTCCACCAACTTTTAACCCTAACTAGATAAATACTACATGAACTCACTTTAACACTCTGATAATAATAAAATTTTAGTCAACCTACATTAGATTGTAACGTATTTAATTTAAAAAAATTCGAATCTTGATGGAGATTGTACATATTTACCTAAACAACGGTTCCTCAGGGATGTTGCGAAGCAATTATCACTGCTTTTGTTTTCCTCAAATTTTGATATAACAATTTGAACCCCTCTAATTTATTTTAATTTCATGGGGAAAATATAAAAGGGTACTAAATGAATTATGGATCTGACCCACTAAGTATTTACTATATTAGGTATTTAATAATAATTCATCAACTATATACTTGTAGTTACCATATAAAGAGTCAAAATATTTCTAGTTCTTAAAACGGCCTAGCGGGTCGTTACAAATTAATATTAATTTATCATTTTTATTCTTTGGCCAGATTCACAAGTTAACTCAATTTGACTAAGTCTCAAATATAAAATCAAACCACATTTTACTCTATCATTAACCCAATTTTGAACCCAACATTCAACAACCAATTCCTTTTTCCAGCAGCCCAACAATCGCAATTAGTATACCAAACCCGTTACTTCACTTTAACATTCACTCCCGCAACAACTCAAACTTTCACAAACTATACAACGGAATATCAAACGGATGTAGTTCAAACATTCACAAACAATACAACGACAGTAATTAAAATAAGTATTGTAACAACCCTAAATATGAACTAGGATGAACTAGAGCTTCACTTGTGTTTTAAGAGATGTTAACTTGTTAATTTAATGTGTAATTGAGTTTGGATTCAAACATCAAGTAGCGATCAAGACGTTTGGAGACTAGTCGTCTATGTGCTTGTGTGTGCCTTATTGTTTTGATGGAAGTTAAGTGTGTTGTTTGAGGTCTAAGTTAGTGGTGATGACCCTAGGACCTATATGAGAATATTTTGGCATTTAACGTCCAGGTACGACTCCCCCAAAGACCCACGAGGGGCCCTTGAGGAGGACCCCATTCTTTGTCCAAGAAGTTGTCTGGCAGCATCAAACAACGACCACAATTGACGGCCAGTCAACCAATTGATGGCTCATCAATGGTGGCCGTTGATCAGGACTGCAGGTTTTTATCCTTAGTCACAAACCACGGACCCCATTGACAGGGCATGGACCAGGCCACAATCCGTGATCTGGTGGGCGTCGTTTAAACCTACAATTCTGTAGGTGGTTCGGCAAGGTAGGGGTAAAATGGTAAATCCATCCCCAAGTCTTTTTAAGTGCATGGACGGTTGTTTTAGGTGTATTTAGGTATTTTAAGAGTATTAAAGTGATTAAACTCTCTTTTAGACCCTAACATCTAAATCAAAGCCCTTCCCTCCCGAAATTCTCTCCAACCCCCCAACCCCCATGGAAGCTTAAAGTCATGATGGAGCTAGGATTGTGGATCCTAATGGCTTTCTTCTTCAATTCTCTTGGGATTTCTTATAATGAGGTATGGGAGTTCTTTATATAAGGTCATCTATCACGTTAGAGCCATTTTTAAAGTGATTTCAAAGTTTATGAAAAAGTCCAATTTCTACTCTAACTCAAGGGCTCTTGCATGAAACGATTTCAAATCATTAGATATGATATTATTGATGTTAAATTGATGTTTTACAATGAAAATCTCCATGAACCCTTGTATTCTCAAATCTCTAATTTTTTCTTATGAAGTGGGTCTATTTCTTATGATCTAATGTTGATAGAATTAAGTTTAGTTTATGTTGTATTATTGATTTATAATGTTATGTATGCTATTATATTGTGAATTATTGGAGATGTTAAGGAATGGTGATCTTGGCTATTGGAAGAGGGTAAGTTGACCTAATTCCCTTATTTAATATAGAATTGATATAGAATTGTTATTGTGTGGTATGGTCAGCTTATGATGGCGGTGTTTACTTGTTATTCGTATTGTGATCATGGCCCTGTCGGCATTATTACGTGAATTGTAGTTGTATCATGTTAGGTTTCATGTGAAGGTATAATGTGAAGCTTGGTATGTGAAGTACTGTTGCTATATAGAAGGTGTTATGACATATATGAATGTATAAAGTGAAGGATGATGTGATGTATGTGTGATCTTGTATAATGTAGATGTAGTGTGATGGAATTATATTCTCTTCTAATGTTGATGTGTAATGGTAATGGATTGTGAAGAGTATTATATGATGATAATGTGCCTTGATCAGTAGACTTAGATCCCTTTTCTTGATACATGAAAGCTTATATATTATGAACTCTTGGATTTGGTAGACTTGGGTGAGAAACATGAAATCTTATAGATTATGAACTCTTGGATTTGGTAGACTTAGGTGCCTTCTCCTTGATGTATGAAAGTTAAATAAATGTGATCTCTTGACGTGGTAGGATTAGGCACCCTTGTAATGTATGTATGTATGTATGAATGAAAGAATGAATGAAAGTCTAGGATCGGTAGACCTAAAGTGGTACCCTTCTATGAAAGACTAATATGGAACCTTGAATTTTAAAAGAAGGTTAAGAATTTGAAACCTTAAATATTAAAAGAACGTTAATATAGAAGCCTTGAAGTGGTAAGACCATAATGGTTCCCCTTCTTGAGTGGAATGATGGACTTAGAGGTAGGTTAGTTGGAAAGACATGAAACCATCACTAAGAAAGTCATAAGAGCTATCCTAATGAACCTTGATCAGTAGACCCTTGTGGATCCCTTGAAATGATATTATGGATCAGTAGGCCGAATGATAACGCCCTCTCTAATACACTTATGTAATTGAACTTACTCTATGAGAACCAAGGCAAAGCACAGAGTGGATATGCTTGTTGTAGTAGCTCTACTTGAGATGAGACTAGAGTACAAAGAAGCCCTTGATATCCCTTAACCATGTGCCTGAATGGATGTGTCCTAATTCTACCTTTGGCAAGTAGAACACCTTCCACGGTGTGGGGTTTGTGATGACACCGGATTCCATACCTATCTAGTATGGTCTATGTCGGTTAATGTCTATTCTCATCATGTGGGATTTGCACTCTAGTATTGGATAGGTTTTACAATGTGTAGGTAGTGGAATAGGACGCTATCCATACATGGCACGAGTAGGCTTTGAAGATACTAGAGTGAGTTCCCTAGGTCTTCTAAGACCATTATGTGAAGTTTCTTAATTGTCTAGTTGTCTCTTAAATGGCTTTAATGAATAATGTCGACTTAATTAAATCCATGTTGAATAGAAAGGTTCTTATCTAGGATAGCTTTTAGGATCACTTAGGTGTGCTTGAAGAGGGTGTATGGGCGGTCTCTTTATGTCTTACTTAGGTGGGTCTTAGAGTAACCTTAGGTAGAGAGTCTAAATGATGAAAAGGTTTACTTGATGAATATGGAATTAAGTGCTATATGTTGATGTTAATTCAATATGTCTTATATGTGATTGTTGACTTGTACTATGTCTCTTAAACTTTATGATTAAAGTTTTTATCAAAATTTCATGAAAGCATGTTTCTATACGAAATTTTCCTTTTTGCATGGTCTTTGCATGGCTTCCATACTTAGTGCTTAAAGTGCTAACCCCTTGTTTTCCCTTTTTGACTAAAGTGTAGGGATTGGAGGTTTGGTACGCTATGGATGATGGATGGGTTTCTAAGGGTTGAAGATGAAGTTTTGGTGAGTCCTCATAGATTCGAGGAGAAGACCCACATGTCCTTTTATGGTCTTTTAGTCTTTATTTCAAGTCTTGTATGGTCTTACTCTTAAATGTTGTACATTAAAGTTATTAGATTATTTAATGAGACATATTGTAAAGTTAGATGTTTTTAACGTCTTTCGCATGCTTATTAATGAAAGTATTCTTCGTGTGTGCAGAAAGTTTTAAATTCTTACTTATTTTGAGTATCGTATGCAATGAATGATCCATGTGGCTTGTATGAGACCTCCGAGAGGTCAATTATGCCGGTAACAGCTAGGGGGTTGATACGCTCAAATTACACTTCTTTACAGAAGTATAAGCGGTCGTATCAAGTAAAGAACCCAACAAGTAGGTTGGGGTCGATACCACGAGAAAATTGGTTTACTACACCATTTTAGGCCTACGACCACACCAGTAAAGTGTAGCCTAAAGTACCAAAAAGTGTGGCCATTGATAAAAGGCTACACTTTTGGACTTTAAGCAACACTTTTTAGGGGGTGGCCAAAAGAAGCGTAACCTTTGACATTAGGTAGCACTTTTTAAATGTTGCCATCACAGCTACACTTATAAAGCGTGGCCAAAGAGGTATAAGGGCACGCTTTGGAGTGATTCATTAGCAACACCTTTTTTTAATTGCACTACACTTAAAAGTTTTGCCTTTTCTTTGTTACTGGTCACACTTAAAAAGTGTTGCCTTTTATATCACATCTAAAAGAACACTTATAAAGTGTAACTTTTTTTGCATGTCCTACGACAACACTTTTGAAGTGTGGCTATCTTGTGTAGAATTTTGTAGCCCCAATTTTTATTTGCATATATTCAATAATAACATATTTCAATATACAAGTTACCTAATAAAAAAAATTAACTAATAATGAAATCGAAGCTATATTCAAATAAACTTCAAGAAACATGACTTGTACAAAAATCTTCATCGTTCACAACAATAGTACAAAACCAAATAAATTACACAAAAACCACTCTTCATCATTTTGTACTATCAATTAATTCCACAAAGCCAAACGCATTCAAACATATAAGATATGTTTTGTGCAAAAACTCTTCATTGTTCACTACAATAGATCGAGTTTACTTCTGGACAAAATTCAAATTCAATTACCGACGTTTTCCTGCACATTCAATATAAAAATTATAAGTTGGTGACAAAAAACATGTATTTAATATGCCTAAGTTCCAATTAAGACAAACAAATTCATAACAATCAAGCCTCAGGAAGTGCATAATTCGAGATTATTCAGTGTAAGACAAATAATCCAAATCAATATAATATATATATATATATATATATATATATATATATATATATATATATATATATTTATTGGGAGAGATAGAGAGAACAGGCATCTGGCTTCATGACTACAGTACATAAGCAGTTGTACTCAAGCAGGGCCAAATTATGCTGGGAAGGAAGCAACAAAGCACAAGCACAAAAAATCTAAATAGCTTTATTGGAACATCAGAAAAAAACTACTTAACTAGTACAAGTGACAACAAACACACTCACAAAAATACAACAAAGTCTTTAACCTTCCAAAATATCAAAAAGGGACAACTTTAACTATGAGAACCAACAAGTACAGATAATTAACTAAATTGGATTAAACTATTATACATACTTTAATGGCCTTGCGATAAGTGGATGAGAAAATAGGCAAGGGAATGCAGCAGAAACCTTCAATAACAAGCATATACTCTTTCATCATATTCTGTCCACTCACATAGATCAAAACTAATCAGGTGCTTCACTGTTTGATTAAACATTACCTGCACATCCACCAATGAGCATGGAATTGCTCCTTTTCTTCTACTATAAATATCATATCCTTATAAATGTTAATTTTTGGGGGCATCTGCACAGATGCATTTTTAGCACACTATTTAAATTGATCAAAAGAAAGATTCATCCAGCTAGTTTTGAAGGCAAAATTTAGCTGATTGTGCTTATGAAATACAATTTAAGAGTAGCCTTAAAAGAAAACTTATAATGTCCTGAGTAGGAGTTCTAGCTTTAAAGTCTAATGGAACCGTCACCATCTTATGCATTGGAGTTAAAAAGAACATAAAATATTTCATGTCTCTGTTTTTAGGATCCTGAGAATTACTAATACGTTTCATAAAAAAAAAAGATACTCTTAAACATAACTAGCAGTGAACTTTCTTGAACTTCCAGCTAGTTACTACCTTAGAGTATCATAACCTGTGAACCTCACAGTTGCGAAAGACCTAGAATTCTGTCATCCAAAAGATCAATAAGAGTAACTTCATTCTTAAAATTGCACAATTCTAACATTTCTAGATGTGTTAATGTTGTGTTGCATATTATTGAGAAAAACTAATAAACACTAGATGATTTTACAGGTTGAATTCCTTTGATATTTGAATGGTTTGGACATTTTATCATGCTGGGATACTATACATTTATCTGTACCTTCCTCGACCAAACTATTAGGTAATAAGCTTTTGTAGTACATATTTCCATTTCTTGGGTGATATTTGACAGTAAGCACTTGATTTCCAATTGCACTGTAACTAGCCTCCACCTGACAATTGTCATTCTATCTTAGGCCATTGATTAAATCATTTCCAGCCAAGATGAGATACGAATGGAAATATATATTTGAAGCTTTAGAATATGGAGCTGGTTTGGACTACAAACAGAGTCCCTCTGAAGATCATAAGACGGCTAAATATCTGATCCTAGTATAAAGAAACTTTTCTTACTAACAACATTCCATGAAACTTTTCAGTGCATTATTAGCAACAGTAAAGAGTATTAATGTATATGCTATAATAACAGATGCAATAGCGAGTGATTCAACTCTCACATTACCTTTATTACAGTAAATACCATCATATTTAATATACAGTTATATGTTATTTCTATTATACAAACTTCTACATATCAGGTTTAACAATCAAACAAATGTTTTGAATTCATTAAACATGAACATAAGTTTTGACCGACAATCCATACTCACATATATGGTTTTAGAACAAAGTTATGTGCTTTAATATACTGTCACTAACATAAGACAGAAAATTAAAGATATAAGATATGGAGTCAACATTCACAAATGAGATGCAACAAGGTACCCATAAAGGATATTGTTGTCCATCACAGGCCCTCAATGTCTCATACAAATGCATTTTTTCTTTTCAAGGAACAAACAAAACTAGATTAAGCATACATGAATAAGAAGTTTTGTACTTTTCTGCTTCGGTAAATTTAGGGAATCACTTAGCTGCTCAATGTCCTATAGCACTTATTCAGAAACACATCGAACAACCAACCAATTACTATACTAATAAAGATAGGCAAGAAATAAACAATTACCTCATTATCAGGTTGTAAACGAGATTGAAATATAATGAAGATTGTCAGCAAGCTCTTAAGTTGAAGGCTCTCATCAGTCAGTTCCTCGTGCTGAGAAAAGATATAGAAAAAGGGTTGCGTTTAAATAATGTATTTATGGGGACCTTCAATGTTCTTCAATTGAGGTACCATCATCCTGCACTAGTTCTCAGAGTAGATCAACACAGGATTACAAACTAGTATGATCTGTCGAACATCACAAACAAATGAGGTTATATCCACCCAACTAAGCAGATAACCGAAAAACATTACAAGCCATCAAGAGCATGTGTTACTTGAAGCGGAAAAATTACTAATAAGACATCAAATGCTAGGCAGTAACACAAGTTAAGGGACATTTCATGAGCAAGATTAGGAAGAGAAACAACAAAACAAAACTTTGAATGACAAGTAGGGGAATAACAACAATGAATACAAATTATCAAATCTTCAAAGCGATATAACATCTGACCCGAGAAAGTAACTAATTAAGAAACAGAAATCTATATTGAATCAACATCAACTTAAAGATAAATCAAATAAACGAAACAAACTCATCAGAACAACTTTAAAAAAATTACAATATCACTCTTAAAATAGAAAAAGAGGCAAAACGAGTACTATGAGAAAAACAACATTACCTTTCTTCGCGCAGTGAACTCGAAAGGGAAGAGCAGGGAAACAATCTTAACTCGAACACTAACGACAAATGAGAATCCGAGCAGAATCTTGAACTCGAACAAAGTTTGGAAAACTGATCTGAGAAACGAATTAGAAAATGTAACTCTTTTACCGACAGTTAACTCTTCTTGCCCTTAATTTGTTTATATATATATATTTTAACTATTTTCTTCAGCTGCTCTAAAAAAAGATTCTCAAATAAATCCCAAACTTTTTTCCAACCCCCCAACAGTGAAAAAGAGGTTTATATAGGAAGGTGAAAATACGAGCTACGCTCTCAAAAATCAACTAATGAAGATATAATAATAGCCACACACTCAAAAATCGTATAAGAACACAAGAATATCCAAACCCTAAAGCTAAAATTTAGACTTTCAAAATAGAAGTCCTGATAAACCCTATTCCCACAAAATCTGTGTGAAATCCTTTCTTCAGTGAGAAATTGGAGAGAAAAGCATGACAGAGAGACTATTTAACTTCATTTCATCATCTTGCCAACAACCCCAAGGTATCCAATTCCTTCTAAACACAAAACAAAGAAACAACCACTTCATCTAACAGAAAGACAGTTTTAGTCTTACGCTTGACGAAATAGGCATCGGAAAAGAGAATCGGACTTACTCTTCAAGAAATCATTGTCGTAGAGACGACTTGAACGATCAGTGACTTCAAATCGTCAACTCTATTCTTCGATGACTTCAACTCTTCACGGGGTTGTTCTCCCAAATCGCAGAAGAGAATCCGTTCTCAGCTCTCTTCACTTCTCTTCACCAGTTGTTCATCATCAATATTGTTGTTTAGTGAAAGAACGTTGTTCAATGAAAAAGGAAAGTGTGAAAGTGAAAGCTGAAGTCAAAGGGGAAAGCTGAAAAAGATAAATGTTTTATGATTTATTAATGTTTATTTTTTTTGGCCAATAAAAATGGGAGGGAGAGTTAAAAATATTGGAGGGAATAGAATACTTTAGTGAAATTTTTTAAGGCAACACTTAAAAGGTGTTGTTTTTTCAATTGTACAAAAAGTACATTTTAGAAGTGTGGCCATATATGTAAATAGGTGTTGCCAATTATATCATATTGTAACAACACTTATAAAGTGTAGCTTATATCATTAAAGAGTACACTTTTGAAGTGTTTCCAATATTATTGTAGCTAAAAGTTAAAAAATTTGGCTACGCTTTAAAAGCGTTCCCAAAAGTACTTTAGACAACACTTTATAAGCATAGTCCAGAATTAGTGTTGCTGTAGACCTAAAATGGTGTAGTGGTTTAGACTTAACTTCAATATACAATTACGTCTATTTAGCCAAGTCCTTTCCGAAACAGTTAATTAAGGGGGGGGGGGGGGGCTTTGTGAAACAAAATTACTTAATTAATTCTAAGTAAAACAAGTAGCAAGGTTAAAACTTTGGTGTTTATCAAGTGGTGAGAGAAACTAGGGTGTAAGTGTTCCCCATAGGTTCATAACGCGGTAATCCTAACTATAACAATTCTTTCCTAGTATCTTGCATGCAAAGTGATAAGTTATGTATCTCTAAATCCATGGTCTGGCATTTAGAGAATTTCACCCCGTACCTTGGTCCGGCTACGTATGTCTAAGTTACTAAACATTACCTTTACTTCATATTAAGCATCATATTCGATGTATGACTTCGTTACTACTTCGCACCAATTGAAACTAGCCTATTAGATATTATCCACTAAATCTATGTTGATAATTCTTTTCCTATAACTACCTCCTTGTTCCGGCAAGTTGAAATAGGGCAAGTTCTAACGCGTGCACTGTTAAAAAGACTTCTAAACGAAAGAATTATCAATACATGCAAGAACCTATTCTAGAATTGTTATTTAGCTAGTTTTACCTTGTTAATCACCCATGGTTCCCACAACCCTAGTGGTGGATTTAGTTACCCATGCCTAGAAAAACACAATTCATGGTTGTTAAACAATAATTCATGTACTTACTTTGACAAGTTTGAAGAAAATCCAGAAATAACACTTGAAATAGCAAAATTTATTTGATAATCGAGTCCGAAAACTTGAATAAATTTCAAAATTGCAAAGTACAATCTCCAAGAACAAAAGGATGAAAAATAATAAAATAGTCTAACCCCAAAACCGAGGTTTTTAACCCTATTTATAATAACAAAGTCCTAAATTAAAAGGAGTTCAAAATAAGGAAAGTTTGTCCCAAAATGCGTCTTCAATCGGCGACTCCACAGACGGTCAGTCGATGAAATGATGGACCGTCGACTGCCTCCGTCGCTCCATACTTAGCATCTTTTTCAACCCTCCAAATCACACCTTCTCTGATCCAATCGACGGACCAACATCACGGTCCGTCAATGCTTTATCGTCGTTCCATACTTAGCTTTTTTTCAACACCGGGTACTGGGACAGTCTCTGATCTCATCGACGACTTGCCAGCATGGTCCTTCAATCAGTCGACAGACCATCGATCCTTTCGTAGCCCCACACTTGGTCAGAATTCACCAAGATTCTTCTAGATGCTCGAACCTTCAATCGACGGTCACCACCTACGGTCCGTCGATGAGACGACGGGTCGTCGATGACTTCGTGGGTCACTTCTGCACTGATTTTTGCATAGCCTTATGCATTTCTGCTTTGGACAACTTTCCTGCAAAACACAGATAAAAACACATTAAAATTACTACAAAAAGGCCCTAGACACACACTAAACTTAAGGAAAAAAGCATTGAAAGTACCGTGAAACCATGGTACATCAACACCCTCAAATTAAATTCGTTGTTTGTCCTCAAGCGACGCACTATGACTCACCACAACACTTTTGTACAAAAGTACTCTCTTTTAAGCTTTCACAATTATATGGCTATCAATCCCAATTTTTCTCATTGCTTTTGTGCATGCTTTTACTCTTAGGGTCCCCAGGTCATTCATGTGGATCAGACCATGGCACATACTCACCACGCACCGTCACCTCTACTCTTTTATCTCTCACCAAGGTACCAACTTTCCAATATTGCAACTAGTGCCCTCACTTCAAAAACAATATCCTCCTTTTTTGCACAGTGATTTCAAATTTTAGTATAAGGATCATTATTCAACACTCAAGCTCAGAATACCTTCACACCTAATTGGTACTTGTCACCATAGGCTTGCCCTTATTTTCACTGCTTTAAGTTCACCATATTAGACTCTTAGGATCACGATGGTACATGTCCAGCAGATAAAGGACAGCAGCAAAAAAAGGGGCATTCGTGATGCTAGGAGGCCTAAGCCTCAAGATCAGGCAGGTCCCAGCGATGGAGGCCACATAAACAATTTTGGCGTCCGTGAGAAGCCTAGGTTTAAGAAGGGACTCTCCCACCAAGGGGAGTCAAGTTCATCCAAGGGTCGCTATGATAGGGATTTCGAGTCCATAGTTAAGAGAAACAATGGAGTAGATACACCTCAGGAGAGGCCACCTTGCAGGAAGTTTGGCAAACTACATGGACGAGAGTGTATGATGGGTTCTAACGCTTGTTACAGTTGTGGAAAACCAGGTCACATGGTGAAGGATTGTCCGAATAGGAGAAGTCAAGAACAAGGGAATGAGAGATTTCAGCCTAATGGTCCAAGTGAAGAGTCTCCAAGGAGGCAACGATTCTTCGCACTCAAGTCTAGGGGTGCAGGGGAAGGCACTTCTGGTGAAGTCTCGGGTGCGTAGCCTTAATTAGTCTTTCATATATTTGACTATGTATGGTGTTTATGCACTAGTATGAGGTTAATATGTTTAAGTCATCATGTTGGTTGCTGATTTGTATGACTTATATGTTGACTTATATTGTATGCTTTGATGAGACAAGTTAGGAAAGAATTCCTTAGTCTATTAATGTGAAACTACTAGTAGGTTTCAAGGATGTACACCATCATGTTAATATGTGAATCAGATATTCACCAATGGGAGTATTGAATTACCTATGTATGTGTACGTTCTATAGATGACTTACTTATTGTTAGTAAAGATTAGTGTCATTCGGGGACGAATGTTCCTAAGGGGGGGATAATGTAACAACCCTAAAAATGGTTAAGATAAGAAATGCCTAATGTGTCAAGAATGCCTACGATTAGACCAGGGTTCACACGGATTGATGCGCGTAGAACCAGACCTCGGAACACTTGCTAAAGCCAAGCCAACTAACTTAGGGAGTTAGTTGAGCTTGGAAAGGTTGGGTCCAACCATGTAGGGCTCTCGAATATGAAGATTTATTCGAAGGAGTCTTTACTGGACTTAAAAAGAAGAAATCTTAGGTTTGAAGGGTCTAGGGGTAAAATGGTCTTTTTCCTGGCTAAGGGTAGTATCATAATTACCCTAAATATGTAATTAATTATTTAATTAATAAAGTGTAGGGGCAATTTGGGGAGAGAGGGCCTAAATTGAGCCCTTGAAATGAAGTCTTGCTCCACCCGGGTTCGAACCTAGGTGGGAGCAAAGATTTAATGTGATTTTTGTTAGTGGTGAATTAATTTAATAAATTAATAATTAATGGCTAATTTAAAAATGAAAATCAGATTTTATTATTAATTATTATTTATTTATTTATTAATTAATGTTTTTTTTAAATTGACTAAGTCTTGCCAACTATCCTAGTTTTAAGAGGCACTATCTCACACAAACTCTCTCTCACACGCCTAAATCTCTCTCTCTCTCTCTCGTCCAAATTGTTTTTTCTTGGCTGCAAAAACAGAAGATAAAAACATTAGAAAGCAATCAAAAGTTCTCTACACTCAAAGAACTTACAAAAAAAATATACAAGCAAGCAAGCTAACTTAAGAAACGAAAACTTTGTATCATCTTCTCGATGGGTTTGTGTTGAAGGTTTAGGGGAGGATTTGGTAAGCACTTGGAAGGTGTGGAAAGCTACAACAAGGTATGGGTTTTCTCTCTTGGAATCCTTTCTCCAAGAGAAATTTCTTTCTACAAAATTCAACGTATGAAACTAGGGATGTACCCTTTATTGTTGAACTCCTTGTCCCTAGTCTCCTTCCGATTTCAATCTAAATTAGTTTAGAAATCATGTTGTTGGTATGGTTTCTGGTAGCTAAGTGTGAAATATGATGTTCCTTGTGATTTTATGTTTGGAAATAGCAAGCATGTTCAATGATGTCAACCAAAAATGATGTGGTGCAATGTGTAAAATGTTTGTTGTTGTTCTCCGTTTGAAGTCTTAAAATGGTTTGTTTGATGATTGGAATTATTGTGCATAAGGTGTGTAAATTGTGATGTTAAATGAAGTGTAAGGTGTCTTATTTTAAGTGGAAAAATCTAAGCTAAAACAACAATGAATCTACACCTAAGAATGTGTTAAACGAATCGTGAAAGTACCTCAAAACGAACGTATGAGTGTTGTAAAATAAACGCTAGAAAATTTAATAAACTTTCCAGCACTTGGTGATGGAATTTTCGGCCAAAATACTTGAGGTTGAGAGGTTTAAAAATATATTTAAAACATGTGAGGTCGGTGACCCAAGACCTCACTACATGAAAGCTGGAAAAAAAATGAGAGGTATGGGATTCGAACCCACAACCTCTCGGCCAAACAAGAGAGTAAGAGGGGAATTTTAAATTAATAAAAATAATAGGAAGGGGTGGGATTCGAACCCACCACCTCTTTGCTGAAGGAGGAGACAAAGAGAGAAACTAAAAAGAAAATAAAGTGAGGCTGTGGGGGCTCGATCCCACAACCTCACTGCCAACGCTTAAGTAGTTAACTTTTAAATGAAAATAAAAAATAAGGAGGCTGTGGGGGTTCGAACCCACAACCTCATAGTTCCTAGCGAAATAAAGAATAATTAAAGAGAGGCTGTGGGGGTTTGATCCCACAACCTCTTGGTCTAGGCGAATTGGACAAGAAAATTTAAATGAAAAATAAAAGGGGTTGTGAGGGTTCGATCCCACAACCCTTCGGCCAAATAAGAGGAGAATCCAAGGAGAAAAATAAAGAGAGAATGTTGATGTTGGGGCTCGATCTAGGGTCCCAATGCCATGAAGACTAAAAATAAAATCAAGGAAAGATGTAAGTATTGTCCAAGGGGTTCGAACTTGGGTTCCCTTGCCCAAATTTCCGTATTCATACATAAGTCATACGTGAATTAAATGTTCAAGAATAATGCCACCTACTTAGATCAAAATCAATATCTTGGCATACATACAAGATACATAAGTCTTGTACTACATAATCTTAGGAAGATATGAGTCACTTAACGAACTATGAATGAAGCCTCAGGGCTTGTATGTATAGACCCATAAGTCTAGCATACGTTTAAAAATAAGTGAACCTAAGATTTATGTAATGAAATGAAGAAACCCTAGAAGGGTTAAGTAAGAGTGTGAAACACACAAATGGCCAAGTACATTGGCATATGATGAAATGAACATTCACGCAAAATGGGGTGAGTAATTATGAAGAGCAAATGTGCTAATGTTAATGAATGTGGTGACAACATGATATGAGGCTAATGTAAAAGATGAGAACAATCTCAAATGAGGCTAAGTAAATGTTACCGAAACGTACTCACCTATGAGAGTGTAAAGTTAATGAAGAGACCAGTCTCTATGAACATTCTAATGAAAGTATTGAGATTAACACACTTAATACTAATGATGAGATGAGAAATCATCTATTGAGCTATGATGTCCTCATACTAGAAGCCAGCTTCCATGACGTATGAGTTGAATGTAATGGAACTTTATACTGAGCACCGATAGACTAGCTATGAGCGGTGATGCCTTCTTTCCGAAAGGGCGGAGGTTCACGTAACTCTCATGAGATGAGACTGTCCGTCTTGCCGGGTATGAGTCTCCTTATATATCCTAGTCTTCGAACCTATACTGCCAATATAGGGATCTGGCGGGGTTAAATTCCCATGTACGCTAGCATGTTTTGGGTCACTTTGGCCTGTGATTCCACCTCTTTTCGGTGTGGGGGAGACACTGGATTTCATGATGCTCACATGATCTATGTCGGTTAAAGTTAAAGTTCCCAATGAATGAATCAGGCCAGCCTCAAATGATGCACATAATGAAATGAATGATACCAAAGGTGTTAGGTTAGGATAATCAAGAGGTGAGCTAGACTCAAGTAATGACACTAGGTTATTCTTGATCATTGCACAGCAAACCCGATGAAAGTCTTAAACTACATCCTAGGTATAGCTGGTGTTCACACTAGCCTATGAACGAAATGAAATGAAGTACGTATGGATGAATGAAGCAGACTCTGTGTTTGCTAATGAAGACTCCCTAGTTGAGGTCCCATATGTTGAGCCCTCATTTTGGAAAGTCTTAATGTCAAGTCCATGATTCCAAGGTCTCATGGCATATGAATGAATGTTAGAAAAGATGTTATGTTATATATGTTATATGATATGTGCTATGTGTAAGATGTTATGTGCTGTGTGCAATATGATAAGTATGATGATGCATGTTACTCTCATGGCATGACTTTCCTAATCCAAATTTGGAAAGCTTACTGACTTTCCTAATCCAAATTTGGAAAGCTCACTGACTTTCCTAATCCAAATTTGGAAAGTTCACTAACTTTCCTAATCCCAATTTGGCAAGTCCACTGACTTGACTTTCCATAATCATGTTGTTAGAAAAGAGCTATTCTTCCTCATGCATGTCCTTGGTGTGTGCTTGTATATACCCATACTTAGTACAAGTGTGTACTAACCCTACACAACTCTAAAATTTTAGGTGCAGCCACAGGTGGACGCTAGAGCTACAGGTTGACGCTGAAGCTATCCGGACGTCGAGCATTCATCCGTACTTGGTAGGCCCTCATGCTTTCACTAGCATTTCTTTCCCGTATTATTTTAGACATTGTATTGGTGCCATTTTGGCAAGTATTCACTTATTGCTATATTAAACTATTTCTTTCATTTGATGATTTTAATGTTAGATGGTTGATGGTGAACAAATTATGAATGTATTAGAAATGATTAGTAAGTATGTTAAGAGACAAAAGTTTTAAATTTTTTGCTAAAATTAACCTAGCTGAAGTAAGAATGACGTAAGTAGGCTTGTCTGCGACCTTTGAGAGGTCAACGACGCCGGTCTCGTCTGGGGTCTAGATTCCGGTCGTGACAAAGTTGGTATCAGAGCACTAGGTTAAATTCCGAGGATAATAAGTTCACATCAACCACATTGAGTAGTTTCTAAGTCATGGTAGTGAAGTGCACCACTATCATGAATTAGAGACTGCATGATGCGTAGGAAAATTTCCCTTCTTCTGATCTTATCGTGCTTTTCCTAATGTCTGATTTCTTGGTGTTATGAGCGTGTCTAATATAAATTCTTATTGTTTTCATATAATGAATACTAGGAGGAAAGTTGGTCAGAGGAGAGGAGGAGGAGCTGCTGGGGGCAATCAGGTTCCACCCCAGGCTCCAGATGAAGGAGTGGCTATGCCAGTTAACCCAGCTGGGTTGACTGATGCGGAGGTACGGGCATCTCTGGCACAGATGGCACAGGCCATCACTATACAGGCCCAGGCCATGACTGCCCAGGTCAACCGGCAGAATGTTCAGAGGGAGAACCCACTGGTACGTAGCATGGCTGACAGGCCGCGAGAATTTATGAGGATGAATCCTCCTATTTTCATAGGATCCAAGGCTTCAGAGGATCCCCAGGATTTCATGGATGAGGTACACAAGATTTTGGTGACCATGGGGGCCACAGATATTGAGAAGGCTGAGCTGGCTTCCTATCAGCTCAAGGATGTTGCAAAGACTTGGTGCAAGATGTGGCAAGATAGTCGGGCGTTGGGCGGAGTTTCGGTCACTTGGGAGCTGTTTAAGACAGCCTTCCTGGAGAGCTTCTTTCTCAGGGAGATGAGGGAGGCAAAGGTTGAGGAGTTTATCAACCTTAAGCAGGGATCAATGACAGTCAGGGAGTATTCCCTGAAGTTTGTTAAACTATCCAGGTATGCTACTTTTCTTAGTATCTAACATCAAGGATGAGATGAGTATTGAAGTTTGTTAAACTATCCAGGTATGCTACTTCCCTTGTATCAAACAGCAGGGATGAGATGAGCAGATTTCTCACAGGAATCAACGGAGATCTGGAGGAGGAGTGTCAGTCTACGATGCTCCATGATAACATGGACCTCTCCAGGTTGATGGTGCATGTCCAGCAGGTAGAGGACAGCCACAAAAAGAGGGTCATTCGTGATTCTAGGAGGCCTAACCCTCAAGATCAGGCAAGTCCCAGCCATGGAGGCCACAGAAACAATTTTGGCATCCGTGAGCACCCCAGGTTTAAGAAGGGACTCTCCCACCAAGGGGATTCAAGTTCATCCAAGGGTCGCTATGATAGGGATTCCGAGTCCAGAGTTAAGAGAAACAATGGAGTAGATACACTGTCACAACCCGAGACCATACCCTAGAAGATAGGGTTCAATCTTGGATTGCGACCGGCGTCGTCGAACTCTCAGAGTTCTAAGACAAGCCTCATTCATATCATTCAATGCATATACATAGTGAAAAGTAGTGCGGAATTAAAACTTTTCACAAAAACATAATATAGTCTTTAAAAACCTCTTTCATATAAAAGTAATAGAAATGCTAAGTCTCAATCTCATCATCTTAAGACACACGAGTACTTTAATACGAAAATAGAAATAACATAGTCTTATTACAATACTTCATAAAAGAAACATAAGATGACATATATGCCCTCGATACGAATGAGGACATACTTCAATTCTTCTACTCGGACGATCCTTCTAAGCCCAAGTCTTCTTCTCCAAAAGCTCCTTACCTACCAAGGACTATAGATAGAAAATAAAGCATGGAATTAGTACAACCACATGTACTAAGTATGGCTATATGCATATAATCATGAAAACGGACTTTATTGGAAATATGCATCGTTTCATTTGGAAATCATAGATTAAACATAAGAACATCATTTATCAATTAAGAAACACATAAGATAACAATAAAACCAAAGATAACATTTTAAAGGCTCACTTTACAGTGAGTTCCCTTCACTGTACAGTGAAGTCCCTTCACTGTTACAGTGAAGTCCTAGCCATCCCTTTTAACATCTTCTAGCATGTAATTCCCTCACTTAAAGTAATCCTAAGATTTACTTAAGTCACACAAAGAGAGACCGCCCATACACCCTCTCTAGATGTGCCTAAACGACCATTAAGATTACCTACTATGAGTCACACACACAATTAGAAAACAATCATAAACCCTTATGTAAGATTCATCTACCAAAGGTCAATTCCAAGGTTCACTTGAGTGAGTGTGGAGCGATCGCCCATACAATCCCTTTCACACACACACAAGAGATCTTATAGACTACTTTAAATAGAATCATTCTCACTATACACACCAACACTTAGATTAGAAGACATTCTCCTTCCAAAGCCTATCAAAAGACCTACTAAATAAATCAAGAAGATATGTCCATAGTACAATGACCTCTCCAAGATTACCTAAATAACCCTTAAGACTTCCTACGGTTTAGATCATGTCAACAAGATTAACCAACTTCCCTAACTAGAGTCATCCTCAAGACTTCCAAAGATAAGACATGAAGAGACCATCCTTTCATGTCCTCCTCACACTTTAGCTAAGGAATGCTTAAGTCACTTTAGATTAGGTACTCAACCATTCACATAGTTACTAACATAGGTCATTAGTTCATTAGTTCATTAAGACCCATACATCACATAAGACACTCACATAAAGCATCACATAAGACACTCACATAATGGATCACATAATGGTCTTTGGACAAGAACTAGGAACTCCACATAACACCTTCAAAGTCTATTGTGCAATGTCTAGATAGCGTCCCATACCACCACCTAAACCTCATAAACTTATCTAATGCTAATAGGTATTCCACATGATGAGAATAAGCAATAACAGACATAGACCATGGTAGCAAGACATGGAATCCAAAGTTCTATCCTACTTCATTGAGGTTGTTCTACTTGCCAATGGTAGAACTTAGACACATCCCATGTAGGCACATGGTTAAGGAATATGAAGAGCTTAATAAGCATTCAGTCTGTATTTTAACTGAATCCGCTTAACCCTACTCATACTCACTCGGTGCTAGCCTTCGTTCTCATAGATTAGTTCACATTAAGGATCATATAAATAGGTCCTTATCTAGTTCATGACCCCCTTTACATTCACCCTACCAAAGCAAGTTCCACTAGGGCATATCTCACTTTAGCGACAAGACGCTCATAGCAATTTTCCTAAGGTATGATATGATGCCGTTCCAGCCAACCATCCCTAAGTCCATCACTCATAACATGAAGGATACCATTACGGCTAACTACTTCATAATTCATAACCTCGCCACTAAGTTCAAGGTTCCACATAACATTGACCTTCTTATCATTAAGGTCTCACCTATATTTATTTATTCAAGACTAAGAGTTATAACACCCTATATCAAGACATCACATACTCATAACCATATATACATCAAGTAAGAGATACAAGTCAACCAAGACAAGACATCACATACTTCACTTTTAACCCATAATACAAGCCATTCTAGAAACACCTCTAAAACAACCTAACATCTTCAATTCATCCTATATCATCATAACATCATTAATATACTCCCAATAGACTCTTAAAGTCAAGTAGTAATAACCAAGACTTAACCCTAACCATACACTCATAATGTCAAAGTCATAGTCTAACATAATCACTTAAGGCAACATAACTAGAAGAATACATACATGACTATATAACTTCACATGTAGATAAGAAATTCCATACTTCACATCATCTACTACACAACTAGCCACATAACTTCAAGTAGTTACCAATAAGGCCATGCTCATAATATTGCATAAAGTAATGTCGACAAGGCCACATCAATTGCAAATTAAACACATAACACCGCCACCATAAGTGGACCATACCAATCACAATAATATCGAAGTATAATTAATATCAAATTAAGGAAAACGGGCAGAATACCTTCATACCCATATCCACACTTCAATTCAATGCCAATTCAATCAATTCAACATCACAAGGCCCTTACCCATGGCCATGAACTATAATTCAAAGCAATAACCATAATACTCAATGAATATACATCAATTCAATCTAGGTTTAGCAATATAATATCAATTACATATCAATTGAACACAATTCTTATATCATTAGAAAGCCCATAAGAAACTACACAATAATTCATCAACATTAGCTTAATATCAAGTAACCCAAAAAGTAGCCAAAAACTAGGGTTCATCAATTCACATGGGTTCATAGGTAATTTATGTTTAAATCATCAATACAATATCAATTAGATCATAATTCAATGTTTAGAAATCATTTATGCAAGAACCCATGGTAGAATCCCAAAATTGGACAATTCACTTTAGAAAACTTTGTAAAACACTTTGAGGATTGGGCTCCTTGATGAAATAAGTTTCAAGTATCAAAAGCCATACCTCAAGGATGATAATTCTTCACTTGATGAAGAATTTCCACTCAATAACCCCTCACCAAGATGCCTCTTCAATGGAGGTTTTGGGATTTCTAAGAGACTTTGGGTTTTGATTTTAGAAGAATAATGAAGTCTGTAGGGTGTTAACTACTTATATAGTTAATTAAAATACCCATAAGACCCCTAAAAAACCTCCTAAACTCTTATTTAGGCATGGGGTAAATTTACCAATTCACCCCTAACTTGGCAGAAAATCTGCGCACAGGGACAGTGGCTGCGACGCCTGGCTTGTGACGGGGCATCACGGGTGCAACGGACCGTCATGGCCATCCGTTGAAAGCTCCTGTGGCTTGCCAAGGGTTCCCCCTATACCCTTGGACAAGTACTCCACTACAAAACCCTTGTGACGGGGCGTCACAGCCATGACTGGCCGTTGACAGCTCCGTCGCCACGACTGCCTGGGACAGCCTGCCATCAGATTTTGGGTCCTTTCCTCAAGGACCCTTTGATGGTCCTTGGTGATAATTTCCCAGACGTTTCCAACCCAAATACGATCGTATATGAGTTTAACACCTCTCACATGAATTTCATCCAAAACGAACACATAAAACTCGACGAAACACACCTAAACGTACAAGGTCGACTCAAGGCATATCTTTCGAATGCCTTGGACGTTCTTGGTCGTTTGACCTCCAAACTTCACGAAACTTTAACCACTGCCTATACATGCTATATTAACTCTATTAATAACCTTAAAACACCACGAAACACACATAAACACATAGAACCACATTTTAGACATTTAGGTGACTTAGTCGTCAAACGTCTTAGTCATTCCTTGACGTTTGACTTCCAACACCTCTAGTACTTTAGCTACTGCCTATATACAACATATTAAACATATTTAGGACCTTAGAACACTAATACCAACATTTTAGGCTATAGTTAATCTATGTCATTTTTGAGGTCTTACAATCTCCCCCACTTGGACAACATTCATCCTCGAATGACACTTGCCACTCTCCGAACACTTCCAAGATAAGAGATTCAACTACCAGCACAGAACCAAACCATACAACACACTATCAAGAAGTAATCATCAACTTCATATAATCAAGAGATTCACAACACAACAAGAAACTAGAAAACAATTCTATAACTCGTTATGCTACAAAATTCACATACTTCAATCCAAATGGCAAAAACTCATTTTATATTCAACATCATACTCATATACATCAGTTCTAACCACATAACAAGAATTTTAGACCAAAGAATAAATTAGTCATTTTTACAAAAATTTAACAGTGAGCAGTGTATCCATGTACAGTGATTTCAGCAACTTTTCCAAAAATGCAATCTTTAGGCAATTCTCTATATAAACATGCTAATATGCAAGATAACATCATGTAAAACATCATACAACATGCTCAAAGCTTCATAAAGCACACAATGCAAGAAGTAAATGAAATTCAATTTCAACCAGACTCCTAAACATAATGCACATGCAACAATTTAAGAACTTCTATCCCATCTACAAACCATACTCCCCCACTTAGAAGGAACTCATATTATCAAAAGAGAAACAAGAACTTACCAACATCATCATCACCATCACCCGACTTCTCAATTCTAGTACGGAGTGAATAGAAACGCCTCTTAGTTGGAGCATCATCCTTTGGAACACTAGGCTCAACCCTCTTGCCCTCCTTCCTACAAGCAATGTTTGGACAATCTCTCACTTTGTGCCCATCCTTTCCACAACCAAAGCAACTATCGGTACCCAATAGACACTCACCATAGTGACTCTTGCAACAATTTGCACAAGTAGGCTTGCTATCCTTAGAAACACCTCCTTTCTCAAACTTCTTCTTAGGAACTCTAGGTACATCTTGAGATTGAACTCTTTTCTTGAACCTAGGTTGCACTTGGTCACTAGTAACACCCCTTTTCAAACTTCTAGCCATCCTTCTAAGTTTAGACTCCTCAATAGATTGTGCATACACCATGAGTCTAGATAGGGTCATATTATCATGAAGCATAGCGGTACGACATTCTTCCTTCACCAAGTCGGCTACTCCGGTACAAAAGCGACTCATTTCATCTCTTGGATTGGACACAAGAGAAGGAGCATACCTAGACAATGCCGAGAATTTCAAAGAGTACTCCTCAACACTCATATTGCCTTGCTTGAGATTAATAAACTCCTCCACCTTGACTTCTCTTCTCTCTCAGGGAAAGTACTTGCCAAGAAAAGCTCCCTTAAACTCTTCCCACTCAATAGGACCCTAATCTTCCGGCCTATTGTCCTTCCATTGAGTATACCAAATTTGAGACACATCTCTCAATTGATAAGAAGCCAACTCCGCCTTCTCCCTAGATGTAACCCCCATAGCACTCAAAACTTTGTACACACCATCAAGAAATTCTTGGGGATCCTCATTCACCTTAGAGCCAAGAAAGATAGGAGGATTCATCCTCACAAAGTCTCTCAACCTAGAAGTCATAGTGCCCTCCATAACCCTAGGCACCATACTCAAATTGATTTGAGTAGTTACGGCTTGAGCTAAAGCCATCAAAGCCTCTCCAATCACCCTATTAGACAACTTCGGTACCTCATTACCTCCTCCTACATTAGGAACATCATCACCTTGGGGAGGCACTTGAGCACCTTGAGCACCTTGCCCACCTTGAGCACCTTGAGCACCTTGCTCAACTTGAGCAACTTGGGGAAGAACTTCCTCATTCACCCTGTCCTCTTCCAACCTTCTAGCGGCCATCCTCCTAGTAAACACAAGGAAACTCATAAGAAGGATAATCATAACATTTACTCTACCGCACGATATAGGAGTAGAAAAGAAGGGAAAATCTATCGTCCTATAGCCTCTCGCCCATAGATGTTTCGCGATTCACACCGATGGTCAAGACTCTACTAGATGTGACTTGATGAGACTTTTTGATACCTAATACTACTTTCACCAACCGATGCTATGATACCAACTTTGTCACAACCCGAGACCATACCCTAGAAAATAGGGTGCAATCTTGGATTGCAACCGGCGTCGTCGAACTCTCAGAGTTCTAAGACAAGCCTCATTCATATCATTCATTGCATATACATAGTGAAAAGTAGTGCGGAATTAAAACTTTTCACAAAAACATAATATAGTCTTTAAAAACCTCTTTCATATAAAAGTAATAGAAATGGTAAGACTCAATCTCATCATCTTATGACACACGAGTACTTTAATACAAAAATAGAAATAACATAATCTTATTACAATACTTCATAAAAGAAACATAAGATGACATATATGCCCTCGATACGAATGAGGACATACTTCAATTATTCTACTCGGACGATCCTTCTAAGCCCAAGTCTTCTTCCCCAAAAGCTCCTTACCTACCAAGGACTATAGATAGAAAATAAAGAATGGAATTAATTCAACCACATGTACTAAGTATGGCTATATGCATAAAATCATGAAAACGGACTTTATTGAAAATATGTATCATTTCATTTGGAAATCATAGATTAAACATAAGAACATCATTTATCAATTAAGAAACACATAAGATAACAATAAAGCCAAAGATAACATTTTAAAGGCTCACTTTATAGTGACTTCACTTCACTTTACAGTGAAGTCCCTTCACTGTTACAGTGAAGTCCTAGCCATCCCTTTTAACATCTTCAAGCATGTAATTCCCTCACTTAAAGTCATCCTAAGATTCACTTAAATCACACAAAGAGAGACCTCCCATACACCCTCTCTAGATGTGCCTAAACGACCCTTAAGATTACCTACGATGAGTCACATACACACTTAGAAAACAATCATAAACATCTATGTAAGATTCATCTACCAAAGGTCAATTCCAAGGTTCACTTGAGTGAGTGTGGAGCGATCGCCCATACAATCCCTTTCACACACACACAACACATCCTATAGACTACCTTAAATAGAATCATTCTCACTATACACACCAACACTTAGATTAGAAGACATTCTCCTTCCAAAGCCTATCAAAATACCTACTAAATAAATCAATAAGATATGTCCATAGTACAATGACCTGTCCAAGATTACCTAAATAGCCCTTAAGACTTCCTAAGGTTTAGATCATGTCAACAAGATTAACCAACTTCCCTAACTAGAGTCATCCTCAAGACTTCCAAAGATAAGACATGAAGATAAATCATCACATAAGACACTCACATAATGGATCACATAATGGTCTTTGGACAAGACCTAGGAACTCCACATAACATCTTCAAAGTCTATTGTGCAATGTCTAGATAGCGTCCCATACCACCACCTAAACCTCATAAACTTATCTAATGCTAATAGGTATTCCACATGATGAGAATAGGCAATAACCGACATAGACCATGGTAGCAAGACATGGAATCCGAAGTTCTATCCTACTTCAATGAGGTTGTTCTACTTGCCAATGGTAGAACTTAGACACATCCCATGTAGGCACATGGTTAAGGAATATGAAGAGCTTAATAAGCATTCAGTCTGTTCTTTAACTGAATCCTCTTAACCCTACTCATACTCACTCGGTGCTAGCCTTCGTTCTCATAGATTAGTTCACATTAAGGTTCATATAAATAGGTCCTTATCTAGTTCATGACCCCCTTTACATTCACCCTACCAAAGCAAGTTCCACTAGGGCATATCTCACTTTAGCGACAAGAAGCTCATAGCAATTTTCCTAAGGTATGATATGATGCCGTTCCAGCCAACCATCCCTAAGTCCATCACTCATAACATGAAAGATACCATTACGGCTAACTACTTCACAATTCATAACCTCGCCACTAAGTTCAAGGTTCCACATAACATTGACCTTCATATAATTAAGGTCTCACCTATATTTATTTATTCAAGACTAAGAGTTATAACACCCTATATCCAGACATCACATACTCATAATCATATATACATCAAGTAAGAGATACAAGTCAACCAAGACAAGACATCACATACTTCACTTTTAACCCATAATACAAGCCATTCTAGAAACACCTCTAAAACAACCTAACATCTTCAAGTCATCCTATATCATCATAACATCATTAATATACTCCCTATAGACTCATAAAGTCAAGTAGTAATAACCAAGACTTAACCCTAACCCACTCATAATGTCAAAGTCATAGTCTAACATAATCACTTAAGGCAACATAACTAGAAGAATACATACATGACTATATAACTTCACATGTAGATAAGAAATGCCATACTTCACATCATCTACTACACAACTAGCCACATAACTTCAAGTAGTTACCAATAAGGCCATGCTCATAATATTGCATAAAGTAACGCCGACAAGGCCACATCAATTGCAAATTAAACACATAACACCGCCACCATAAGTAGACCATACCAATCACAATAATATCGAAGTATAATTAATATCAAATTAAGGAAAACGGGTAGCATACCTTCATACCCATATCCACACTTCAATTAAATGCCAATTCAACCAATTCAACATCACAAGGCCCTTACCCATGACCATGAACAATAATTCAAAGCAATAACCATAATACTCAATGAATATACATCAATTCAATCTAGGTTTAGCAATATAATATCAATTACATATCAATTGAACACAATTCTTATATCATTAGAAAGCCCATAAGAAACTACAAAATAACTCATCAACATTAGCTTAATATCAAGTAACCCAAAAAATAGTCAAAAACTAGGGTTCATCAATTCACATGGGTTCATAGGTAATTTATGTTTAAATCATCAATAGAATATCAATTAGATCATAATTCAATGTTTAGACATCATTTATGCAAGAACCCATGGTAGAATCCTGAAATTGGACAATTCACTTTAGAAAACTTTGTAAAACACTTTGAGGATTGGGCTCCTTGATGAAATAAGTTTCAAGGATCAAAAGTCATACCTCAAGGATGATAATTCTTCACTAATATGAAGAATTTCCACACAAGAACCCCTCACCAAGCTGCCTCTTCAATGGAGGTTTTGGGATTTCTAAGAGACTTTGGGTTTTGATTTTAGAAGAATAATGAAGTCTCTAGGGTGTTAACTACTTATATAGTTAATTAAAATACCCATAAGACCCCTAAAAACCTCCTAAACTCTTATTTACACGTGGGGTGAATTTACCAATTCACCCCTAACTTGGCAGAAAATCTGCGCACAAGGACAGTGGTTGCGACGCCTGGCTTGTGACGGGGCATCACGGGTGCAACGGCCCATCATGGCCATCCGTTGCAAGCTCCTGTGGCTTGCCAAGAGTTCCCCCTATACCCTTTGAAAAGTCCCCCACGACGAAACCCTTGTGAAGGGGCGTCACAGCCATGACTGGCCGTTGACAGCTCCGTCGCCAAGGCTGCCTGGGACAGCCTGCCATCAGATTTTGGGTCCTTTCTTCAAGGACCCTTTGATGGTCCTTGGGGATAATTTCCCGGACGTTTCTTACCCAAATACGATTCTCTATGATTTTAACACCTCTTACATGAATTTCATCCAAAACGAACACATAAAACTCGACGAAACACACCTAAACGTACAAGGTCGACTCAAGGCATATCTTTCGAATGCCTTGGATGTTCTTGGTCGTTTGACCTCCAAACTTCACGAAACATTAACCACTGCCTATACATGCTATATTAACTCTATTAATAACCTTAAAACACCATGAAACACACATAAACACATAGAACCACATTTTAGACATTTAGGTGACTTAGTCGTCAAACGTCTTAGTCATCCCATGACGTTTGACTTCCAACACCTCTAATACTTTAGCTACTGCCTATATACAACATATTAAACATATTTAGGACCTTATAACACTAATACCAACATGTTAGGATCTAGTTAACCTATGTCATTTTCGAGGTCTTACATACACCTCAAGAGAGGCCACCTTGCAGGAAGTTTGGCAAACTGCATGGAGGAGAGTGTATGATGGGCTCTAACGCTTATTACAGTTGTGGAAAACCAGGTCATATGGTGAAGGATTGTTCGAATAGGAGAAGTCAAGAACAAGGGAATGAGATATTTCAGCCTAATGGTCCAAGTGAAGAGGCTCTAAGGAGGAAACGATTATTCGCACTCAAGTCTAGGGGTGCAGGGGAAGGCACTTTTGGTGAAGTCTCAGGTTCGTAGCCTTAATTAGTCTTTCATATATTTGACTGTGTATGGTGTTTATGCACTAGTATGAGGTTAATATGTTTGAGTCATCATGTTGGTTGCTGATTTGAATGACTTACATGTTGACTTATGTTGTATGCTTTGATGAGACTAGTTAGGAAAGAATTCCTTAGTCTATTAATGTGAAACTACTAGTAGGTTTCAAGGATGTACACCATCATGTTAATATGTGAATCAGATATTCACCAATGGGAGTATTGAATTACCTATGTATGCGTACGTTCTATAGATGACTTACTTATTTTAGTAAAGAGTAGTGTCATTCGGGGACGAATGTTCCTAAGGGGGGGATAATGTAACAACCCTAAAAATATATAAGATAAGAAATGCCTAATGTGTCAAGAATGACTACGATTAGACCAGGGTTCACACGGATTGATGCGCGTAGAACCAAACCTCGTAACCCTTGCTACAACCAGGCCAAATAACTTAGGGAGTTAGTTGAGCTTGGAAAGGTTGGCTCCAACCATGTAGGGCTCTCGAATACGAAGATTTACTCGAAGGAGTCTTTACTGGACTTAAAAAGAAGAAATCTTAGGTTTGAAGGGTCTAGGGGTAAAATGGTCTTTTTCCTGGCTAAGGGTAGTATCGTAATTACCATAAATATGTAATTAATTATTTAATTAATAAAGTGGAGGGGCAATTTGGGTAGAGAGGGCTGAAATTGAGTCTTTGAAATGAAGTTTTGCTCCACCCGGGTTCGAACCTAGGTGGGAGCAATGATTTAATGTGATTTTTGTTATTGGGAAGTGTGGAAAGCTACAACAAGGTATGGGTTTTCTCTCTTGGATTCCTTTCTCCAAGAGAAATTTCTTTCTACAAAATTCAACGTATGAAACTAGGGATGTCCCCTTTATTGTTGAACTCCTTGTCCCTAGTCTCCTTCCAATTTCAATCTAAATTAGTTTAGAAATCATGTTGTTGGTATGGTTGCTGGTAGCTAAGTGTGAAATATGATGTTCCTTGTGATTTTATGTTTGGAAATAGCAAGCATGTTCAATGATGTCAACCGAAAATGATGTGGTGCAATGTGTAAAATATTTGTTGTTGTTCTCCGTTTGAAGTCTTAAAATGGCTTGTTTGATGATTGGAATTATTGTGCATAAGGTGTGTAAATTGTGATGTTAAATAAAGTGTAAGGTGGCTGATCTTAAGTGGAAAAATCTAAGCTAAAACAACAATGAATCTACACCTAAGAATGTGTTAAACGAATCGTGAAAGTACCTCAAAACGAACGTATGAATGTTGTTAAATAAAGGCTAGAAAATTTAATAAAATTTCAAGCACTTGTGATGGAATTTTCGGCCAGAATACTTGAGGTTGAGAGGTTTTAAAATATATTTAAAACATGTGAGGTCAGTGGGGATTGAACCCAAGACCTCACTACATGAAAGTTGGAAAAAAAATGAGAGGTGTGGGATTCGAACCCATAACCTCTCGGCCAAACAAGAGAGTAAGAGGGGAAATTTAAATTAATAAAAATAATGGGAGGAGTGGGATTCGAACCCACCACCTCTTGTCTGAAGGAGGAGACAAAGAGAGAAACTAAAAAGAAAATAAAGTGAGGCTGTGGGGGCTCGATCCCACAACCTCACTGCCAACGCTTAAGTAGTTAACTTTTAAATGAAAGTAAAAAATAAGGAGGCTGTGGGGGTTCGAACCCACAACCTCACAGTCCCTAGTGAAATAAAGAATAATTAAAGAGAGGCTGTGGGGGTTTGATCCCACAACCTCTTGGTCTAGGCGAATTGGACAAGAAAATTTTAAATGAAAAATAAAAGGGGTTGTGGGGGTTTGATCCCACAACCCTTCGGCCAAATAAGAGGAGAATCCAAGGAGAAAAATAAACAGAGAATGTTGATGTTGGGGCTCGATCTAGGGTCCCAATGCCATGAAGACTAAAAATAAAGTCAAGGAAAAATGTAAGTATTGTCCAAGGGGTTCGAACTTGGGTTCCCTTGCCCAAATTTCCGTATTGATACATAAGTCATACGTGAATTAAATGTTCAAGAATAATGCCACCTACTTAGATCGAAATCAATATCTTGGCATATATACAAGATACATAAGTCTTGTACTATATAATCTTAGGAAGATATGAGTCACTTAACAAACTATGAATGAAGCCTCATGGCTTGTATGTATAGACCCATAAGTCTAGCATACGTTTAAAATTAAGTGAACCTAAGATGTATGTAATGAAATGAAGAAACTCTAGAAGGGATAAGTAAGAGTGTGAAACACACAAATGTCCAAGTACATTGGCATATGATGAAATGAACATTCACGTAAAATGGGGTGAGTAATTATGAAGAGCAAATGTGCTAATGTTAATGAATGTGGTGACAACATGATATGAGGCTAATGTAAAAGATGAGAACAATCTCAAATGAGGCTAAGTAAATGTTACCAAAACGTACTCACCTATGAGAGTGTAAAGTTAATGAAGAGATCAGTCTCTATGAACACTCTAATGAAAGTATTGAGATTAACACACTTAGTACTAATGATGAGATGAGAAATCATCTATTGATCTATGATGTCCTCATACTAGAAGCCAGCTTCCATGACCTATGAGTTGAATGTAATGGAACTTTATACTGAGCACCGATAGACTATCTATGAGCGGTGATGCCTTCTTTCGGGAAAGGCGGAGTTTCACGTAACTCTCATGAGATGAGACTGTCTGGCTTGCCGGGTATGGGTCTCTTTATATCTCCTAGTCTTCGAACCTATACTTCCAATATAGGGATCTGGCGGGGTTAAATTCCCATGTACGCTAGCATGTTTTGGGTCACTTTGGCCGGTGATTCCACCTCTTTTCGGTGTGGGGGAGACACTGGATTTCATGATGCTCACATGATCTATGTCGGTTAAAGTTAAAGTTCCCAATGAATGAATGAGGCCAGCCTCAAATGATGCACATAATGAAATGAATGATACCAAAGGTGTTAGGTTAGGATAATCAAGAGGTGAGCTAGACTCAAGTAATGACACTAGGTTATTCTTGATCATTGCACAACAAACCCGATGAAAGTCTTAAACTACATCCTAGGTATAGCTGGTGTTCACACTAGCCAATGAACGAAATGAAATGAAGTACGTATGGATGAATGAAGCAGACTCTGTGTTTGCTAATGAAGACTCCCTAGTTGAGGACCCATATGTTGAGCCCTCATTTTGGAAAGTCTTAATGTCAAGTCCATGATTCTAAGGTCTCATGGCATATGAATGAATGTTATAAAAGATGTTATGTGCTATATGTTATATGATATGTGCTATGTGTAAGATGTTATGTGTTGTGTGCAAATATGATAAGTATGATGATGCATGTTACTCTCATGGCATGACTTTCCTAATCCAAATTTGGAAAGCTTACTGACTTTCCTAATCCAAATTTGGAAAGTTCACTGACTTTCCTAATCCAAATTTGGAAAGTTTACTAGCTTTCCTAATCCCAATTTGGCAAGTCCACTGACTTGACTTTCCATAATCATGTTGTTAGGAAAGAGCTATTCTTCCTCATGCATGTCCTTGGTGTGTGCTTACATATACCCATACTTAGTACAAGTGTGTACTAACCCTACACAACTCTACAAATTTTAGGTGCAGGCACATGTGGACGCTAGAGCTAAAGGTTGACGCTGAAGCTATTCGGACGTCGAGTATTCATCCGGACTTGGTAGGCTCTCATGCTTTCGAGGATACTTGCCCATTTATATTCTAGCTTAGTCTTAGGATTGAGTTAGTGGAGTATGTTCCACTAGCGTTTCTTTCCCGTATTATTTTAGACATTGTATTGGTGCCATTTTGGCAAGTATTCACTTATTGCTATATTAAACTATTTCTTTCATTTGATGATCTTAATGTTAGATGGTTGATGGTGAACAAATTATAAATGTATTAGAAATGATTAGTAAGTATGTTAAGAGAAAAAAGTTTCAAATTTTCTGCTAAAATTAACCTAGCTGAAGTAAGAATAACGTAAGTAGGCTTGTCTACGACCTCTGAGAGGTCAACGATGCCGGTATCGTCTGGGGTCTAGATTTCGGTCGTGACATTGATAATTTTAACTGAGTCACTTCTCTTGTTCACGGTTTCTTTACTTTTCAACATTACTCTTTTCATCCCCATTTTTCGGGACTTTACTCATAATAGCCACCCTCAACTAATAGCTTTGTCATGAGTCGAGGTACACAATACCCAAGGTTGGGTCAGGGCCAAGACGAGGTCAGTTTCTGCATCACCCACCCTCAACTTATGCTTTTGGCCTAAGTTGAGGTGCACATGTCCAATGAGGGACCAGGGCCAACACATTATACCCAAGGAAGACAATTTGGTGTAGAAAAGAAAGGTCTATTGAAAGCTCAAAATATTTGGATCAAAAGGGTATCAATTTCATTTGGTTTTCTTTTATTTAGGCTAAAGATTAGCTAATTTGAACAAGGGCCTATGATCCTTTCCTAATTGTCTAACACAGATTAGTTTTTGCAGGACTAACAGGGCAAGTTCTAGTTAGGTACCAACAGTGGAACAATCAAAATTTCCTCACACTCTCTTGATATTTCGTTACCCTATCAGATTATCAGACACCTAGTTCGAGTGTTAGATTTGAGGGTCATGCAGTAGTGCTTCTCTATGTCATGCTTAGAGCCAACACGTTCAACATTCACTATACCTAATCATGCAAGCATTCTTTTTAGAACGGGATATCATTCATACTTAGCCATCATGCTTCAGATTTCAAATTCATACTTTGTACAAGATACTACACATGTCGGTTCAACAATAAAGTAATTAGTCTCTTGGGGCAAAAGAACACAGGCAAGAAAACCACCAATAGAGGATCATGAGTTGGGCTACTCAAACTTCACCCTAACACTCACTTTCCATTTACCCCACCCCCAATAAAAAAAACATGCAATTGTCCCCAATGCATAAGAAATATAAAAACAAGATGGTAGGTGAAGCAAACCTGAGGCGCATAGCGCCGAAGATCAACAAGCAGGCGAGTCCGGTTTCTCGTAACCCGCTCAATTGGTAGTAGGGACACCATCAGTAGTGTCCTCAGCAATATCTTCACCCTCAGTGGTGCTCCTCTCAACAGCCTCCAATCTGGAGCTAGACGCCCCAGCAGCTAACTCACGAGCCCTCATCTTCTAGGACTCCTCATCAACCAACGAGGCTCTACTCGCAGCCTCCATCTCTGATCGCTCCCTCTTCCTAGACCGATCACCCTCACCCTCACTGGTGTGGCTGGAACAGTGCCTCTTGGAATGCTCACTTGGCAGAGGCGGTTGTGCAGCGGTGGTCTGGAATAGTGCAGTGATCATCGTATCCTCCATAAGCTTCGCAAGTGCGGTCTCAGGCTCGAGTACTCTCACATCAAGTATCGCATCCACATCAGCCCGCAGACTCACCACAGACGCCTGAAGAGTCATCAAATCGATGGTGGGGGCAGGGCGTGCTAGGACCCTCAACTCAAAAGCGTCGAGGCGCTAGTGGACCGCCTGAATTCTCCTCTGTGACTGCTGAGCAACCTTCTTCTCAATACGGTTCTCAGCCTCGGCAATGGACTTTTGCATCCAAGGCTGGATATGGTGCAGCAATGTGGCCATCTGGGCCTCTAGCTTCTGGACCCTAGAAATTGGGACCAATGTTGCTGATGGTGGTGTAGACCGGGAGGAACTTGGTGCCCTACTAGTGCCTGGGGAAGACTCAACTGGGGTGGTGTCGGTAGGATCTGAAGAAGCATGATTAGCCCCTTGGGCTTGCTCTACCGTATCTGCCAGGTTCTCACCCAATGGCTGCACATCCAATCTAGCCCTCTATTCGGTGCCGCCTCATTGGCCTTATCCTTGATGAGGCCTATCTCCACTGTCCCGATCGGAGTACGGAGAACAACTATGTGCCAAATGGGCACTTCAGCAGTCCTGCACAATTGAAAAATCATAGAGGCAAAAGGGTAAGTGGTCGAGGACTTAAAAGCCCTCTCATGAATGACAGACAACAACAGTCACAGAAAATCAATCTCGAACCCGGCGATCATATAAGCTACCAAGACCACTCTATCCCACATAAGGATGTTATCTGCAGCTGTGGGGGATAAGCGGTGGCTGACCAAAAGCCGGATGAACTTGGCCTCAAACATGAGGTTGGCCTTCTTGATAAAGCCTCTGGGGTTCAGCACCTAGTCTGCGCCCTCACGGTCTATGGATATGTGATGGGCAATCCACTTCTTGGTGGTTTCTCTCAGATCCTTGTCTCGCTGGAAATGCACCTTCTTGACCACGTCCCACCTGTAGTCAAACTCGGGGGTGAGGGGAACCCTGTTGGCATCAGTATTCTCACCATATAAAAAGCGGCGAATGGAAGGCAAAGAGATATCCACCCGGCATCCACGAACTCGAACATCACTGAGTGGTGCCTGTTTGGCGGGGTTAGCCCGCCTATCCACAGAACCTCGGAGAGTTTCTACGTAACAGGCGTAGAAATCTCGCACCATCTCCTCACTGTAGCGCCCCACATTCCTAGCCATCCACTCTAGCTGGTGGCGGGTGAATAAATAATGTATTGCAGGGACAGTGTGTAGACTACCTGTAAGAACCCGCCGCTCAACTATCAGAGTCCGAGTCATCACCGCCTTATCGTTGAGCAGCTTGGCATCCCTGTAGATCTGGTACTGCCACTCTACGCACCACCGGTTAGGCTGATTAGCAATCGGTGCAAGGTCCTCATGTCGGGGTGCTGGAGCAGACTCTGAACTTTGGGCCTCATCATACGAGGCACGGTGTGCAGGTACATACGGAATAGTGGCTCCCTGTGATCTGGAACCTGAGGCAGTGGCCTTATTCGACCATGTAGAGTGGGACGACTCATAAATGAAAGCCTCCTCGGAGCCAGACGCTCCCTCAGAACGCGAGGCATATCCAGACGGTGTGTCGGTCAGTGTGAGCTCCTCATCAGATTGGGAGGCAATGACTACGCCGGATGCCACCTTCTTGGTCGTGCCCCGAGTGGCCCTAGCAGCTGGTGTCAGGGTCTGGGTGCCTGGTGGCACGTATTCGGGATTGCGCTCATTGTCAGACGAGCCAATCATCCGGCGGGAAGGTGCCACGGACTTGGACCGTCCTCTGGAATAGACAATATCTGGCTTGGGGGCCATTGGTACCTGCAAAAGAGTTATTAGTTTCATTGGAATCAACCTACACACTCAATAGAAGCAAAAAAAATTGGAAAAACACAAGACACATGTTAGTGCAGAACTGCAAACTAAGCAGAGGGGCACTATCGACGGCCCGTCGATGAATCAAAAGTCCATCGATATTGTCCGTCGATGGACACTTAGAAAATTTTAGAAGACATCAATGATTAGAACTTTTAGTTAGAAACGACGGATGTGCAGAATGGCTCGTCGATCAATCGACGGACCGTAGTCCACTTCCGTTGTCTGAGACTTAGAATAATTTTTGGTAATCACACAAAGCAAAGTTTTAGACAGAAACGATGGACCGTAGTCCACTTCCATCATTCCAGAGTTAGGCAAATATAGGGTGCAACTATCGACGAACCCCATCGACGGTCCATAGACGGGGTCTCGTGCTGTCGGTCAGAGACAATATTTTCAGAAATTCTTTGCACCCCACAAAAGGACAATATCAACCATATACCAACATACAAAATATTCAATAACCATCAGCAAAAAGATTCGTCATTCCTAGGGCTTCGATTTTGCAAATTTCTATCCTAGATTCTAAGAGACTATCAAGCCCTAACTCGGAAAACAACAAATCAAACAACATGCAGAGTTCATTTAGACAATTTGCACCCCCAAACCATTCACTTTCTATCATTCTAAGGGACATGAAACTCAATTTTAACAAGTTAATCATGTAAAGTTGTCCCTAAGTGAAGACCCATATACAATATATTCGATTTCTCAAGCAAATGAACTCAAATTCAGTGAGCAGATGAGAATAAAATAAATATACTCTGTAATGGAGTGAATGTATGGGTGAACTTTTCACAACAACCGACGTGCCCGCCTTCAAACACCGACCGGAAAATGCTTGAATTGGATGGGGAATTGGGAACTAGGGTTCTGGGAATTTTAAAAAGGGGAGAGAATAAGAAATCAGAAAGGAATTTAGAGTGAGTGAATGTGGGAATGAATGGGGGAATAAGGGAATAAGGGGAGGGAAACGATTGGGCGGAGAATTTGAAAAGGTGTGGGAGGGTAACTGAAAGGTTATTATGTTATATAGACGGTCGGGTCGGGTCGGGTCGGGTCACAGGTTTAGGCACTAATAATTCCCCGTCGACGGACCGTAAGTCAGTCGACGGTCCATCGACTGATCTGTCGATTGTGCCCTAACTTAGACGATATTGAGAAAAATACCTGGGATCCACGGACACCGTCAATGGTCCATCGATGAGACGACGGCCTGTCGGTTGGTCCATAGATCAGTGCACCAGACTAATTTCTGCAGATTTCTTGTGATTTGGTCCCTGCACATTGAGCACCCAATAAGTCATTCTTTTTGTGTTTTCTGGACCCTTTTTAGACACATACCCTAAACTACTCTCTAGCCAACAGTCTAAAAGAAATAAAAGAAAATTCACACATGACATTGAGTAAAACCAAAAGAATGCAACTATTCCTACAAAGAAAAGAAAAACCTATTGTTGGGTAAAGGATACACATTGGGTTCCTCCCAATAAGGGCTTAATTTAACGTCGTGGCATGACGCAAGCCTCTTGATTACTCAGACTTCATCAAGATGATATACCTCAACCACTTTATTGGCATTTTCCGCATGCCCGAGGTAGATCTTGATTCTTTGCCCATTTACCGTGAATCTTGCACCCTCCTTGTTCGCCAACTCAACCACACCATGAGAGAACACTTTAGTGATCAAGAATGGACCAGTCCATTTGGACTTGAGTTTGCCCAGAAACAAGCACAGTCTAGAGTTAAACAAAACAACCAAGTCCCCAACCGCAAATTCGCGCTTCTCAATCTTTTGGTCATGGTACTTCTTCATGTTTTCTTTGTAGAGGGCAGAACTTTCATATGCCTTTAAGCTATACTCATCAAGCTCATTCAACCCATTTAGTCTCTGTTCCGCTGCTTCATTCCAATCCATCTTCAGTTTCTTCATCGCCCACGTGGCCTTGTGCTCTAACTCAACTGGCAAGTGACAAACCTTCCCATGTACAAGTTGGTATGGAGACATACCTATGGAAATCATGTATGTTGTTCGGTAGGCCCAAAGAGCATCATCAAGCCTCCTTGACCAATCCGTTCTACTAGCATTCACCATTTTTGCCAGAATTTGCTTGATTTCGCTGTTTGACACCTCAAGTTGCCCACTAGTCTGTGGATGGTAAGGAGTGGCTACATTGTGGCGAACCCCATATTTCTCCAGTAACCCTTTGAACAACTTTTTGCAAAAGTGGGATCCCCCATCACTAATAATGGACCTTGGGGTGCCAAATCTGGAAAATATGTTCTTTTTCAAGAACGCGGTGACACTCTTCCCTTCATTGTTTGCAAGTGCTATGGCTTCCACCCATTTTGACACATAATCCACCGCCACAAGAATATATTTCTGTAACATTTTGAAATATCGAGGTCATGTGATAAGACTTAAATGGTCTCCTTAGGATCTAAACCAGTGTTCCTACCCAATTAGGCATATTTAGAGTCTTTGAAGTGGTGTTGGAACCGAAACTCTTAAACGTCCGGCAAATTGGTTCATAAGAGGGCTAGAGTGTCCTTTTGACATAACCAAGTTAAAGAGTCGGAATTTGGTAAACAGTTGTAACCACAGGTGTAAAATGTAGTGTGGGATGGTATCATGCTGGAAAAGACAGGGGACGACTCCCCAAGGACCAAACAAGGACCCTCGAGGAGGACCTTTAAAGCAGCAGGGCATGACGGACCCCATGACGGGGCATCACAGGCGCGACGGGGCATCGAGGCCTCCGTCGTGCCAGCCTTAGCGCTTGGACTTTTCCTCCGCCTGTACAAGTCTCTGACAAGCGTGACGGATGTGCAGGACGGAGGGAAGCCAGTCCATCATGGCCACGAAGGTCCGTCGTCGTGGAACCGTCGTGCGCTTGGGGAGAAAGCCTCCGCCTGCACAAGTCTCTAACCAACGTGACGAATGTGCAGGACGGAGGGATGTCAGTCCGTCACGCCCACGACGGACCGTCGTCGGGGATCCGTCGTGGAAGGTCTGTGGCAGTTTCGAAAAAGTTAGTTTTAGTTAGTTAATTAATTAAGTGACTTAGGGGTAATTAGGGGTTTAAGAGAGACTAATTAAGTGACTTAAGACCCTACTATAAATACCCAACCCTCATTAGCCTAATCATTCTCTCAAAAACAAAACTCTCTTCCTTCTCTCTACTTTCTCTCTCTATTGGAAGACTCCATTGGAGATCAACTTGGGGAGATCATTGGGGGTTGATTTAGCACGAAATTCACCATCAAAACATCATCAAACCTTCAGGTATGGGATCTAATTCACCTTTGAGATTCTTTCCTCAAAGGGTTCCTTCAAAGCTTTTTCCAAAAAGTTGAGTTTCTTATGGGTTTCATCCAAATCCGAATTTGATCATGTGAATTGAGTTAATTATGTATTCTTTGGGTTAGAATGAATAGATTATCATGAATTGTAACTTGATTATGGTGAATTGAACTAGTTTGATCTAGATTGTGGGTGATGACCCCTAACCCTTAACCCTAAATGTTGAATTGATATGGATTAGGTTGAGTTTGATAGAATTGATCTCATAATTAGTTAAATGGTCTTTAATGATTGTCATTGCATTGATTATGGGTCTATTATGATGAATTGAAGTTCTTCACACCTATGTTCTTGAATATTGAATCTAAGTTAAGAAGATACACTTGAGATCATGTTACTAAGCTTTGATGTAGTATTGCTTCATAGTATAGTGCTTCTCCTTGATTAGTTCTTGTGATTTATTATTGAATTACATCGATGTGATGATCTAAGATTGGTTGATCTATGGGTTGATGGTAAGGCCCTTTATTGATGGACTAGGGAGGAGTATTGGTAAGTCTTGATGATCCTAGCCTTTACTTCAAATTATGGTTAATTGTCATCAAGTGATAATGTTATGTTGAAGTATGCTTTGATTGATGTGATAAGTTGATATGGTACATGAACTTATATGCTTAGGTTGGTTGTGAGGTTGCTAGGTGTAATGTAACATAGGGAAGTTGTACGATGTGCCCTATTATGATGAGATGTACAAGGGTTGACTTCACCTATATGGATTGTTATGAAAGGACTAATTCTCATACAATTCTTATTTGAGCTATAATGATGATATACAAGGGATTGACCCTTCTATCTAATTAAATTGAGAAGATGAATAAAGATTAAAGGCTTCTCTACAAAAAGGGAACTTAGCTTAGCACCGAGTGAGCTTGTATGTGAGGGGTGACACTTTCTTGTAAGAAGAAAGGCAGGGTTCATTACGGTCCTCACGGGGTGGATAGCCTCATGACCCGAGTAGGGTGTAGAGTTGATATGTCCGTGGTTCTTTCCCCCAAGCTCCATTAACTATGTTGCCACCATAGGATACTAACTAGTGGATCCACCTAGATAGCTATGTTCATGTTAGGTTCTACCTTGGCCGGTAGACCACCTTCCATCGGTGTAAGGTTTCATGACACCGGATTCCACATTCGATTATGTGGTCTATGTCGGTTAAGGCAAATGTTCCCTAAACTAAAAATGAATGAATGAATAAGGTATAGGCTAATCAAAGTAACTTGAGAGGTTGGCTATAGCTTAGGTAGGGGTATGGGACTCTACCTAAGCCTTGCACTAGTTTGCCTTGATAGGAACTTTGAGAGGTCAATATTATGCATGTAAGGCGATAGTATGATGTAAATGGTTGGTATGTTGAGTAACATGCTTACGAATATAATGTTGTTGTCTTTGCTTGAAGAAGGATGTATCATGACATGACGAGTATGTTGGTAAGTAAATTGCTAATTGTAGTCTTGGTAGGTTACTTGATTGAGTAGGAGATATGGTAATTTTACTTGATCATTGCACTTGTGACTTATTGAAGGTTATCATTAGTATGCTTTGCTTTGCTATGGTTTAATTGCATATGTAGTCTATTATGTTTTCATAAATGTCCCTTTCTAAATATATTTGATTGGTAATTGTATATGAGATTCCATACTTAGTACATGTGGAGTACTAATCCCTTTTCTTTCCCTTTTCCCAAACATTTTAGGTTCGGGTCGTTGAGCTTGATCCAAATTGCTAGGAAGGAAGACTTGGGTATTTTGCCATCCAAGTGGTAGGTCCTCACTCTCTCGAGGACGTGGCCGATATCTCTCTTTTATGATGTGTAGATACTATGATTCTATGTTGACTCCGTTATTCTCTTGAGACGATGTAATAGACAGCCTATATGCGGCTTCTTTCATTTGATGTAGGGCTATGCCCAAGACTTATTGTAATCGATAGATGGTTTATGAGATGAGACGGTTTTATGACTATTATTTTCTAAATATATAAGTGTATGAAATAAAAGTAGAAGACTAAGTAATCTTCGTATATGAACAAGTCTATGTATACTTGATATATATAATGATGTGTAAGTAGAGGTCTATGTAAACCTCCGAGTAGTTTTAGATAAAAAGTTTTAAATTCTTTCTGATTTTTAGTCGATGAATGATATGACGAAGCTAAGAGGCTTGTCTTAGTCCTCCGAGAGGACGACGACGCCGGTTACGTCTAGGGGGTAAACCCGGATGTGACAAACTTGGTATCAGAGCATGAGGTTGAATATCCTTGATGTTAACGTCTCTCTCACAACCACGTTATTTAAGTTTGTATTCATAATTTTGAAGCGCGCCACACTTATGAATAGGAACTTATTTGATGATTAGAAATCATTCTCATTGTTGGAACTTCATATCGTGCCCCTAGAATGTACGTCGTATATGCTTTCGCCTGAACGTTGTGTTTTGGTTATAGGAGATGAATACTAGAAGAAATGCGGCTCGAAGACTTGAGGAAGAGATGGCTGCTGCGGGTATTCCTCGTGACGAACCTGCTCCTCCTCTTGAAGAGGTTGCTATTGATGATCAGGTTCCTGCTGATCCTCCACCGATGACAGAAGCTCAGATGAGAGCTATTATTGCTCAAATGGCTCAAGCCATGACTACTCAAGCTCAAGTCGCAACAGTGCAAGCCCAAGCTATGACTGCCCAAGCCAATAGGGATTTGGCACCTAGAGTCCATGAACAGACTATGGCCTCCAGACTTAGGGATTTCACTCGAATGAATCCTCCTGTCTTTTATGGGTCGAAGGTTGATGAAGACCCTCAGGAATTTATTGATGAGGTTCACAAGATTTTGTGTGCTATGGGCTGTCATCTAGCGAGAATTCCGAGTTGGCCTCCTACCAACTCAAGGATGTCGCTCAGATATGGTATGCGCAATGGAAGGAAAACAGGCCACTTGGAAGTGGGTTAGTGACGTGGGAGTTATTCAAAGGGGCCTTTATTGATCGGTTCTTCCCTAGAGAGATGAGGGAAACGAAGGTGGTGGAATTCATCAATCTCCGCAAAGGAACGATGAGTGTTCATGAGTATTCTCTGAAATTTACTCAATTGGCCAAATATGCTCCGTCTTTGGTCTCCGATCCTAGAGACGAAATGAGTCGATATGTGACAGGTATATCGGACGATTTACAAGAGAAGTGTCAATCGGCTATGCTACATGATAACATGAACATTGGTCGTCTCATGGTGCATGCAAGAAGGGTTGAGGAGGCTAGAGCAAAAAGGAAGGATAAGGATAAGGACTCAAGGAGGACAAGGTCTTCTGAGAGTGAAACTGCTAAAGATAGGTTGGGAATTCAATACAGGCCTAGATTCAAAAAGAGGTTCTCAAACCACGTTCCATCCAAATTTCCCAAGGTTAGGGATGGGAAGGTTACTAGGCCAAGAGCTCAAAAAGGAAAAAGTGGAAATTTGCCCAATAAGAATCCAACTTGCAAGGAATGTGGGAAGAAGCATTTAGGAGTTTGCCTCCTAGGTTCGGACAAGTACTTTGGTTGTGGAAAGATTGGTCACAAGGTGCGGGATTGTCCAAATGCTAAGGGACAAGAGAGGGGTGGTCAGTCAAGTGGTTCAAATGATGTTCCCAAAAAGAACCATTTTTATGCTCTTCGTTGGAGAGATGACCAAGAGGCCTCTCCCGATGTGGTGACTGGTATGTTACAAATCTTTGCCATTGATGTGTATGCATTACTTGATCCGGGTGCTACTTTGTGTTTCGTTACTCCATTGGTAGCTAAGAAGTTTAGTACATTACCCGATGTTTTGCATGAACCTATTTTGGTGTCTACTCCGGTTGGTGAATCAGTGGTAGCAAAAAGAGTCTATCGAAATTGTCCTATTTCAATACCTCATAGAGTTTCTCATATTGATCTAGTTGAGCTAGACATGATTGATTTTGATGTCATATTAGGTATGGACTGGTTGCATGCTAGTTTCGCTTCCATCAATTGTAGGACCAAAATTGTGAGGTTTTGTTTCCCAAATGAACCCGTTATTGAGTGGAAGGGTGGAAATTCTCTTCCTAGAGGTCGTTTCATAACATTCCTAAAGGCGTGTAAAATGATCTCGAAGGGGTGTCTCTACCATATTGTGAGAGTCCAAGAAGTGGATTCCGAAGTTCCTCCTATAGAGTCAGTCCCCGTGGTGAGTGAATTTATGGAGGTCTTTCCTGATGACCTTCCTGGCATTCCTCCCGAATGGGAAATCGATTTCGGTATCGATTTGCTATCGGAAACAAATCCTATTTCTATTCCTCCTTATAGAATGGCTCCGGCCGAGTTAAAGGAATTGAAGGCACAACTTAAAGATTTGCTAGACAAGGGCTTTATAAGGCCTAGCATTTCTTCATGGGGTGCTCCGGTCTTGTTCGTGAAAAAGAAGGATGGGTCCTTGAGAATGTGTATTAACTACCGACAACTCAACAAGGTTACTATCAAGAACAAGTATCCTCTTCCTCGGATTGATGATTTATTTGATCAACTCCAAGGAGCGAGTTACTTCTCAAAGATTGATTTGAGGTCAGGGTACCACCAGCTTAGGGTGAGAAATGAAGATATTCCAAAGACAGCTTTTCGGACTCGATATGGGCATTATGAGTTCGTGGTTATGTCTTTTGGTCTCACAAATGCTCCGGCGGCGTTTATGGATCTGATGAACAGAGTGTTTCGAAATTTCCTTGATTCATTCGTTATTGTATTTATCGATGATATCTTGGTGTATTCGAAAAATGAGGTTGACCACAGTGATCATCTAAGGGTAGTATTGCAAACCCTTAGAGAACATAAATTGTTCGCCAAGTATAGCAAGTGCGAGTTTTGGCTGAGGTCGGTGGCATTTCTTGGGCACATTATCTCTAGTGAGGGAGTTGAGGTAGATCCAAGGAAGACAGATGCGGTAAGAAACTGGCCTAGACCCTTGACCCCAACTGATATTAGGAGTTTCTTGGGTCTAGCGGGTTATTATCGAAGGTTCGTAGAAGGCTTTTCTTCCATTGCATCTCCTTTGACTTCATTGACTCAAAAAGGCAAAAAGTTTGAATGGTCAGAGGCATGTGAGAAGAGTTTTCAATTATTGAAGGATAGGCTTACTTCCGCTCCGGTGTTAACTTTACCGGAAGGATCTAAAGGGTTCATTGTGTATTGTGATGCATCCCGCATAGGTTTGGGGTGTGTGCTTATGCAAAATGGGAAGGTGATTGCCTATGCTTCGCGGCAACTTAAGGTGCATGAGAGAAATTATCCTACTCATGACCTTGAGTTAGCGGCCGTGGTGTTTGCTTTAAAAATATGGAGACACTACTTGTATGGTGTTCATGTAGATGTTTTCACTGATCATAAGAGCCTTCAATATGTGTTTACCCAAAAAGATTTGAATCTTCGACAAAGAAGGTGGTTAGAGTTGTTGAAAGATTATGATATGAGTGTCCTATATCATCCCGGCAAGGCAAATGTGGTGGCGGATGCTTTAAGTCGTATGACTATGGGTAGTGTGTCTCATATCGAAGAAGACAAGAAAGATCTAGTAAAAGATGTTCACCGTTTGACTAGATTGGGAGTGCGATTGGTGTGTTCGCTAAATGGAGGTGCCACGATTCATCATAGCTCCGAGTCATCATTGGTGGTTGAGGTAAAGTCCAAACAACACCTTGATCAACTATTGATGGAGTTAAAGGAGTCGGTTCTTGGCAAGACGAACGAATCATTCTCCTTAGGAGAAGACAGTGTTTTGAGGTATCAAGGGAGGTTGTGTGTTCCTGATGTGGATGGATTGAGGGATCGGATCCTTGATGAAGCCCATGGATCCCACTATTCCATCCATCCCGGTTCTACAAAGATGTATCATGACCTTCGAGAAATATATTGGTGGGAAGGTTTGAAGAAGGATATAGCGGAATTTGTTGCTAAATGTCCGAATTGTCAACAAGTGAAGGCGGAACATCAAAAGCCGGGTGGCTTACTACAGGAGATCCAAATTCCTACTTGGAAGTGGGAAGACATTAATATGGATTTCGTAGTAGGGTTGCCTCGGACTCAAAAGTCATTTGATTCTATATGGGTGATTGTTGATAGATTGACTAAGTCCGCTCACTTTATCCCCGTCAAATCTACATATTCGGCGGAAAATTATGCGAAGATTTTCATAGATGAGATTGTGTGTCGTCATGGTATTCCGTTATCCATCATTTCGGATAGAGGTGCACAATTCACATCTAGATTTTGGAAGTCGTTTCAAAAAGGTTTGGGTACTAAAGTGAAATTAAGTACTGCCTTCCATCCTCAAATGGATGGTCAAGCAGAACGCACGATTCAAACTCTTGAGGATATGCTTAGAGCTTGCATCATTGATTTTAAAGGGAGTTGGGATAAGCATTTGCCGTTGGTGGAGTTTGCATATAATAATAGTTTCCATTCGTCCATCTCCATGGCTCCCTATGAAGCCTTGTATGGAAGGAGGTGTAGGTCTCCTAGAGGATGGTTTGAAGTAGGTGAGTCATCGATATTCGGTCCCGACTTGATTTACAAGACATTGGAGAATGTACATATCATAAGAAATAGGTTGCAAACAGCCTATAGTCGACAAAAGTCCTATGCCGATAATAGAAGAAGGGACTTGGAGTTTGAAGAGGGTGATAGGGTGTATTTAAAAATCTCACCTATGAAGGGTGTGGTAAGATTTGGCAAGAAAGGGAAGTTGAGCCCTCGATATGTAGGCCCTTATGAGATTTTAGAAAGGGTTGGTAAAGTTGCCTATCGTTTAAGATTACCTGATGAGCTAGCTTTGGTTCATCCGGTTTTCCATGTCTCCATGTTAAAGAAGTGTGTCGGAAATCCCGAGTCAATTCTTCCTCTTGAAGGCCTCGGAGTCAAGGATAACCTCTCTTATGAGGAGGTTCCGGTTCAAATCCTTGATAGGCAAGTGAAAAAGGTTGAGGAACAAAGAGGTGGTTTCCGTAAAGGTGCTATGGAGGAACCACCTAGTTGAGGGTGCAACATGGGAGGCGGAAGCCGACATGAAAACCCGTTATCCTCATCTTTTTGATGTTTAAGGTTAGTATCTCTCTCTAATGATATAAATACGTTAGATATTGTGAATCTCTGTTGTTTTTGTGAAACTTTGCAAAACTCCTAGTTTTGGAGACTTCTAAAATGGAGTCACTTTAAGGTGACCTTAGATAAAAATTGGAAGTTATCTTGCTTCTTGCATAATTGGGTCAAGTTTTGTGATTTAAGTATGGTTAATCCTTGCTGATATTGTATTGAGCATATTGATAAAATGAGCTTTGTACTATTTGAATTGAGTGATAAATGATTGAGCTCATGCCTGTATGAAAAGGAGAAAAACCTCATGAGGAAATGTTGAGATCATGTATGGTAAATTGATGTTTTGAAGTATTTTTATGAAATAATGTAGTTCATGCTACAGAATATTGTGAATTGGTTGAGCTGCTAGTCTTGAGTTTACTCCCTCTTTTAAGAGTGTTTGGTGTCATTCGGGGACGAATGTTCCTAAGGGGGGGATAATGTAACATTTTGAAATATCGAGGTCATGTGATAAGACTTAAATGGTCTCCTTAGGATCTAAACCAGTGTTCCTAGCCAATTAGGCATATTTAGAGTCTTTGAAGTGGTGTTGGAACCGAAACTCTTAAACGTCCGGCAAATTGGTTCATAAGAGGGCTAGAGTGTCCTTTTGATATAAATAAGTTAAAGAGTCGGAAATTGGTAAACAGTTGTAACCACAGGTGTAAAATGTTGTGTGGGATGGTATCATGCTGGAAAAGTCAGGGGACGACTCCCCAAGAACCAAACAAGGACCAAACAAGGACCCTTAAAGCAGCAGGGCATGACGGACCCCATGACGGGGCGTCACAGGCGCGACGGGGCGTCGACGCCTCCGTCGTGCCAGCCTTAGCGCTTGGACTTTTCCTCCGCCTGCACAAGTCTCTGACAAGCGTGACGGATGTGCAGGACGGAGGGAAGCCAGTCCGTCACGGCCACGACGGTCCGTCGTCATGGAACCGTCATGCGCTTGGGGAGAAAGCCTCCGCCTGCACAAGTCTCTGACCAACGTGACGAATGTGCAGGACGGAGGGATGTCAGTCCGTCACGCCCACGACGGACCGTCGTCGGGGATCCGTCGGGGAAAGTCTGTGGCAGTTATGGAAAAGTTATTTTTTTTAGTTAGTTAATTAATTAAGTGTCTTAGGGGTAATTAGGGGTTTAAGAGAGACTAATTAAGTGACTTAAGACCCCACTATAAATACCCAACCCTCATTAGCCTAATCATTCTCTCAAAAACAAAACTCTCTTCCTTCTCTCTACTTTCTCTCTCTATTGGAAGACTCCATTGGAGATCAACTTGGGGAGATCATTGGGGGTTGATTTAGCACGAAATTCACCATCAAAACGTCATCAAACCTTCAGGTATGGGATCTAATTCACCTTTGAGATTCTTTCCTCAAAGGGTTCCTTCAAAGCTTTTTCCAAAAAGTTGAGTTTCTTATGGGTTTCATCCAAATCCGAATTTGATCATGTGAATTGAGTTAATTATGTATTCTTTGGGTTAGAATGAGTAGATTATCATGAATTGTAACTTGATTATGGTGAATGGAAGTAGTTTGATCTAGATTGTGGGTGATGACCCCTAACCCTTAACCCTAAATGTTGAATTGATATGGATTAGGTTGAGTTTGATAAAATTGATCTCATAATTAGTTAAATGGTCTTTAATGATTGTCATTGCATTGATTATGGGTCTATTATGATGAATTGAAGTTCTTCACACCTATGTTCTTGAATATTAAATCTAAGTTAAGAAGATACACTTGAGATCATGTTACTAAGCTTTGATGTAGTATTGCTTCATAGTATAGTGCTTCTCCTTGATTAGTTCTTGTGATTTATTATTGAATTACATCGATGTGATGATCTAAGATTGGTTGATCTATGGGTTGATGGTAAGGCCCTTTATTGATGGACTAGGGAGGAGTATTGGTAAGTCTTGATGATCCTAGCCTTCACTTCAAATTATGGTTAATTGTCATCAAGTGATAATGTTATGTTGAAGTATGCTTTGATTGATGTGATAAGATGATATGATACATGAACTTATATGCTTAGGTTGGTTGTGAGGTTGCTAAGTGTAATGTAATATAGGGAAGTTGTTCGATGTGCCCTATTATGATGAGATGTACGAGGGTTGACTTCACCTATATGAATTGTTAATGAAAGGACTAATTCTCATACAATTCTTATTTGAGCTATAATGATGATATACAAGGGATTGACCCTTCTATCTAATTAAATTGAGAAGATTAATAAAGATTAAAGGCTTCTCTACAAAAAGGGAACTTAGCTTAGCACCGAGTGAGCTTGTATGTGAGGGTTGACACTTTCTTGTAAGAAGAAACGCAGGGTTCATTACGGTCCTCACAGGGTGGATAGCCTCATGACCCGAGTAGGGTGTAGAGTTGATATGTCCATGGTTCTTTCCCCCAAGCTCCATTAACTATGTTGCCACCATAGGATACTAGCTAGTGGATCCACCTAGATAGCTATGTTCACGTTAGGTTCTACCTTGGCCGGTAGACCACCTTCCATCGGTGTAAGGTTTCATGACACCGGATTCCACATTCGATTATGTGGTCTATGTCGGTTAAGGCAAATGTTCCCTAAACTAAAATGAATGAATGAATAAGGTATAGGCTAATCAAAGTAACTTGAGAGGTTGGCTATAGCTTAGGTAGGGGTATGGGACTCTACCTACGCCTTGCACTAGTTTTCCTTGATAGGAACTTTGAGAGGTCAATATTATGCATGTAAGGCTATAGTATGATGTAAATGGTTGGTATGTTGAGTAACATGCTTACGAATATAATGTTGTTGTCTTTGCTTGAAGAAGGATGTATCATGACATGACGAGTATGTTGGTAAGTAAATTGCTAATTGTAGTCTTGGTAGGTTACTTGGTTGAGTAGGAGATATGGTAATTTTACTTGATCATTGCACTTGTGACTTATTGAAGTTTATCATTAGTATGCTTTGCTTTGCTATGGTTTAATTGCATATGTAGTCTATTATGTTTTCATAAATGTCCCTTTCTAAATATATTTGATTGGTAATTGTATATGAGATTCCATACTTAGTACATGTGGAGTACTAATCCCTTTTCTTTCCCTTTTCCCAAACATTTTAGGTTCGGGTCGTTGAGCTTGATCCAAATTGCTAGGAAGGAAGACTTGGGTATTTTGCCATCCAAGTGGTAGGTCCTCACTCTCTTAAGGACGTGGCCGATATCTCTCTTTATGATGTGTAGTTACTATGATTCTATGTTGACTCTGTTATTCTCTTGAGACGATGTAGTAAACAGCCTATATGCGGCTTCTTTCATTTGATGTAGGGCTATGCCCAAGACTTATTGTAATCGATAGATGGTTTATGAGATGAGATGATTTTATGACTATTATTTTCTAAATATATAAGTGTATGAAATAAAAGTAGAAGACTAAGTAATCTTCGTATATGAACAAGTCTATGTATACTTGATATATATAATTATGTGTATGTAGAGGTCTATGTAAACCTCCGAGTAGTTTTAGATAAAAGTTTTTAATTCTTACTGATTTTTAGTCGATGAATGCTATGACGAAGCTAAGAGGCTTGTCTTAGTCCTCCGAGAGGATGACGACGCCGGTTACTCCTGGGGGGTAAACCCGGATGTTTTCAAGGTCAAAATAGCCCCGAAGCGCGCATACCCCTATTTCGACAATTTTTCATGTGCTATAGTATACCATTTTTTGGGTGATCCGGATCCCGACGTCAAAACTGCCAATATTATTTGTGGACGTCCGTGAAGACCTTGGCTATGCATCCGTTTTTCCCTCACGGCAATTCCAATCCATTTTCAAGGTCAAAATAGCCCCGAAGCGCGCATACCCCTATTTCGACGATTTTTCGTATTCTATAGTATACCATTTTTTGGGTGATCCGGATCACGACGTCAAAACTGCCAAAATTATTTGTGGACGTCCGTGAAGACCTTGGCTATGCATCCGGTTGGCACTCACGGCCATTCCGATCCATTTTCAAGGTCAAAATAGCCCCGAAGCGCGCATACCCCTATTTCAATGATTTTTTGTGTGCTATAGTATACCATTTTTTGAGTGATCCGGATCCCGACGTCAAAACTGCCGAAATTATTTGTGTACATCCGTGAAGACCTTGGCTATGCATCCGGTTGGCCCTCACGGTCATTCCGATCCATTTTCAAGGTCAAAATACCACCGAAGCGCGCTTACCCCTATTTCGACGATTTTTCGTGTGCTATATTAGACCATTTTTGGGGTGATTCGAATCCCGATGTCAAAACTGCCAAAATTATTTGTGGACGTCCGTGAAGATCTTAGCTATGCATCCGGTTGGCCCTCACGGCCATTCCGATCCATTTTCAAGGTCAAAATAGCCCCGAAGCGTGCATACCCCTATTTCGATGATTTTTCGTGTGCCATAGTATACCATTTTTTGGGTTATCCAGATCCCGACGTCAAAACTGCCAAAATTATTTGTGGACGTCTGTGAAGACCTTATCTATGTATCCGGTTGTCCCTCACGGCCATTCTGATACATTTTCAAGGTCAAAATAGCCCTGAAGCGCGCATACCCCTATTTCGACGATTTTTCGTGTGCTATAGTATACCATTTTTTGGGTGATCAGGATCCAGATGTCAAATTGCCAAATTTATTTATGGACGTCCGTGAAGACCTTGGTTATGCATCCGATTGGTTTCAAGGTCAAAATAGCCCAGAAGCGTGCGTACCTTTATTTCGACGATTTTTCGTGTGCTATAGTATACCATTGTTTGGGTGATAAGGATCCTGACGTCAAAACTGCCAAAAGTATTTGTGGACGTCCGTGAAGACCTTAGATATGCATCCGGTTGGACCTCACGGCCATTCTGATCCATTTTCAAGGTCAAAATAGCCCTGAAGCGCACATACCCCTATTTCGACTATTTTTCGTGTGCTATAGTATACCATTTTTTGGGTGATCCGGATCCCGACGTCAAAACTGCCAACATTATTTGTGGACGTCCGTGAACACATAGGCTATGCATCCGGTTGGCCCTCACGGCCATTCCGATCCATTTACAAGGTCAAAATAGCCCCGAAGCGCGCATACCCCTATTTCAACGATTTTTTGTGTGCTATAGTATACCATTTTTGGGGTGATCCGAATCGCGACGTCAAAACTACCAAAATTATTTGTGGACGTCCGTGAAGACCTTGTATATGCATCCGGTTGGCCCTCACGGCCATTCCGATACAATTTTAAGGTCAAAATAGCCCCAAAGCGCGCATACCCCTATTTTGATGATTTTTCGTGTGCTATAGTATACCATTTTTTGGGTTATCCGGATCCCGACGTTAAAACTGCAAAACTTATTTGTGGACGTCCGTGAATACCTTATCTATGCATCCGGTTGGCCCTCACGGCCATTTCGATACATTTTCAAGGTCAAAATAGCCCCGAAGCGCGCATACCCCTATTTCGATGATTTTTCGTGTGATATAGTATACAATTTTTTGGGTGATCCGGATCCCGATGTCAAAACTGCCAAAATTATTCATGGACGTCCGTGAAGACCTTGGTTATGCATCCAGTTGGCCCTCACGGCCATTCCGATTCAATTTTAAGGTCAAAATAGCCCCGAAGCGAGCATACCCCTATTTCGACGATTTTTCGTGTGCTATAGTATACCATTTTTTTGGTGATCTGGATCACGACGTCAAAACTGCCAAAAGTATTTGTGGACGTCCGTGAAGACCTTAGATATGCATCCGGTTGTCCCTCACGGCCATTCTGATCCATTTTCAAGGTCAAAATAGCCTGAAGCGCACATACCCCTATTTCGACTATTTTTCGTGTGCTATAGTATACCATTTTTTGGGTGATCCGGATCCCGACGTCAAAACTGCCAACATTATTTGTGGACGTCCGTGAAGACCTTGGCTATGCATCTGGTTGTCCCTCACGGCCATTCCGATCCATTTTCAAGGTCAAAATAGCCCCGAAGCGCGCATACCCCTATTTCAACGATTTTTCGTGTGCTATAGTACACCATTTTTTGGGTGATCCGGATCCCGACGTCAAAACTGCAAAAATTATTTGTGGACGTCCGTGAAGACCTTGGATATGCATCCGGTTGGCCCTCACGGCCATTCCGATCCATTTTCAAGGTCAAAATAGCCCCGAAGCGCATACCCCTATTTCGACGATTTTTCGTGTGCTATAGTATACCATTTTTTGCGTGATCCGGATCCCGACGTCAAAACTGCCAAAATTATTTGTGGACGTCCGTGAAGACCTTGGCTATGCATCCGGTTGGCACTCACTGCCATTCCAATCCATTTTCAATGTCAATATTGCCTCGAAGCGCGCATACCCCTATTTCAATGATTTTTCGTGTGCTATAGTATACCATTTTTTGGGTGATCCGGATCCCGACGTCAAAACTGCCAAATTTTTTTTTGGACATCCGTGAAGACCTTGGCTATGCATCCGGTTGGCCCTCAAAGTCATTCCGATCCAATTTCAAGGTCAAAATAGCCCCGAAGCGCGCTTACCCCTATTTCGGCGATTTTTCGTGTGCTATATTATACCATTTTTGGGGTGATCCGAATCCCGACGTCAAAACTGCCAAAATTATTTGTGGACGTCTGTGAAGACCTTGGCTATGCATCCGGTTATCCCTCACGGCCATTCCGATCTATTTTCAAGGTCAAAATAGCCCCGAAGCGCGCATACCCCTATTTCGACGATTTTTCGTGTGCTATAGTATACCATTTTTTGGGTGATCCAGATCCCGATGTCAAAACTGCCAAAATTATTTATGGACGTCCGTGAAGACCTTGGCTATGCATCCGGTTTGCCCTCACGGCAATTCCAATCCATTTTCAAAGTCAAAATAGCCCCGAAACGCGCATACTCCTTTTTCGACTATTATTCGTGTGCTATAGTATACCATTTTTTGGGTGATTCGGATCCCGACGTCAAAACTGCCCATATTATTTGTGGACGTCCGTGAAGACCTTGGCTATGCATCCGGTTTTCCCTCACAGCAATTCCAATCCATTTTCATGGTCAAAATAGCCCCGAAGCGCGCATACCCCTATTTCGACGATTTTTCGTATACTATAGTATATACCATTTTTGGGGTGATCCGGATCCCGACAACAAAACTGCCAAAATTATTTGTGGACGTCCGTGAAGACCTTGGCTATGCATCCGGTTGGCACTCACGGCCATTCCGATACATTTTCAAGGTCAAAATAGCCCCGAAACGCGCATACCCCTATTTCAATGATTTTTCGTGTGCTATAGTATACCATTTTTTGGATGATCCGGATCCCGACGTCAAAACTGCCAAAATTATTTGTGGACATCCGTGAAGACCTTGGCTATGCATCCGGTTGGCCCTCACGGTTATTCCGATCCATTTTAAAAGTCAAAATAGCCCCAAAGCGCGCTTACCCCTATTTCGACGATTTTTCGTGTGCTATATTATACCATTTTTGGGGTAATCCGAATCCCGACGTCAAAACTACCAAACTTATTTGTGGACGTCCGTGAAGATCTTAGCTATGCATCCGGTTGGTCCTCACGGCCATTCCGATCCATTTTCAAGGTCAAAATAGCCCCGAAGTGTGCATACCCCTATTTCGATGATTTTTCGTGTGCCATAGTATACCATTTTTTGGGTTATGCAGATCCCGACGTCAAAACTGCCAAAATTATTTGTGGACGTCTGTGAAGACCTTATCTATGCATCCGGTTGTCCCTCACGGCCATTCTGATACATTTTCAAGGTCAAAATAGCCCTGAAGCGCGCATACCCCTATTTCGATGATTTTTCGTGTGCTATAGTATACCATTTTTTGGGTGATCAGAATCCCGATGTCAAAACTGCCAAATTTATTAATGGACGTCCGTGAAGACCTTGGTTATGCCTCCGGTTGGCCCTCACGGCCATTACGATCCATTTTCAAGGTCAAAATATCTCCGAAGCGTGCGTACCTTTATTTCGACGATTTTTCGTGTGCTATAGTATACCATTGTTTGGGTGATAAGGATCCCGACGTCAAAACTGCCAAAATTATTTGTGGACGTCCGTGAAGACCTTGGCTATGCATTTGGTTGGCCCTTACGGCCATTCCGATCTATTTTCAAGGTCAAAATAGCTCCGAAGCGCGCATACCCCTATTTCGACAATTTTTCGTGTGCTATAGTATACCATTTTTTGGGTGATCCGGATCCCGATGTCAAAACTGCCAAAATTATTTATGGACATCTGTGAAGACCTTGGATACGCATCCGGTTTACCCTCACGGCAATTACAATCCATTTTCAAGGTCAAAATAGCCCCGAAGCGCGCATACCCCTATTTCGAAGATTTTTCATGTGCTATAGTATACCATTTTTTGGGTGATCCGGATCCCGACGTCAAAACTGCCAAAATTATTTGTGGACGTCCGTAAAGACTTTGGCTATGCATCCGGTTGGTCCTCACGGCCATTCCGATCCATTTTCAAGGTCAAAATAGCCCCGAAGCGCATACCACTATTTCAACGATTTTTGGTGTGCTATTGTATACCATTTTTTGGTTGATCCGGATCCCGACGTCAAAACTGCCAAAATTATTTGTGGACGTCCGTGAAGACCTTGGCTATGCATCCGGTTGGCCCTCACGGCCATTCCGATCCATTTTCAAGGTCAAAATAGCCCCGCAACGCGCATACCCCTATTTCGATGATTTTTCGTGTGCTATAGTATACCATTTTTTGGGTGATCCGGATCCCGACGTCGAAACTGCCAAAACTATTTGTGGACGTCCGTGAAGACCTTGGCTATGCATCCGGTTGGACCTCACGGCCATTCCGATCCATTCAAGGTCAAAATAGCCCCGAAGCGCGCATACCCCTATTTCAACGATTTTCCGTGTGCTATAGTATACCATTTTTTGGGTGATCCGGATCCCGACGTCAAAACTGCCAAAATTATTTGTGGACGTCCGTGAAAACCTTGGCTATGCATCCGGTTGGCCCTCACGGCCATTCCGATCCATTTGCAAGGTCAAAATAGCCCCAAGCGCGCATACCCCTATTTCGACGATTTTTCGTGTGCTATAGTATACCATTTTTTGGGTGATCCGGATTCAGACGTCAAAACTGCCAAAATTATTTGTGGACGTCCGTGAAGACCTTGGCTATGCATCCGGTTGGCCCTCACGGCCATTCTGATCCATTTTCAAGGTTAAAATAGCCCCAATGCGCGCATACCCCTATTTCGACGATTTTTCGTGTGCTATAGTATACCTTTTTTGGGTGATCCGGATCCCGACGTCAAAACTGCCCAAATTATTTGTGGACGTCCGTGAAGACCTTGGCTATGCATACGGTTGTCCCTCACGGCCATTAAAATCCATTTTCAAGGTCAAAAAAGCCCCGAAGCGTGCATACCCCTATTTCGACGATTTTTCGTGTGCTATAGTATATCATTTTTTGGGTGATCCGGATCCCGATGTCAAAACTGCCAAAATTATTTGTGGACGTCCGTGAAGACCTTGGCTATGCATACAGTTGGCCCTCACGGCCATTCCAATCCATTTTCAAGGTCAAAATAGCCCCAAAGCGCGCATACCCCTATTTCAACGATTTTTCGTGTGCTATAGTATACCATTTTTTGGGTGATCCAGATCCCGATGTCAAAACTGCCAAAATTATTTGTGGACGTCCGTGAAGACCTTGGATATGCATCCGGTTGGCACTCACGGCCATTACGATCCATTTTCAAGGTCAAATAGCCCCAAAGCGCGCATACCCCTATTTCGACGATTTTTCGTGTGCTATAGTATATCTTTTTTTGGGTGATCCAGGTCCCGATATCAAAACTGGCAAAATTATTTGTGGACGTCCATGAAGACCTTGGTTATGCATGCGGTTGGCCCTCACGGCCATTCCAATCCATTTTAAATGTCAAAATAGCCCCGAAGTGCGCATACCCTCTTTCAACGATTTTTCGTGTGCTATAATATACCATTTTTTGGGTGATCCGGATTCCGATGTCAAAACTGCCAAAATTATTTGTGGACGTCCGTGAAGACCTTGGCTATGCATCCGGTTGGCCCTCACGGCCATTCCAATCCATTTTAAATGTCAAAATAGCCCCGAAGTGCGCATACCCTATTTCAATGATTTTTCGTGTGCTATAGTATACAACTTTTTGAGTGATCCGGATCCCGCTGTCAAAACTGCCAAAATTATTTGAGGACGTCCATGAAGACCTTGCCTATGCATCTGGTTGTCCCCCACGGCCATTCCAATCCATTTTCAAGGTCAAAATAGCCCCGAAGCGCGCATACCCCTATTTCGACATTTTTTGGTGTGCTATAGTAAACCATTTTTTGGGTGATCGAGATCCCGACGTCAAAACTGCCAAAATTATTTGTGGACGTCCGTGAAGACCTTGTCTATGCATCCGGTTGGCCCCCACGGCCACTCCGATCCATTTTGAAGGTCAAAATAGCCCAGAAGCAAGCATACCCCTATTTCGATGATTTTTCGTGTGCTATAGTAAACCATTTTTTGGGTGATCGGGATCCCGACGTCAAAATTGCCAAAATTATTTGTGGACGTCCGTGAAGACCTTGTCTATGCATCCGGTTGGACCTCACGGCCATTCCTATCCATTTTCAAGGTCAAAATAGCCACGAAGCACGCATACCCCTATTTTCGATGATTTTTCGTGTGCTATAGTAAACCATTTTTTGGGTGATCGAGATCCCGACGTCAAAACTGCCAAAATTATTTGTGGACGTCCGTGAAGACCTTTTCTATGCATCCGGTTTGCCCTCACGGCCATTCCAATCCATTTTGAAGGTCAAAATAGCCCCGAAGCGCGCATACCCCTATTTCGACAATTTTTCGTGTGCTATAGTAAACCATTTTTTGGGTGATCAGGATCCCGCCGTTAAAACTGCCAAAATTATTTGTGGACGTCCGTGAAGACCTTGTCTATGCATCCGGTTGACCCCCACGGCCATTCCGATCCATTTTGAAGGTAAAAATAGCCCCAAGCGAGCATACCCCTATTTCGATGATTTTTCGTGTGCTATAGTATACCATTTTTTGGGTGATCAGGATTCAAACGTCAAAACTGCCAAAATTATTTGTGGACATCTGTGAAGACCTTGGCTATGCATCCGATTGTCCCTCACGGCCATTCTGATCCATTTTCAAGGTCAAAATAGCCCTAAAGCGCGCATACCCCTATTTCGACGATTTTTCGTGTGCTATAGTATACCATTTTTTGGGTGATCCGGATCCCGACGTCAAAACTGCCAATATTATTTGTGAACGTCTGTGAAGACCTTTGCTATGCATCCGGTTGGCCCTCACGGCCATTCCGATCCATTTTCAAGGTCAAAATAGCCCCCAAGCGCGCATACCCCTATTTCGATGATTTTTCGTGTGCTATAGTATACCATTTTTTGGGTGATCAGGATCGCGACGTCTAAACTGCCAAAATTATTTGTGGACGTCCGTGAAGACCTTGGCTATGCATCCGGTTGGCCCTCACGGCCATTCCGATCCATTTTCAAGGTCAAAATAGCCCCGAAGTGCGCATACCCCTATTTTGACGATTTTTCGTGTGCTATAGTATACCATTTTTTGGGTGATCCAGATTCCGACGTCAAAACTGCCAAAATTATTTGTGGACGTCCGTGAATACCTTGGTTATGCATCTGTTTGTCCCTCACGGCCATTCCAAACAATTTTAAAGGTCAAAATAGCCCCGAAGCGCGCATACCCTATTTCGATGATTTTTCGTGTGCTATAGTTTACCATTTTTTGGGTGATCCGGATCCCGACGTCAAAACTGCCAAAATATTTTGTGTACGTCTGTGAAGACCTTTCATATGCATCCGGTTTGCCCTCACGGCCATTCCGATCCATTTTCAAGGTCAAAATAGCCCCGAAGCGCGCATACCCCTATTTCGACGATTTTTCGTGTGCTATAGTGTACCATTTTTTTGGTGATCCGGATCGCGACGTCTAAACTGCCAAAATTATTTGTGGACGTCCGTGAAGACCTTGGCTATGCATACAGTTGTCCCTCACAGCCATTCCAAACCATTTTCAAGGTCAAAATAGCCCCGAAGTGCGCATACCCCTATTTCGACGATTTTTCGTGTGCTATAGTATACCATTTTTTGGGTGATCCGGATTCCGACGTCAAAACTGCCAAAATTATTTGTGGACGTCCGTGAAGACCTTGGCTATGCATCCGGTTGGCCCTCTTGGCCATTCTTATCCATTTTCAAGGTCAAAATAGCCCCGAACCGCGCATACCCCTATTTCGATGATTTTTCGTGTGCTATAGTATACCATTTTTTGGGAGATCCGGATCTCGACGTCAAAACTGCCAAAATTATTTGCGGGAAGACCTTGGCTATGCATCCGGTTGGCCCTCACGGCCATTCCAATCCATTTTAAAGGTCAAAATAGCCCCGAAGCGTGCATACCCCTATTTCGATAATTTTTCGTGTGCTATAGTATACCATTTTTTGGGTGATCCGGATCCCAACGTCAAAATTGCCAAAATTATTTGTGGACGTCCGTGAAGACCTTGGCTATGCATCCGGTTGGCCCTCACGGCCATTTCGATCCATTCAAGGTCAAAATAGCCCTGAAGCGCGCATACCCATATTTCAACGATTTTTCGTGTGCTATAGTATACCATTTTTTGGGTGATCCGGATCCCGACGTCAAAACTGCCAAAATTATCTGTGGACGTCCGTGAAGACCTTGGCTATGCATCCGGTTGGCCCTCACGGCCATTCCGATCCATTTGCAAGGTCAAAATAGCCCCAAGCGCGCATACCCCTATTTCGACGATTTTTCGTGTGCTATAGTATACCATTTTTTGGGTGATCCGGATGCAGACGTCAAAACTGCCAAAATTATTTGTGGACGTCCGTGAAGACCTTGGATATCCATTCGGTTGGCCCTCATGGCCATTCTGATCCATTTTCAAGGTTAAAATAGCCCCAAAGCGCGCATACCCCTATTTTGACATTTTTTGGTGTGCTATTGTGAACCATTTTTTGGGTGATCGAGATCCCGACGTCAAAACTGCCAAAATTATTTGTGGACGTCCGTGAAGACCTTGGCTATGCATCCGGTTGGCCCTCATGGCCATTCTGATCCATTTTCAAGGTTAAAATAGCCCCAAAGCGCGCATACCCCTATTTTGACATTTTTTGGTGTGCTATTGTGAACCATTTTTTGGGTGATCGAGATCCCGACGTCAAAACTGCCAAAATTAATTGTGGACGTCCGTGAAGACCTTGTCTATGCATTCGGTTGGCCCCCACTGCCATTCCGATCCATTTTGAAGGTCAAAATAGCCCAGAAGCAAGCATACCCCTATTTCGACGATTTTTCATGTGCTATAGTAAACCATTTTTTGGGTGATCGGGATCCCGACGTCAAAATTGTCAAAATTATTTGTGGACGTCCGTGAAGGCCTTGTCTATGCATCCGCTTGGCCCTCACGGCCATTCCTATCCATTTTCAAGGTCAAAATAGCGACGAAGCACGCATACCCCTATTTTCGACGATTTTTCGTGTGCTATAGTAAACCATTTTTTGTGTGATCGGGATCCCGACGTCAAAACTGCCAAAATTATTTGTGGACCTCCGTGAAGACCTTTTCTATGCATCCGGTTTGCCCTCACGGCCATTCCAGTCCATTTTGAAGGTCAAAATAGCCCCGAAGCGCGCATACCCCTATTTCGACAATTTTTCGTGTGCTATAGTAAACCATTTTTTGGGTGATCGGGATCCCGCCGTCAAAACTGCCAAAATTATTTGTGGACGTCCGTGAAGACATTGTCTATGCATCCGGTTGGCCCCCACGGCCATTCCAATCCATTTTGAAGGTAAAAATAGCCCCAAGCGCGCATACCCCTATTTGGATGATTTTTCGTGTGCTATAATATACCATTTTTTGGGTGATCCGGATTCAGATGTAAAAACTGCCAAAGTTATTTGTGGACGTCTGTGAAGACCTTGGCTATGCATTCGATTGTCCCTCACAGCCATTCTGATCCATTTTCAAGGTCAAAATAGCCCTAAAGCGCGCATACCCCTATTTCGACAATTTTTCGTGTGCTATAGTATACCATTTTTTGGGTGATCCGGATTCCGACGTCAAAACTGCCAAAATTATTTGTGGACGTCCGTGAAGACCTTGGCTATGCATCCGGTTGGCCCTCTTGGCCATTCTTATCCATTTTCAAGGTCAAAATAGCCCCGAACCGCGCATACCCCTATTTCGATGATTTTTCGTGTGCTATAGTATACCATTTTTTGGGAGATCCGGATCTCGACGTCAAAACTGCCAAAATTATTTGCGGGAAGACCTTGTCTATGCATCCGGTTTGCCCTCACGGCCATTCCGATCCATTTTCAAGGTCAAAATAGCCCCGAAGCGCGCATATCCCTATTTCGACGATTTTTCGTGTGCTATAGTATACCATTTTTTGGTTGATCCGGATCCCGACGTCAAAACTGCCAAAATTATTTGTGGACGTCCGTGAAGACCTTGGCTATGCATCCGGTTGGCCCTCACGGCCATTCCGATCCATTTTCAAGGTCAAAATAGCCCCGCAACGCGCATACCATTTTTTGGGTGATCCGGATCCCGACGTCAAAACTGCCAAAACTATTTGTGGACGTCAGTGAAGACCTTGGCTATGCATCCGGTTGGACCTCACGGCCATTCCGATCCATTCAAGGTCAAAATAGCCCCGAAGTGCGCATACCCCTATTTCAACGATTTTTCGTGTGCTATAGTATACCATTTTTTGGGTGATCCGGATTCTGACGAAAAAACAGCCAAAATTATTTGTGGACCTCCATGAAGACTTTTGATACGCATCCGGTTGGCCCTCACGGCCATTCCAATCCATTTTCAAGGTCAAAATAGCCCCGAAGCACGCATACCCCTATTTCGATGATTTTTCGTGTGCTATAGTATACCATTTTTTGGGTAATTTGGATCCCGACGTCAAAACTACCAAAATTATTTGTGGACGTCCGTGAAGAACTTGGCTATGCATACGATTGTCCCTAATAGACATTCCAATCCATTTTCAAGGTCAAAATAGCCCCGAAGCGTATACCCCTATTTCGACTATTTTTTGTGTGCTATAGTATACCATTTTTTGGGTGATCCGGATCCAGACGTCAAAACTGCCAAAATTATTTGTGGACGTCCGTGAAGACATTGACTATGCATCCGTTGGCCCTCACGGCCATTCCGATCCATTTTCAAGGTCAAAATAGCCCCGAAGCGCGCAAACCCCTATTTCAACGATTTTTCGTTTGCTATAGTATACCATTTTTTGGGTGATCCGGATCCCGACGTAAAAACTGCCAAAATTATTTGTGGACGTCCGTGAAGACCTTGGTATGCATCCGGTTGGCCCTCCTGTCCATTATATCCATTTTCAAGGTTAAAATAACCCCAAAGCGCACATACCCCTATTTCGACGATGTTTCGTGTGCTATAGTATGCCATTTTGGGTGATCCGGATCCCGACGTCAAAACTGCCAAAATTATTTGTGGACGTCCGTGAAGACCTTGGCTATGAATCCGGTTGGCCCTCACGGCCATTTCGATCCATTTTCAAGGTCAAAATAGCCCCGAAGCGCATACCCCTATTTCGACGATTTTTCGTGTGCTATAGTATACCATTTTTTGGGTGATCCGGATCCCGACGTCAAAACTGCCAAAATTATTTGTGGACGTCCGTGAAGACCTTGGCTATGCATCCGGTTGGCCCTCACGGGCATTTCGATCCATTTTCAAGGTCACAATAGCCCCGAAGCGCGCATACCCCTGTTTCAACGATTTTTCGTGTGCTATAGTATACCATTTTTTGGGTGATCCAGATCCCGACGTCAAAACTGGCAAAATTATTTGTGGACGTCCGTAAAGACCTTGGCTACGCATCCGGTTGGCCCTCACAGCCATTCCGATCCATTTTCAAGGTCAAAATAGCCCCAAGCGCGCATACCCCTATTTCGATGATTTTTCGTGTGCCATAGTATACCATTTTTTGGGTGATCCGGATCCAGACGTCAAAACTGCCAAAATTATTTGTGGACGTCCGTGAAGACCTTGGAAATGCATCCGGTTGGCCCTCACGTCCATTCTTGTCCATTTTTAAGGTCAAAATAGCCCCGAAGCGCGCATACCCCTATTTTGACGATTTTTCGTGTGCTATAGTATACCATTTTTTGGGTGATCCGTATCCCGATGTCAAAACTGCCAAAATTATTTGTGGACGTCTGTCAAGACCTTGGCTATGCATACGGTTATCCCTCACGGCCATTCTGATCTATTTTCAAGGTCAAAATAGCCCCAAAGCGCGCATACCCCTATTTCGACGATTTTTCATGTGCTATAGTATACCATTTTTTGGGTGATCCGGATCCCAATGTCAAAACTGCCAAAACTATTTGTGGACGTCCGCGAAGAACTTGGCTATGAATCCGGTTGGCCCTCGCGGCCATTCTGATCCATTTTCAAGGTCAAAATAACCCTGAAGCGCGCATACCCCTATTTTGACAATTTTTCGTGTGCTATAGTATAACATTTTTTGGGTGATCCGGATCCCCACGTCAAAACTGCCAAAATTATTTGTGGACATCCGTGAAGACCTTGGCTATGCATACGATTGGCCCTCATGGCCATTCCGATCCATTTTGAAGGTCCAAATAGCCCCGAAGCGCGCATACCCCTATTTCGATGATTTTTCGTGTGCTATAGTATACCATTTTTTGGGTGATCCGGATCCCGACGTCAAAACTGCCAAAATTATTTGTGGACGTACGTGAAGACCTTGTATATGCATCCGGTTGTCCCTCACGGCCATTACGATCCATTTTCAAGGTCAAATAGCCCCAAAGCGCGCATACCCCTATTTAAACGATTTTTCGTGTGCTATGGTATATCATTTTTTGGGTGATCCGGATCCCGACGTCAAAACTGGCAAAATTATTTGTGGACGTCCATGAAGACCTTGGCTATGCATCCGGTTGGCCCTCACGGCCATTCCAATCCATTTTAAAGGTCAAAATAGCCCCGAAGTGCGCATACCCCTATTTCGACGATTTTTTGTGTGCTATAGTATACCATTTTTTGAGTGATCCGGATCCCGATGTCAAACTGCCAAAATTATTTGTGGACGTCCGTGAAGACCTTGGCTATGCATCCGGTTGGCCCTCATGGCCATTCCGATCCATTTTCAAGGTCAAAATAGCCCCGAAGCGCGCATACCTCTATTTCGACGATTTTTCGTGTGCTATAGTATACCATTTTTTAGGTGATCCGGACCCCAACGTCAAAACTTCCAAAATTATTTGTGGACGTCCGTGAAGACCTTGGCTATGCATCCGGTTGGCCCTCACAGCCATTCCGATCCATTTTCAAGGTCAAAAAAGCCCCGAAGCGCGCACACCCCTATTTCGACGATTTTTCGTGTATTGTATACCATTTTTTGGGTGATTCGGATCCCGACGTCAAAACTGCCAAAACTATTTGTGGACGTCCGTGAAGACATTGTCTATGCATCCAGTTGGCCCTCATGGCCATTCCGATCCATTTTCAAGGTCAAAATAGCCCCGAAGCGCGCATACCCCTATTTCGACGATTTTTCGTGTGCTATAGTATACCATTTTTTGGGTGATCCGGATCCCGATGAAAAAACAGCCAAAATTATTTGTGGACGTCCATGAAGACCTTGGATATGCATCCGGTTGGCCCTCACGGCCATTCCAATCCATTTTCAAGGTTAAAATAGCCCCGAAGCGCGCATACCCCTATTTCGATGATTTTTCGTGTATAGTATACCATTTTTTGGGTGATTCGGATCCCGACGTCAAAACTTCCAAAATTATTTGTGGAAGTCCGTGAAGACCTTCTCTATGCATACGATTGGCCCTCACAGACATTCTGATCCATTTTCAAGGTCAAAATTGCCCCGAAGCACGCATACCCCTATTTCGACGATTTTTTGTATGCTATAGTATACCATTTTTTGGGTGATCCGGATGCAGACGTCAAAACTGCCAAACTTATTTGTGGACGTCTATAAAGACCTTGGCTAAGCATCCGGTTGGCCCTAACAGCCATTCCGATCCATTTACAAGGTCAAAATAGCCCCGAAGCGCGCATACCCCTATTTCAACGATTTTTCGTGTGCTATAGTATACCATTTTTTGGGTGTTCCGGATCTCGACGTAAAAACTGCCAAAATTATTTGTGGACGTCCGTGAAGACCTTGGCTATGCATCCGGTTGGCCCTCACGGCCATTCCGATCCATTTTCAAGGTAAAAATAGCCCCGAAGCGCGCTTACCCCTATTTCGACGATTTTTCGTGTGCTATAGTATACCATTTTTTGGGTGATCTGGATCCCGACATCAAAACTGCCAAAATTATTTGTGGACGTCCGTCAAGACCTTGCCTATGCATCCGGTTGGCCCTCACGGCCATTCCGATCCATTTTCAAGGTTAAAATAGCCCCGAAGCGCGCATACCCCTATTTCGATGATTTTTCGTGTATAGTATACCATTTTTTGGGTGATCTGGATCCAGACGTCAAAACTGCCAAAAGTATTTGTCGACGTCCGTGTAGACCTTGGCTATGCATCCGATTGGCCCTCACGGCCATTCCGATCCATTTTCAAGGTTAAAATAGCCCCGAAGCGCGCATACCCCTATTTCGACGATACCATTTTTTGGTTGATCTGGATCCCGATGTCAAAGTTGCCAAAATTATTTGTGTACGTCCGTGAAGACCTTGGATATGCATCCGGTTCGCCCTCACGGTCATTCCAATCCATTTTCAAGGTCAAAATAGCCCCGAAGCGCGCATAATCCTATTTCGACGATTTTTCGTGTGCTATAGTATACCATTTTTTGGGTGATCCAGATCCCGACGTCTAAACTGCAAAAATTATTTGTGGACGTCCGTGAAGACCTTGGCTATGCATCCGGTTGGACCTCACGGCCATTCCGATCCATTTTCAAGGTCAAAATAGCCCCGAAGCGCGCATACCCCTATTTCGACAATTTTTCGTGTGCTATAGTATACCATTTTTGGGGGAATCCGGATACCGACGTCAAAACTGCCAAATTTATTTGTGGACATCCGTGAAGACCTTGGCTATGCATCGGGTTGGCCCTCACGTCCATTCCGATCCATTTTCAAGGCCAAAATAGCCCTGAAGCGCGCATACCCTTATTTCAATGATTTTTCGTGTGCTATAGTATTCCATTTTTTGGGCGATCCGGATCCCGACGTCAAAACTGCAAAAATTATTTGTGGACGTCCGTGAAGACCTTGGCTATGCATCCGATTGGCCCTCACGGCCATTTTGATCCATTTTCAAGGTCAAAATAGCCCCGAAGCGCGCATACCCCTATTTCGACGATTTTTCGTGTGCTATAGTATACCATTTTTTGGGTGATCCAGATCACGACGTCAAAACTGCCAAAATTATTTGTGGACGTCCGTGAAGACCTTGGATATGCATTCGGTTGGCCCTCACGGCCATTCTGATCCATTTTAAAAGTCAAAATAGCCCCGAAGCGCGCATACCCCTATTTCGATGATTTTTCGTGTGCTATAGTATACCATTTTTTGGGTGATCCAGATTCAGATGTCAAAACTGCCAAAAGTATTTGTGGACGTCCGTGAAGACCTTGGCTATGCATCTGGTTGGCCCTCACGGCCATTTCGATCCATTTTCAAGGTCAAAATAGCCCCGAAGCGCGCATACCCCTATTTCAATGATTTTTTGTGTGCTATAGTATTCCATTTGTCGGGCAATCCGGATCGTGATGTCTAAACTGCCAAAATTATATGTGGACGTCCGTGAAGACCTTGGCTATGCATACAGTTGGCCCTCACAGCCATTCTGATCCATTTTCAAGGTCAAAATAGCCACTAAGCGCGCATACCCCTATTTCGACGATTCTTCGTGTGCTATAGTATACCATTTTTTGGCTGATCCAGATTCCGACATCAAAACTGCAAAATTTATTTATGGACGTCCGTGAAGACCTTGGATATGCATTCGGTTGGCCCTCACGGCCATTCTGATCCATTTTCAAGGTCAAAATAGCTCCGAAGCGCGCATACCCCTATTTCGACGATATTTTGTGTGCTATAGTATACTATTTTTTGGGTAATCCGGATCCCGAAGTCAAAACTGCCAAAATTATTTGTGGAAGTCCGTGAAGACCTTTGCTATGCATCCGGTTGGCCCTCTTGGACATTCTGATCCATTTTCAAGGTCTAAATAGCCCTGAAGCGCGCATACCCCTATTTCGATGATTTTTCGTGTGCTATAGTATACCATTTTTTGGGTGATCCAGATCCCGACGTCTAAACTGCAAAAATTATTTGTGGACGTCCGTGAAGACCTTGGCTATGCATCCGGTTGGACCTCACGGCCATTCCTATCCATTTTCAAGGTCAAAATAGCCCCAAAGCGCGCATACCCCTTTTTCGACAATATTTCGTGTGCTATTGTATACCATTTTTGGGGGTATCCGGATCCCGACGTCAAAACTGCCAAATTTATTTGTGGACCTCCGTGAAGACCTTGGCTTGCATCGGGTTGGCCGTCACGTGCATTCCGATCCATTTTCAAGGCCAAAATAGCCCTGAAGCGCGCATACCCTTATTTCAATGATTTTTCGTGTGCTATAGTATTCCATTTTTTGGGCGATCCGGATCCCGACGTCAAAACTGCAAAAATTATTTGTGGTCGTCCGTGAAGACCTTGGATATGCATCCGATTGGCCCTCACAGCCATTTTGATCCATTTTCAAGGTCAAAATAGCCCCGAAGCGCGCATACCCCTATTTCGACGATTTTTCGTGTGCTAAGATACCATCTTTTGATGGTGATCCAATCACACGTCAAAACTGCCAAATTATTTGTGGACGTCCGTTGAAGACCTTGGATATGCATTCGGATGGCCCTCACGGCCATTCCGAATCCATGTTAAAAGTCAAAATAGCCCGAAAGAGCGCGCATACCCCTATTTCGATGATTTTTCGTGTGCTATAGTATACCATTTTTTGGGTGATCCAGATTCAGATGTCAAAACTGCCAAAAGTATTTCTGGACGTCCGTGAAGACCTTGGCTATGCATCTGGTTGGCCCTCACGGCCATTCCGATCCATTTTCAAGGTCAAAATAGCCCCGAAGCGCGCATACCCCTATTTCAATGATTTTTCGTGTGCTATTGTATACCATTTTTTGGGTGATCAGGATCCCAATGTCAAAACTGCCAAAATTATTTGTGGACGTCTGTGAAGACATTGGATATGCATCCGGTTGTCCCTCACGGCCATTCCGATCCATTTTCAAGGTCAAAATAGCCCGAAGCGCGCATACCCCTATTTCGACGATTTTTCGTGTGCTATAGTATACCATTTTTTGGGTGATCCGGGTCCCATCGTCAAAACTGCCAAAAGTATTTGTGGACGTCCGTGAACCTTGGATATGCATCGGTTGGCCCTCACGCCATTCCGCATCCATTTTCAATGGTCAAAATTAGCCCCGAAGCAGCGATACCCCTATTTCGACGATGTTCGTGTCTAGAGGATACCATCTTTTTGGTGATCCGGATCCCGACTCAAAAACTTCCAAAATGTATTTGTGGCGTCCTGTGAAGATCTTACTATGCATCCGTTGGCCCTCACGGCCATTTCCGATCCATTTTCGTAGTCCAAAATAGCCCCGAAGCGCGCGAACCCCTATTTCCGACGATTTTTCGTATGTGTTATAGATACCATTTTGGGGATCGGATCCCGACGTTCAAAACCCAAAATTATTGTGACGTCCCGTGAAGACCTTGGACTAGCATCCGGTTGCCCTTTGCATGGCAATTCCGATCATTTCAAGTCAAAGATTCCCCGAAGCGCCCCATTACCCGTATTTCGGACGACTTTATCGTGTCGTATAGTTATACCATTTTTGGGTTGATCCGGATCCCGACGTCAAAAACGTTGCAAAATTATCTGAACGTCCGTGAAGACCTTGGCTATGCATTCCGGGTGACCTCATGGGCCATTCCGATCGCATTTTAGGTCAAAAATAGCCCCCGAAGCGCGCCTACTTTATTTAACATTTTCGTGTGCCTATAGTAAACCATTTTTTGGGTGATCGGGATCCCGATGTCAAAACTGCCAAAATTATTTGTGGACGTCCGTGAAGACCTGTCTATGCATCCGGTTAGCCCTCACGGCCATTCCATTCCATTTTCAAGGTCAAAATAGCCTCGAAGCGCGCATACCCCTATTTCGACGATTTTTCGTGTGCTATAGTAAACCATTTTTTGGGTGATCGGGATCCCGACATCAAAACAGCCAAAATTATTTGTGGACGTCCGTGAAGACACTGTCTATGCATCCGGTTGGCCCTCATGGACAATCCGATCCATTTTCAAGGTCAAAATAGCCCCGAAGCGCGCATACCCCTATTTTGATGATTTTTCGTGTGCTATAGTAAACCATTTTTTGGGTGATCGGGATCCCGATGTTAAAACTGCCAAAATTATTTGTGGACGTCCGTGAAGACCTTGTCTATGCATACAGTTGTCCCTCACGGCCATTTAGATCCATTTTCAAGGTCAAAATAGCCCCAAAGCGCGCATACCCCTATTTCGACGATTTTTCGTGTGCTGTAGTAAACCATTTTTTGGGTGATCGGGATCCCGACGTCAAAAATGCCAAATATTTTTGTGGACGTCCGTGAAGACCTTGTCTATGCATCCGGTTGTCTATCACGGCCATTACGATCCATTTTCAATGTCAAAATAGTCCCGAATCGCGCATACCCCTATTTCGATGATTTTTCGTGTGCTATAGTAAACCATTTTTTGGGTGATCGGGATCCCGACGTCAAAACTGCCAAAATTATTTGTGGACGTCTGTGAAGACCTTGTCTATGCATCCGGTTGGCCCTCACGGCCATTCCGATCCATTTTGAAGGTCAAAATAGCCCCGAAGCGCGCATACCCCTATTTCGATGATTTTTCGTGTGCTATAGTAAACCATTTTTTGGGTGATCGGGATCCCGACGTCAAAACTGCCAAAATTATTTGTGGACGTCCGTGAAGACCTTGACTATGAATCCGGTAGGCCCTCAAGGCCATTTCGTTCCATTTTCAAGGTCAAAATAGCACCAAAGCGCGCATACCCCTATTTAGACGATTTTTCGTGTGCTATAGTAAACCATTTTTTGGGTGATCGGGATCCCGACCTCAAAACTGCCAGAATTATTTGTGGACATCTGTGAAGACCTTGTCTATGCATCCGGTTGGCCCTCACGGCCATTCCGATCCATTTTCAAGGTCAAAATAGCCATGAAGCGCGCATACCCCTATTTCGATGATTTTTCGTGTGCTATAGTAAACCATTTTTCGGGTGATCGGGATCCCGACGTCAAAACTGCCAAAATTATTTATGGACGTCCGTGAAGACCTTATTTATGCATCCGGTTGGCCCTCACGGCCATTCCGATCCATTTTCGAGGTCAAAATAGCCCCAAAGCGCGCATACCCCTATGTCGATGATTTTTCGTGTGCTATAGTAAACCATTTTTTGGGTGATCGGGATCCCGATGTCAAAACTGCCAAAATTATTTGTGGATGTCCGTGAAGACCTTGTCTATGCATCCGGTTGGCCCTCACGGACATTTCGATCCATTTTCAAGGTCAAAATATCCCCGAAGAGCGCATACCCCTACTTCGATGATTTTTCGTGTGCTATAGTAAACCATTTTTTGGGTGATCGGGATCCCGACGTCAAAACTGCCAAAATTATTTGTGGACGTCCGTGAAGACCTTGTCTATGCATCCGGTTGGCCCTCACGAATATTCTGATCCATTTTCGAGGTCAAAATAGCCCCGAAGCGCGCATACCCCTATTTCGATGATTTTTCGTGTGCTATAGTAAACCATTTTTTGGGTTATCGGGATCTCGACGTCAAAACTGCCAAAATTATTTGTGGACGTCCGCGAAGACCTTGTCTACGCATCCGGTTGGCCCGCATGGACATTCCGATCCATTTTCAAGGTCAAAATAGCCCCGAATCGCGCATACCCCTATTTTGATGATTTTTCGTGTGCTATAGTAAACCATTTTTTGGGTGATCGGGATCCCGATGTCAAAACTGCCAAAATTATTTGTGGACGTCCGTGAAGACCTGTCTATGCATCCGGTTAGCCCTCACGGCCATTCCATTCCATTTTCAAGGTCAAAATAGCCTCGAAGCGCGCATACCCCTATTTCGACGATTTTTCGTGTGCTATAGTAAACCATTTTTTGGGTGATCGGGATCCCGACATCAAAACAGCCAAAATTATTTGTGGACGTCCGTGAAGACACTGTCTATGCATCCGGTTGGCCCTCATGGACAATCCGATCCATTTTCAAGGTCAAAATAGCCCCGAAGCGCGCATACCCCTATTTTGATGATTTTTCGTGTGCTATAGTAAACCATTTTTTGGGTGATCGGGATCCCGATGTTAAAACTGCCAAAATTATTTGTGGACGTCCGTGAAGACCTTGTCTATGCATACAGTTGTCCCTCACGGCCATTTAGATCCATTTTCAAGGTCAAAATAGCCCCAAAGCGCGCATACCCCTATTTCGACGATTTTTCGTGTGCTGTAGTAAACCATTTTTTGGGTGATCGGGATCCCGACGTCAAAAATGCCAAATATTTTTGTGGACGTCCGTGAAGACCTTGTCTATGCATCCGGTTGTCTATCACGGCCATTACGATCCATTTTCAATGTCAAAATAGTCCCGAATCGCGCATACCCCTATTTCGATGATTTTTCGTGTGCTATAGTAAACCATTTTTTGGGTGATCGGGATCCCGACGTCAAAACTGCCAAAATTATTTGTGGACGTCTGTGAAGACCTTGTCTATGCATCCGGTAGGCCCTCACGGCCATTCCGATCCATTTTCGAGGTCAAAATAGCCCCGAAGCGCGCATACCCCTATTTCAACGATTTTTCGTGTGCTATAGTAAACCATTTTTTGGGTGATCGGGATCCCGACGTCAAAACTGCCAAAATTATTTGTGGACGTCCGTGAAGACCTTGTCTATGCATCCGGTTGTCCCTCACGGCCATTCCAATCCATTTTCAAGGTCAAAATAGCCCCAAAGCGTGCATACCCCTATTTCGACGATTTATCGTGTGCTATAGTAAACTATTTTTGGGTGATCGGGATCCCGACGTCAAAACAGCCAAAATTATTTGTGGACATCTGCGAAGACCTTGTCTATGCATCCGGTTGGCCCTCACGTTCATTACGATCCATTTTCAAGGTCAAAATATCCCCGAAGCGCGCATACTCCTATTTCGACGATTTTTCGTGTGCTATAGTAAACCATTTTTTGGGTGATCGGGATCCCGATGTCAAAACTGCCAAAATTATTTGTGGACGTCCGTGAAGACCTTGTCTATGCATCCGGTTGGCCCTCACGGCCTTTCCGTTCCATTTTCAAGGTCAAAATAGCCTTGAATCGCGCATACCCCTATTTCGACGATTTTTCGTGTGCTATAGTAAACCATTTTTTGGGTGATCGGTATCCCGACGTCAAAACAGCCAAAATTATTTGTGGACGTCCTTGAAGACACTGTCTATGCATCCAGTTGGCCCTCACGGACAATCCAATCCATTTTCAAGGTCAAAATAGCCCCGAAGCACGCATACCCCTATTTCGATGATTTTTCGTGTGCTATAGTAAACCATTTTTTGGGTGATCGGGATCCCGATGTTAAAACTGCCAAAATTATTTGTGGACGTCCGTGAAGACCTTGTCTATGCATCTAGTTGTCCCTCATGGCCATTTCGATCCATTTTCAAGGTCAAAATAGCCCCGAAGCGCGCATACCTCTATTTCGACGATTTTTCGTGTGCTATAGTAAACCATTTTTTGGGTGATCGGGATCCCAATGTCAAAACTGTCAAAATTATTTTTGGACATCCGTGAAGACCTTGTCTATGCATCTGGTTGTCCCTCACGGCCATTACGATCCATTTTCAATGTCAAAATAGTCCCGAATCGCGCAAACCCCTATTTCGATGATTTTTCGTGTGCTATAGTAAACCATTTTTTGGGTGATCGGGATCCCGACGTCAAAACTTCAAAAATTATTTGTGGACGTCCGTGAAGACCTTGTCTATGCATCCGGTTAGCCCTCACGGCCATTTCGATCCATTTTCGAGGTCAAAATAGCCCCGAAGCACGCATACCCCTATTTCGATGATTTTTCGTGTGCTATAGTAAACCATTTTTTGGGTGATCGGGATCCCGATGTCAAAACTGCCAAAATTATTTGTTGACATCCGTGAATACATTGTCTATGCATCCGGTTGGCCCTCACGGCCATTTCGATCCATTTTCAAGGTCAAAATAGCCCCGGAGCGCCCATACCCCTATTTCGATGATTTTTCGTGTGCTATAGTAAACTATTTTTTGGGTGATCGGGATCCCGACGTCAAAACTGCCAAAATTATTTGAGGACGTCCGTGAAGACCTTGTCTATGCATCCGGTTGGCCCTCACGGCCATTCCGATCCATTTTCAAGGTCAAAATAGCCCCGAAGCGCGCATACCCCTATTTCGACAATTTTTCGTGTGCTATAGTAAACCATTTTTTGGGTGATCGGGATCCCGACGTCAAAACAGCCAAAATTATTTGTGGACGTGTGCGAAGACCTTGTCTATGCATCCGGTTGGCCCTCACGGCCATTACGATCCATTTTCAAGGTCAAAATATCCCCGAAGCGCGCATACTCCTATTTCGATGATTTTTCGTGTGCTATAGTAAACCATTTTTTGGGTGATCGGGATCCCGACGTCAAAAATGCCAAAAAATTTTGTGGACGTCCGTGAAGACCTTGTCTATGCATCCGGTTGGACCTCACGGCCATTCCAATCCATTTTCAAGGTCAAAATAGCCCTGAAGCGCGCATACCCCTATTTCAACGATTTTTCGTGTGCTATAGTAAACCATTTTTTGGGTGATCGGGATCCAGACGTCAAAACTGCCAAAATTATTTGTGGACGTCCGTGAAGACATTGTCTATGCATACGGTTGTCCCTCACGGTCATTCCGATCCATTTTCAAGGTCAATAGCCCCGAAGCGCGCATACCCCTATTTCGATGATTTTTCGTGTGCTATAGTAAACCATTTTTTGGGTGATCGGGATCCCAACGTCAAAACTGCCAAAATTATTTGTGGACGTCCGTGAAGACCTTGTCTATGCATCCCGAGGATCCAAAATAGCCTCGAAGCGCCCATACCCCTATTTCGACGATTTTTCGTGTGCTATAGTAAACCAGTTTTTGGGTGATCGGGATCCCGACGTCAAAACAGCCAAAATTATTTGTGGACGTCCGTGAAGACACTGTCTATGCATCCGGTTGGCCCTCACGGACAATCCGATCAATTTTCAAGGTCAAAATAGCCCCAAAGCGCGCATACCCCTATTTCGATGATTTTTCGTGTGCTATAGTAAACCATTTTTTGGGTGATCGGGATCCCGACGTCAAAACTGCCAAAATGCGCATTATTCCCTGGACGTCCGTGAAGACCTTTTCGTGTGCTATAGTAAACCATTTTTTGGGTGATCGGGATCTCGATGTCAAAACTGCCAAAATTATTTGTGGACGTCCGTGAAGACCTTGTCTATGCATCCAGTTGTCCCTCACAGCCATTCCAATCCATTTTCAAGGTCAAAATAGCCCCGAAGCGTGCATACCCCTATTTTGACGATTTTTCGTGTGCTATAGTAAACCATTTTTTGGGTGATCGGGATCCCGACGTCAAAACAGCCAAAATTATTTGTGGACGTCTGCGAAGACCTTGTCTATGCATCCGGTTGGCCCTCACGGCCATTCCGATCCATTTTCAAGGTCAAAATATCCTCGTAGCGCGCATACTCCTATTTTGATGATTTTTCGTGTGATATAGTAAACTATTTTTTGAATGATCGGGATCCCGACGTCAAAAATGCCAAAAAATTTTGTGGACATCTGCGAAGACCTTGTCTATGCATCCGGTTGGCCCTCACGGCCATTACGATCCATTTTCAAGGTCAAAATATCCCCGAAGCGCGCATACTCCTATTTCGACGATTTTTCGTGTGCTATAGTAAACCATTTTTTGGGTGATCGGGATCCCGACGTCAAAAATGCCAAAAATTTTTGTGGACGTCCGTGAAGACCTTGTCTATGCATCCGGTTGGCCCTCACAGCCATTCCAATCAATTTTCAAGGTCAAAATAGCCCTGAAGCGCGCATACCCCTATTTCAACGATTTTTTGTGTGCTATAGTAAACCATTTTTTGGGTGATCGGGATCCAAACGTCAAAACAGCCAAAATTATTTGTGGACGTCCGTGAAGACACTGTCTATGCATCCGGTTGGCCCTCACGGCCATTCCAATTCATTTTCAAGGTCAAAATAGCCCCGAAGCGCGCATACCCCTATTTCGACGATTTTTCGTGTGCTATAGTAAACCATTTTTTGGGTGATCGGGATCCCGACGTCAAAACTGCCAAAATTATTTGTGGACGTCCGTGAAGACCTTGACTATGCATCCGGTTGGCCCTCACGGCCATTCCGATCCATTTTCAAGGTCAAAATAGCCCCGAAGCGCGCATATCCCTATTTCGACAATTTTTCGTGTGCAGTATACCATTTTTTGGGTGATCCGGATCCCGATGTCAAAACTGCCAAAATTATTTGTGGACGTCCGTGAAGACCTTAGATATGCATTCGGTTGGACCTCACGGCCATTTTGATCCATTATCAAGGTCAAAATAGCCCCGAAGCGCGCATACCCCTATTTCGACGATTTTTCGTGTGCATAGTATACCATTTTTTAAGTGTTCCGGATCCTGATGTCAAAACTGCCAAAATTATTGTGGACATTCGTGAAGACCTTGGATATGCATCCGGTTGGCCCTCACAGCCATTCCGATCCATTTTCAAGGTCAAAATAACCCCGAAGCGCATACCCCTATTTCGACGATTTTTCGTGTGCTATACAGATTTTTAGGTGATCCAGATCCCGACGTCAAAACTGCCAAAATTATTTGTGGACGTCCGTGAAGACCTTGGCTATGCATCCGGTTGGCCCTCACGGCCATTCCGATCCATTTTCAAGGTCAAAATAGCCCTGAAGCGCGCATACCCCTATTTCGACGATTTTTCGTGTGCTATAGTATACAATTTTTTGGGTGATCCAGATGCCGACGTCAAAACTGCCAAAATTATTTGTGGACGTCTGTGAAGACCTTGTCTATGCATCCGATATGCCCTCATGGCCATTCCGATCCATTTTCATGGTCAAAATAGCCCCGAAGCACGCATACCTCTATTTCTATAATTTTTCGTGTGCTATAGTCTACCATTTTTTGGTGATCCGGATCCCGATGTCAAAACTGCCAAAATTATTTGTGGACGTCCGTGAAGACCTTGGCTATGCATCCGGTTGGCCCTCACGGCCATTCCGATTCATTTTCAAGGTCAAAATAGCCCCGAAGCGCGCATACCCCTATTTCGATGAATTTTCGTGTGCTATAGTATATCATTATTTGGCTGATCCGGATCCCAACGTCAAAACTGCCAAAATTATTTGTGGACGTCGTGACGGACCTTGCTATCATTGCCGGTTGGCCTCACGTGCCATTCCGATGCATCCATTTTAAAGGTCCAAAAGAGCCCCGAAGCTCGGGCATACCCCTTTTCGACGATTTCCGCTTGTGCCCAGTAAAACCATTTTTGGGTGATCCGGATTCCGGACGTCAAAACGCTCAAAATTTATTTGTGGAGTCCGTGAAGACCATGGCTATGCATCCGGTTGGCCTCCACGGCCATTCTGATCATTCGCCAGGGTCAAAATACGCACCGAAGCGAGATCTTCTCCTATTCGACGATTTTTTCGCTTGCTTGCTATCGTAACCATTGTTTTGGTGATCCGCATCCGACGTCAAAACTGCCAAAACTTATTGTGGACATCCGTGAAAAGACCCTTGGCCGGCTATTGCATCGGTGGCCCTCACGGCCTCCATCCCTTTCAAGGTCCAAAATATTCCCAAGCGCATACCCCTATTTCGATGATTTTTCGTGTGCTATAGTAAACCATTTTTTGGGTGATCCGGATCCCGACGTCAAAACTGCCAAAATTATTTGTAGACGTCCGTGAAGACCTTGGCTATGCATCCCATTGGCCCTCACGGCCATTTTGATCCATTTTCAAGGTCAAAATAACCCCGAAGCGCGCATACCCTTATTTCGATGATTTTTCGTATGCTATAGTAAACCATTTTTTGGGTGATCCAGATCCCGACATCAAAACTGCCAAAATTATTTGTAAACATCTGTGAAGACCCTGGCTATGCATACGGTTGGCCCACACGGCCATTCCGATCCATTTTCAAGGTTAAAATAACCCCGAAGCATGCATACCCCTATTTCGACGATTTTTCGTGTGCTATAGTAAACCATTTTTTGGGTGATCCGGATCCCGTCGTCAAACCGCCAAAAAACTATTTTGGGACGTCCATTGAAGGACCTTGGTTATGTCCATCTGATGGCCCTCACAGGCATTCCGACACATTTCAAGGTTCAAAAAGCCCCGAAGCGCGGAATACCCCTTTCGATTATTTTTCGTGTGCTATAGTAAACCATTTTTTGGGTGATCCGGATCCCGACGTCAACTCTGCCAAAAATTATTCTTGGATGTCCATGAATACCTGGTCTATGCATCCGGTTGGCCCTCACGGCCCATTCCGATCCATTTTCAAGTCAAATAGTCACGAAGCGCGGAATCCCCTATTTCGGATGATTTTCTGAGGTGCCTAATTATACTAGTATACCATTTTTTGGGGTTGATCTGGATCCCGACGTCCAAAACTGCCAAAATTATTTGTGGATGTCCTGAAAGACCTTGGATATGCATGGGTTGGCATCACATACCTTCTGATCATATCAAGGTCAAACATCGCACCACGAAACCGCGCTACCTCTATTCGATGAATTTCGTGTGCTCTAGTTATACCATTTTGGCTGATTCCGGATCCCGACGTCCCCCTTTCAAACACTTGCCAAAATTATTTGTGGAAGTCCGTGTTTGAAGAATGGCTATGTATCGGTTGGCCTCACGCCCTTACGATCCATTTTCAAGGTCACAATAGCCCCGAAGACGCGCATTACCCCTATTTCGACGATTTTTTGGGTGCTATACGCGCACACACCATTTTCTTTGGGTGGGTGATCCGGATCCAGACGAGTCAAAAAATTGCCAAAAATATTCGACGTCTGTGAATGAAAAGAACCCTGGCTCTGCATCGGTTGGCCTCAAGGCCATTTCGATTCCATTTTCAAGGTAAATCGGCACCGAAAGCGGCACTCTCCCTATTTCGATGATTTTTCGTGTGCTATAGTAAACCATTTTTTGGGTGATCCGGATCCCGACGTCAAAACTGCCAAAATTATTTGTGGACATCCGTGAAGACCCTGGCTATGCATTCGGTTGGCCCTCACGGCCATTCCCATCCATTTTCAAGGTCAAAATAGTCCCAAAGCGCGCATACCCCTATTTCGATGATTCTTCGTGTGCTATAGTAAACCATTTTTTGGGTGATCCGGATCCCGACGTCAAAACTGCCAAAATTATTTGTAGACGTCCGTGAAGACCTTGGCTATGCATCCTGTTGGCCCTCACGGCCATTTTGATCCATTTTAAAGGTCAAAATAACCCCGAAGCGCGCATACCCCTATTTCGATGATTTTTCATGTGCTATAGTAAACCATTTTTTGGGTGATCCGGATCCCGACATCAAAACTGCCAAAATTATTTGTAAACATCTGTGAAGACCCTGGCTATGCATCCAGTTGGCCCACACGGCCATTCCGATCCATTTTCAAGGTCAAAATAACCCCGAAGCACGGATACCCCTATTTCGACGATTTTTCGTGTGCTATAGTAAACCATTTTTTGGGTGATCTGGATCCCGTCGTTAAAACTGCCAAAATTATTTGTGGACGTCCATGAAGACCTTGGCTATGCATCCGGTTGGCCTAACGGCCATTCCGATCCATTTTCAAGGTCAAAATAGCCCCGAAGCGCGCATACCCCTATTTCGATGATTTTTCGTGTGCTATAGTATATCATTTTTGGGTGATCCGGATACCCATGTCAAAACTGCCAAAATTATTTGTGGACGTTTGTGAAGACCTTGTCTATGCATCCGGTTGTCCCTCAAGGCCATTCTGATCCATTTTCAAGGTCAAAATATCCCCGAAGCGCGCATACCCATATTCGATGATTTTTCGTGTGCTATAGTATACCATTTTTTGGATGATCCGGATCACTATGTCAAAACTGCCAAAATTATTTGTCGACGTCCGTGAAGACCTTGACTATGCATCCGGTTGGCCCTCACGGCCATTCCGATCCATTTTCAAGGTCAAAATAGCCCCGAAGCGCGCATATCCCTATTTCGACAATTTTTCGTGTGC